>CAJHNH020000802.1:45000-127500 GCA_905116865.2 Candidula unifasciata | reverse complement strand
CAGGCATATATACGTAGATGCTCACACACTGACATGCACACTGACACACACACACACAGTCATTCGCAGCCACATAGACACACACGCAGACAAAAGCACAAACATAAAGACAAAAATACAGGCGAACACATAGGGACATACACACAGAGAAACACAGAGAAACACATACTCAGACAAACACACACAGTCGCACACAGAGACACACACTCAGAAAAATACATAGAAACATACACGCGGACAATCACACACAGACACATAAGCACAGTCACATACACAGACATATATACCGACATACAGACACATACACACACCAAAAAGGCACACACAAACACACAGAGACACAGACAGAGACACACATTGACAAACACACACAAACACACAAGATACTAACACACACAATACACACAGAGACACAAACATGGTCAAGCACACACAGACATACACACGCAGACACATACACTCAAACAAACAAACATACAGACACCCACACACAGAGACACATACATATAGCCACATAGACACTCACGCAAACACACACAAACATACACGGACAAACGCAGACACACACACGCAGTCACATCAAACATGCAGACAAACACAGAAAATCACACTCAGACAAACACAGGACACACCTGCAGACACAGAAACATGTACCCAGACAGACACACACACACACACACATACGCAGATACACATACACAACAAAGAGGCATACTTAAACACAAAGAAACACACATACTGACAAATTCATACCGACACATACGCGTGCTCACACACATTCAGACATATCAAGAAAGACACACACGCAGAGTAACACAGACACACACACACACAGACGCATACATTGGCAGATACACGCAAACACATACATACACCCACAAACACGCAGATACAAGGCAAACACACACATATATACAAGCACACACACACACACGTCGACACACACGCCGACACACACACTCACACACAGACGCACCTACACACACTTACCCACACACAGACTCACATACACACACAGAGACTCACGCCACACACACATATACAATTAAGCACACACAGACGTACACGCAGACACACACAAAACCTTTTCAATCACTCATACGCACACATAATAAAGACTGAGAATCACACGTATGTGAACACGCTTACACATATATACATACCACACAGATACATGTCACACACACACACACACAGGCGCGCACACACAAATACAAAACCTTTTCAATTACCCATACACACACATACATACTGAGAATCATACGTATGTAAACACGCCTACACATACATACATATCACACAGATATATGTCATACACACACACGTGCGCGCGCGCGCGCGCAAACATACTTTCACGATGGTGTTTAATAATACATTGATAATGCAATATGGATTATTGTCCTTCAACATAGGTCCCTCTGTACGTGTTATAACGTTTTCCTTTCAACGAGTCTTACGTTCATTCCTCTATACAAGCGCTATGTTCCTATCTTCACAGAGCGACCCTAAAAATACTTTCTAATATAGGAATAAACTCACAGGGAGCAAGTACAGCAGGGATCTACCAGTCATCAGTAGAAATTATCCTAAAAAGTGCCTTAGAGGATTCTCCTCATGTAAATCCTCTTCCTGAGGAAATTAAGGTGGCCCAAAGTAGTGACCCAACCCTTAAGGCATGTTTTAAAAAGTTAACTGCAAGTCACAATCCCCCTTTGAAGAAAGAATTCTTCATGAAAGGTAAGTTGCTTTACAGATGGGCCAGTGACAAGTATACAGAGCACAGTCAGCTTGTAGTACCCAAAACATATAGACAGCAGATTCTCCAGATGGGGCACACTATAGCATATAGTGCCCATATGGGAATTCATGCAACGACACAACGCATTGCCTGTCATTATTTTTGGCCAGGGATGTCAGCGGATATCATGCGTTATGTCAAATCCTGTCCGGAGTGCCAGAGGGTAGCTCCCAAAGGCAGGAATGCACCAGTCGGACTGGGGGAAACCCCTGTCACCTCCACACCTTTTGAAAGGGTGGCGGTCGATTTGGTGGGACCACTTCCTCTCACAAAGAAGAAGAATGCTTACATATTGACCTTGGTCGACTGTTGTTCAGGGTATCCGGAGGCTGTTGCACTTCGGAGGATTGACAGTAAGACTGTGGCAGAGGCATTGATGAGCATTTTCACCAGAGTGGGATTCCCTTCGCAGATATTGACAGACAATGGATCTCAGTTTAAAGGGAAACTAATGGAGGAAGTGTTTCAGATAATCAAGTCTCAACACATTTGCACCAGTCCATACCGACCCCAAGCGAACGGCCAGAATGAGCGGTTCAATGGAACGTTGGTATCGCTTCTGAGAAGATTAACCCAGGAAAAGCCAGAGAGGTGGGACGAGTATCTGTCTGCAGCACTATTCGCCTACCGGGAAGTACCCAATGCCTCTACTGGATTTCCACCTGCGACCTTGGTGTTCGGAAGACCCATTTCTGGACCCTTGGCCATTCTCAGGAAGACATGGACAGACGAGGGAGCAGATGATTCCTTGAAAACCATATCACAGTATGTGCAGGAACTCAAGGATAGGTTAAAGCTAGGGTGGGACCTGGCTAAAGAGAACTTGATTCGTGCACGTAAGAGGTACGCTGCACATTTCAACCGGAAGACGAAGGAACGATGTCTTGAGGTTGGAGATAGGGTGCTTCTGCTGCTACCATCAGGGAAGTCTAAGTTAGAGTTAGCTTGGGGAGGCCCTTATACGGTGGTAGAGAAGATATCCAGGATCCATTATAAGATCAACATTAAAGGTAAGTCAAAGGTCTATCACATTAATCTCCTCCGGAAATACAACGAGAGAGAGGTAAGTGACACACCGACCCTCTTGACACTTTCTGTAGCTATGGAGGTGGAAGGTGGAGAAGCCACAGCTGTGGAATATCCTCTTCACCCCAGGGAGACCTATAAAGATGTAGAGGTTAACCCAACTCTCTCTGTCTCTCAGAAACAAGCTATAGGACAACTCTTGTCAGAGTATAACTCTGTCCTGAGAGTTAAGCCAGGGCAAACTTCATTATTGGAGTATGATGCGACATTGGTTCCTGTTGAGCCTTTCAGTCAATGCCCTGTGCAAACTCCTCTTTTTAAAGAGGAATGGAGTAAACCTCCAGACCATCAGGAGGACCAGAAGGTGAAGAATTTTCAATCCACACCAGGGTTCCTTCCTGTGTTTGTTGGAGCACATAGTGACGAGGGGAGGATTATCCTTCCGAACCTCGCGAAGGATCAGACGGGAGGGATTATATCCCACATGCCTCGACGACCTTCCTGTGTGACTACTGATGTAGGAGACACACCGGTATATTTCCTGAATATGACAGGAGTACCAGGATGGTGTGTAGGTTTATTCAGCCAACCCGATCGGGGGGTTCGGTCTGAACCTACATCTTTGCATGTACCTGGCAGGGATCAGTGGTACATGGATGGAGTCATCAGTCTTAGGTCTTCAGGGCCATCGACTGATTCTATATAGATTCCTTGTTGAGTAGTATTGTATAGTGGTCATAGGTTTCTCTATTTTCACATGAATTGTCATTATTGTATATATCACATCTGTCTCTGAGAGGTTGGTTTGGTCAACCCTTTGATTCAGAGCAGATTTCTTGAGCCGCCATCCCTTGTCTGATAATTCACAGACTGAAGGTGATGAGCAAGTTGTAAGTAGTGAGTCCATAGATGTGTAAATGGCTGATCATTTTTCATTCGCGTAGTACGCTCTTCCCTTTGGGGGGGGGGGAGGGGGGGGTACTGTCGTGAAATGATAGCCATTACGCATCGGTCTGTAAGGCTGATAACCTGTCTTACCTGTAATCTGCACAAAATTCAAACTTGGACTCGCCCGGAAATATATAGTCCCTTATATCTATATATGTAGGCCTGTATTGGACAACATTATTATGTCTGCCTTTTCTGGTTACTTTAACTAAACTCCACTTTTAAATGTATATCTCTTGGAGATATATTAAGGGAGTTATTTGAGGTTTCTTGGAAACCGATTTACTCCTTGCCCCAGTATACAAGGAACTTCTTTTGTACCAACGCCTGAAGTGTCTAAGTGACGCTATTCTCCTTGCCAGCTTCTCAAGCGTCCAGATGTGTTAATCTGTGCCTGTATAAATTTCACTTTCCAAGGCAATCTGGAATGTCTCAGTTTTTACATATGCTTGGGATGTATTTTTTCTGAAGAGCTGGCAGAAGATTCACAGTCAAACCAACATCCACCAACCATCAAACCACCAGAAACAACTTGTTACCCACCAGCTAACACCTGTGAAGGTTCCTGACATCTCCAACATGTGGGAGATGGTACCTCAAACAGCTACCAGTGCTAGAGCTTAGTGTGGCTCAAAGACATTGTGTGTCCTTACTGGTGATAGAGACTTGCTAAATACCGGTACAGTTGCTGTGTCTTCTATGGTGAAGTACTCTTTCACTATCTGATCCAGTTGAGCAGAATTACCAGAGTCAAAGACAGTCGAATCATCAGGAGCTGAGGGAGGCATCATAGACAGAAAGAGGCTAAGTGCAGTTTGACGCCTTATATGCTTTATTCCTCACAGCTCCTAGGTTGTCCGATGATGACAAGATGTCATCTCCAAGACCTTCTGTCTGTGTAGTATCTTTGTGATTTGGACAGGATATCCTGAGATCTAGCCTAGGAGATCTGGCAATTGTCTCACTTTTATATATCTATTTTATATTGATTACATGCATTCATTTTCATGGCTGACTTAGGTGTTTCTATTTCACCTTTTTAAGTGTTTAGCAGTTGTGAATGTATGTATCTTCATTATATGTGTTAACATGGTTATGATAATGAACTATCATAACCTGGGGGCTTTCTTTAGTAAGTAGTGGGGGTGTCCAGCCAAGTGTGCCTAGAAATATTGTAGTTATATACTGATATATTTTGTAGTGCCAATACTTGAGTTGCCCTACTCCAGAGATAAGTTGAGCGTATATTGGCCACGGGGAATCCCTTAGACCAATACGAGCCAAACGACTCAACATAATTATCTCTGAGTGCTGTTGGTTCTGAAGGAGAAATCCTTACATTAGGCACGCGACAGGAGTGATATGTGACAGGAGACAAAGATAGTTCATTTGGTCATTTGATGAGAAAAGGAGCAGTTAAAAATATTGGGGCACCTGGAAAGATCACTGGTAGAAGAGGCAGAAGCAGACCAAGAGAAACTATGATGGGTGGCTTAAGGCAGTGACAAGAAGGAAGATCCACAGTGGAATTCATCCAGAACGCCAACGACTGAGACCTATGGTGATGCATTAACGCCTACGCCACCTGGCAATGCACTTGATGATGATGAGACTTCATCGCCTCTTAGAACGATAACAATATTTTCAGCCCTTTATGTGTTTCCTTTAAATTGTTTATGTGTTGTTATTATTAGCTTTAGACATGTCGGTTCGGTAAAAGCCAATTCTAGGTTTTGCTGCTAAAATTGTCCCATACTACTAACTGTGTTATTATTATCTGTTAAGTAATGTATGCATGTACTTTCTGTTGAATAATGTCTTTAAAAAATAATGTATACTAGTGTAATGTTGATATTTTCACACGGGAATTACTTGGGAAATAATGCGAAGGGGGAAACCTTGAGATACGACAGAAAAACGGGATAACGCAAATACTCCTAGAAACACGAGGTACTCGTGAAGCCACGTGCAACCCAGCTCAAGGTTATAAGACTTGACAAAGGTTTTATCAGACAGTATGTGTTTGCCAGTCGATGGTTTGTTACCTGTTGGGATTGCACACAGATATCAGATAGCTGGGGAGCCACCGTGATGAAGCGGCCACATCAGCCACCAAGTGTCAATTAGTCTATTAGATATAGGCCCACAACTATATGCCTAATACGACTGAAGGCGTGGTTAAGGGCCCCTAACTTTATACCTAACCAGATGGGTTAACTGGATGTGCAGCAGCTTTCACTGCAATGTGATGCGTGGGCATCTTAACAACGTATGTTAATAGGCTTGCACCCGTGATCACTACTGTCACCTACTGTGCAGTTACAGTGCTTTGACAGAAGATGTCGCCAGAGCCATATTGTATGTGTATGGTATCCTTGAGTCCCAATGACGAAGAAACAGGAGTGGAATTCCATCAACGAAACTGCATAAACCAGTCGAACTCAGCCTTGGAGAGCAAATGTGAACACAGCGAATGCTTCCTTAACACGGTTATCCTTGAGCAAATTGTGAATTGACACCCTGTAACTGTAAGTATGTGAAGTGCTGAAGATTATGACAACAGCCAACATTTTACATCGTCTACCTTTTCTTCTGTACCAGAGACTTATGAGCCTCACAGGCGTTTGTCTTGGCCTGTTTACTCTCAGTAGAGTCCAGCTAGGAAGATGGATCCTGGCACAACATGAAGATGTGAGACAGATTGGGTTACTCAAAAGGCGCTTGCTTCATGTGACGCCAGTCCGTTTTATGCCCCCTTTAATGGGGACCAAGAACCCCGCATGAATTTTGATATATCAAGCATTGAGTATTGATTATTTCATTCCCTGTGTGGATTCAGGGCAGGTGAGATAGATACACTGCTCACTCACAAGGACCGCTTACAAGATTTTTGCCGAGAGGTGTAAATGAGCGTACCCTAGCTGTAACATGTGCCAACAGCCCTGAATCGCAGAAGAAGATGAAACGGATATTTCTTGATCAATGCTTTTGCATATTTCACTAATGCTTTAACACTAGTGGTCTCTCATCTGCAACCACTAAACCTCTTATATCTGGAGTTGTCTGTTAGCCTTCTAAACTGATCACCTTGGTACTGGGACATGGCAACCAGTCCAACTACTTTCGTAAAAGACCTATTATTTTCCCAGTCTGATGTTGTACGGAAAACATATTCTTTTTATGGTTTGTAGTTATTTGGCTTGATCCTTTTGGACCCGCCTACATCTGCAGGTAGCCATGCAGGAGACTGCAGCCTTGATTGGGGCTTGAAGTGCCCGTATTTGTGGAGGTATGCTACTGGTATATTAGATCTCTAAATGGGCCTAAATCGTCTTCTAGCGACGAGGTTGAAAAGAACTGCATCTGACATCATATCACTATTCGGCTGGAAAGGGGAAGTAAGACGCTTATCAACAGGAAACTTGAGACAATTTGTCTACGAAAACTAGGGTTTGAATATCAAAGCTGAATATTAGCACTATCGGGTCTGTGTCCAGTTATGTGTCATAGTCCTTGACCAACATAAATACCTTGGCTTACACTTGCTTGAAAATGATCGCCGTTAACTAACATTAATGTGGCGTCATCCCATCAAGTATTAACATTGTCTGGCTCTCAACTCACCAACTGTCCTACTGTTTGTGTTTTCAGTCGGAAGTGTGACGGCCAGAGTCGATGGTATGATTACTGGACCGCTATCAGAGAAATGCTGGTTTAATGTTTCTCTGCGCAGACGCCATTCTATATACGTGTTTTGCCAAAGCGGTTATACCGAGCCGTGCTACATTCACCTGACATACGGTGGGCATAGGATTTCGGCTGCGTACGATTATGGCATGACTATACCAGAAGATTTTACAGGAAATATGACCGTAGGCGTCTCTGTGTGTCGAGCAACTGACGATGGGACAAGTAACAATTGTTCAGTTCCGAGAGGTACATTTGTATTCTTTCCGTCTCTCTTTCTCTGGGACTCTTCCGCAGTTTCTGTCTGTCTCTATGCCATTCCTTCTCTCTCACTCTCTTTCTCTCTCTCTCTCTCTCTCTTTCTCTCTTTCTCTCTTTCTCTCGGACTCTTCCGCAGTTTCTGTCTGTCTCTATGCCATTCATTCTCTCTCTCTCTCTTTCTTTCTCTCTCTGTCTCTCTGTCTCTCTCTCTCTCTCTCTTTCTCTCTTTCTCTCGGACTCTTCCGCAGTTTCTGTCTGTCTCTATGCCATTCATTCTCTCTCTCTCTCTCGTTCTCTTTCTGTCTCTCTCTCTCTCTCTTTCTCTCTCTCTGGCTTTCTGTATATATCTCCCCCTCTCATTATGGGAGCCGCCGTGGTATAGCGACTAGACCCGTGCCTGCAGACAAGAAGGTCGTGTGTTCAGATCTTGGCCGAGCAGTACTTTTTTCCACTAACACAAAACAAAACACACACTTTGGCTCCCAGGTCGATCCGGCCTTTAAATGTGGACAGGTAAAGCCATGGGAGGTAAAGGCGACTGGCGTGATGTTTACCACCTCAACCACTAAGTGCCACCTAGGCTATAAAGTAAATGTCCAGCCCTGTATGTACAATACCCCATAAGGTATTCACAAGGGTCCATCACTTGACTTGACCTGATAAATAAGGTCACATAACTCAGGAAACTTCCAGGATGCTGCTCGATTTCGTCACAGTTTGTATCAAACCATCAGGGGCCTCACAAATCGTCACTGTTTGTATCTAACCATCAGGGCCTCACACTTCATCACTGTTTGTATCTCACCATCGGGGGCCTCCCAACACATCACTATTTGTATCTAACCATCAGGGCCTCTCAACACATAACAGTTTGTATCTAACTATCGGGGCCTCACAACACATCACTGTTTGTATCTAACCATCGGGGCCTCACAACACATCACTATTTGTATCTAACCATCGGGGCCTCACCACACATCACTGTTTGTATCTAACCATCGGGGCCTCACAACACATCACTGTTTGTATCTAACCATCGGGGCCTCACAACACATCACTATTTGTATCTAACCATCGGGGCCTCACAATACATCACTGTTTGTATCTAACCATCGGGGCCTCACAATACATCACTATTTGTATCTAACCATCGGGGCCTCACAATACATCACTGTTTGTATCTAACCATAGGGGCCTCACAATACATCACTATTTGTATCTAACCATCAGGGCCTAACAACGCATCACTATTTGTATCTAACCATCAGGGCCTCATAACACATCACTATTTGTATCTAAACATTAGGGCCTCACAAGACATTACTATTTGTATCTCACCATCGGGGCCTCACAACACATCAGTGTTTGTACCTAACCATCGGGGCCTCACAACACATCAGTGTTTGTATCTAACCGTCGGGGCCACACAATACATTACTATTTGTGTCTCACCATCGGGGCCTCACAATACATTACTATTTGTAACTCACCATCGGGGGCCTCACAATACATCACTATTTGTATCTCACCATCGGGGCCTCACAACACATCACTGTTTTTATCTAACCATCGAGGCCTCACAATACATCACTGTTTGTATATATCCATCGGGGCCTCACAATACATTACTATTTGTATTTAACCATCGGGGGCGTCATAACACATCACTGTTTGTATCTAACCATCGGGGCCTCACAACACATTACTGTTTGTATCTAACCATCGGGGCCTCATAACACATCAATGTTTGTATCTCACCATCGGGGCCTCACAAAACATCACTGTTTGTATCTCACCATCGGGGCCTCACAACACATTACTATGTGTATCTCACCATCAGGGCCTCACAACACATCACTGTTTGTATCTAACCATCGGGGCCTCACAACACATTACTATTTGTATCTCACCATCGGGGCCTCACAACACATCACTATTTGTATCTAACCATTAGAGCCTCATAACACATCACTGTTTGTATCTAACCATCGGGGCCTCACAACACATCTCTATCTGTATCTAACCATCGGGGCCTCATAACACATCACTGTTTGTATCTAACCATCGGGGCCTCACAACACATTACTTTTTGTATCTAACCATCGGGGGCCTCACAACACATTACTATTTGTATCTAACCATCGGGGGCCTCACAACACATCACTATTTGTATCTCACAATCGGGGCCTTACAATACAGACACATGGCTACATTTCCTGAAAAAAAAATGAGAGACACATTCCATGACTATCTTAGCCGTGTATCTTACATGAGACACATTCCATGACTATCTTAGCCGTGTGTCTTACATGAGACACATTCCATGACTATCTTAGCCGTGTGTCTTACATGAGACACATTCCATGACTATCTTAGCCGTGTGTCTTACATGAGACACATTCCATGACTATCTTAGCCGTGTGTCTTACATGAGACACATTCCATGACTATCTTAGCAGTGTGTCTTACATGAGACATATTCCATGACTATCTTAGCCGCATGTCTTACATGAGACACATTCCATGACTATCTTAGCCGTGTGTCTTACATGAGACACATTCCATGACTATCTTAGCCGTGTGTCTTACATGAGACACATTCCATGACTATCTTAGCCGCATGTCTTACATGAGACACATTCCATGACTAGCTTAAACGCCTGGCTTACACGAGACAAATTCCATAACTATCTCAGCCTCGTGGCTTAATTTAAACTTATTCCATGACTATCTAAGCTTCGTGGCTCAAATAAACAGAGGGGGGAACCATTTGAGGCCGTTAAATATTATGAATTAATCAAGTGACAGAAAGTATTGTGAACGGCACTCATAGAAAGAAGTAGAAAGATAGAAGAACACACTAGACAACATAAAAATCGAAAGCTATAGTTACCGTGCCGGGAATTGAACCTGTCACCTCCAGACGGCGTCTGCGCCTCGCCATGAATACAAGTGCACTAAGATACATGGTCAACTAGGCACCCCCAAAAAAAAGGTGTCTCATTGGCCATGTCTATCGTACAGCTTGAAATCCACGACTATGGAATACGGACATAATTCATTTCAACCCATAGTGTGTTCTTCTATCTTTCTACTTCTTTCTATGAGTGCCGTTCACAATACTTTCTGTTACTTGATTAATTCATAATATTTATCGGCCTAAAATGGTTCCTCCCTCTGTTTATTTATAGGAATGACGTATACACACCGGAACCTGCCAATCAAATACCTTTCTTAAATGTTTGTGTATTCTAGCCTATGGTGCCATTTCAATGGGTTGAAATGAATTCTGTCCGTATTCCATAGTCGTGGATTTCAAGCTGTACGATAGATATGGCCAATGAGACACGTGGCTTACATGAGACAGATTCCATGACTATCTCAGCCTCGTGGCTTACATGAGACAGATTCCAAGACTATCTCAGCCTTGTGGCCTACATGAGACATATTCCATGACTATCTCAGCCACGTGGCTTACATGAGACATATTCCATGACTATCTCAGCCACGTGGCTTACATGAGACATATTCCATGACTATCTCAGCCGCGTGGCTTACATGAGACATATTCCATGACTATCTCACCCACGTGGCTTACATGAGACATATTCCATGACTATCCCACCCACGTGGCTTACATGAGACAGATTCCATGACTATCTCACCCACGTGGCTTACATGAGACATATTCCATGACTATCTCAGCCACGTGGCTTACATGAGACATATTCCATGACTATCTCAGCCACGTGGCTTACATGAGACATATTCCATGACTATCTCAGCCACGTGGCTTACATGAGACATATTCCATGACTATCTCAGCCGCGTGGCTTACATGAGACAGATTCCATGACTATCCCACCCACGTGGCTTACATGAGACATATTCCATGACTATCTCAGCCACGTGGCTTACATGAGACATATTCCATGACTATCTCAGCCGCGTGGCGTGGCTTACATGAGACATACCCAGACGTACTGCGGCTCTCGAGTGTCTACATTGTACCAGACGAGAGCATGAACAATTAATTGTGTAGTCTGGTTGAAGGTAGTGTGGTTTTTTGTGTTGTTTTTGTTCAGCTTTGTATGAAATGTGCTGACTCGATAACTCGAGTTTTGTTAGAATAGTTGCTGATTTGTCGGCTGAAAAATATTTGCTTGTCAGATGTGAATATGACTGGCTGAAAAATTGTTCATTTTTGTGATGACGAGTTGGTTGGTTTGGCTGCTGTGTTGTCGTCTTACGGAAAGGCATTGATGACCACAAGATGTACAGTATTATATTCTAAACATTTAGTACAAGCGTTTAAATGATATTTTTGTACAGTATGTATTTGTAACAGATGTAAAATGTAAACACTCATATGTCATTTCTGTTTTATTCACAGCTATAACTGCAGCAGGTAAGTATATTCTCGGGTTATGTCTTGTTTTAATTAGATTGTTTTATCCTCAGTAACGCTGATGACGTTCCTTCCATAGAGAGCAAGCCACTTGGACGAGCCTGTTATCTTGGTCGCCATACTTTTACAAGTTAAACACACACACACACAAACACACAGATTTGTATACATACATACTTGCAGTACAGTGAAACGTGATTTCCAACTTGTGTCGCGTGGTCTAAAAGCACAAACATACAAGCTTTCAGTTTAGAACATATATAACATATATAAATGCCACTCAAGCTGCATCGTATATTTCATAAGTCAATTTTAATAATAAATGTTGTTCATCCAGGTATACAGCAGTTGTAGGCTTCAGTACCGCTTTATCCATGTGACTTCCCCTTGATGTCCTCGTTTTATGAGGCTAAATATTGGTAATAAGAAAAAACCTTTTTGGAAGATGCTGAAATGATATTTTTATACACAAATGATGACAACACCCTGGACAGATTCAAAGAAAAGAGCAACAAGGATGTATTGAAAGACACTGACTCACGAAGAGAGCCGATTACCTACACCCGAAAGAGACAGTCTACATTCTTTGATCGTGTGATGAGAAGGAGAACACTGGAGTGCATGCTGACAGTAGGAAAGATAGAGGGCAAGAGAGGCACAGGAAGACCGATTGGAAAGATGTCGGGCAGTTTGACATTACGGCATGGAGGATCATTTGTGACAAAGTTGATTGAATATATACGAGACAGAAGGTTATGAATAGACATGACTACCGCTCTTTAGACAGTATCTAGATAGCAGTTATCATATTATTTACATTTAATCATTATTTCAACCAAAGTATTCTGTTCAGAAAGACATAGAAACCATGATAGGAAACTGGCATCAGAATATTACCGATGATAAACTGTGTGGATGTGTGTCTGTTGTCTTTAACAAAGCTTCTGACATGATAGATCATTCTATTTTTATTAGAAAACTTTCAATTATAACGTTTAGCAGTAATCTAATACGGTTTTGGCATCCTTTCTGATAAATAGAAACAGGTAACTGTATAAATAAATCCTTATAACAGACAACTACCGTTTGTATTGGAATTTCTCAAGGTTGTATTCTTAGCCCTCTATTTTTGCCATTTATATAATCGATCTTTCTTTTCATGTCTGCCTCGCCCTGTGACCTATTTGCAGACCTCTGTACAGCAATGTCTACGTGCTCAACTTGTAATTATTATAATCATCTCCACGACAGATAAACAGTATAGTTTCCTGCAACTATGCAAAACATATACACTGGTAAAACCAAATGTATGTTAATGTCAAAAAGTCCACAAAAATATACTCTTTAATGTCACATATGAGTCTTCAAATCTACACAGTTAAACAACCTAGTGGGATGTGTAAATGCCCAAACAACGTTATGTCTGATTATTGATAGAAATGTAACTTTCCTTTCACATGTACAAGCGCTAGTGAAACAAACAGTTTAAAAACAAAGATAAGAAAAGTATACCATCTTGAAAAAGTTACAAACTTTTTGAATGAAAACACTAGAAGGATGATTTATAGCTCCACTAATCCGACCCATCTAGACTACTGCTCCCCTTTATGGTATGGTTCTTTATTACAACCAAAAACCAGTTCAAAGTACCTCAAAAAAAAAAAACGTCAGTGCGCTTCGTCAGTACTCATCAGGGAAAAGAAAGCTCCAGTAAAAGTCGTAAGCAATTACCGCCCCATAAACGAATGAATTTTAGTAAGGCTAAAGTTTTGGCATTAAATCTTATCTAAAATGCCCAGATCACGTTTAGCTATTCTTTAAGCATAATGAACGAAACAGCGAACGCTTAAACATATATAAAAAAAAAAAAAAAATAGGCGTCTACAAAACAAGCTTGCGTACTCTGCAAATTATCTGTGGAACTAACGTCCACCGCTAAATAAAAAATATAAAAAAAAAGTATCAATCACCCCTATCAATACCATTTGAAGGTATTTGAATATTGTATCATTTCAGACTACAAGTCTATTTCAAAGCTAAAGATATTATAAGGAAACTATGAATTTCCACCAAGATTTATAATACTTAGCATCATAACCATTTTTGAATTGTGTTAAACTTAGATGCATTGTAGCTAAGATGTTGTTGATGATATTTGTCGTTAGTGTTATCTACTAAGGTAATGAATGAATGAAAGAAGCAGAATGTAAGACAGGCCTGTGTGCCTAATTCTTAACCCTTTGAAAATAAAGTTTATTCTTTATTTGTTGTTGGTGTATTTACTCTTGGTGTAGCGTGCCATCTTTGGAAGTTCGTCATCTTGATTGCCATCTTAGCGGAGCCCTTTATCTTGGGAGAGCCTGTCATCTTAAATGGGGTAGCAACCCTCATGCTTTACGATTCATATACCAGGGGCCTCTTTAAACAAGTTTTCATTTGTACAATATAAAAACATACTCCCGTATGCACTGATCACGCCACTGACCACTGCCAACCTCAAATGAGCAACGGAACACTTAATTAAATAATAAAAATAATAGCACCATATACAGTGAACACTGCTGACAAACAGAACATTAACATGCCATTGCAGCACCAAGCCGTCTTGGGGGAGCGCTGTCCTTTTGAACCTTCCGGATCGTCCTACTATATAAAAAATCATACCTTCTCCCGGCTTCTGCTGCGCCTACTATACACAAGTCATATCTCCTCCTGGCACCTACTATACACAAGTCATATCTCCTCCTGGCACCTACTATACACAAGTCATATCTCCTCCTGGCACCTACTATACACAAGTCATATCTCCTCCTGGCACCTACTATACACAAGTCATATCTCCTCCTGGCACCTACTATATACAAGTCATATCTCCTCCTGGCACCTACTATACACAAGTCATATCTCCTCCTGGCACCTACTATACACAAGTCATATCTCCTCCTGGCACCTACTATATACAAGTCATAACTCCTCCTGGCACCTACTATATAAATTTTCTTGAGGCGTAAATGCCACCAGATGTGAACGCCATTTACTACTCTATGCATCACATAAGTGTGTTTGTAAGCATACACAAATATTAATATTGACACAATAGATATTACACAAGATGGGCAAGGGATTGGCTAATTGAAGTATTCAAGATGTTGGCGTCACTGGCATTGGGACACTCGACCATGTTCTCAGTAAACAAAGAGCACTGATGTTGATTACCCCAGTGGCGGCTTTTCTGGGAGTCCTTGCTCCGTTGTGTTAAGTGCACACAAGATAAGTCACAAATTCAATCAGATACATGTTCAACGTTTGGAGAATTAGTCTGTTTCAAGGATTTATGTGTACGCTGCAGAAACATCGGAGGCAATGAAAAGTACCATATGCTAAGCAAATATAAGGGCCCAAGCACAGCCATGCATTGCACGAGTAGAGTAAAGAAGTGAAGCACAAAATTCAAACTTCTACCTTCGGATGCAAGCGATTTCATATTAAACATAACAACTTCCGACTGTGCAACTGTAGATCACATTTTTGTGTTCAGCTCCTTTACTTTCATCTGCACTCCTAATCGGCAGTTTTTTAGTCAGCTTGAATACGGTGTTGTTTTTGCTGTGTTTTGTTTTGTGTTAGCGATAAACAACAAAAACTGCATTTATGCGCATTCTGTTTGTGTTTCAGACCTCACTACTTCAACTACAACCGGTAAGTGTATTTTAATTTGGCAAAGCCAGACTCTCTTGGCATGACTACAGCCTCGTGTCTCTTGTTTGGGTCATTTTTTTCTTCTGTAAAATGATTTTTTTCCCCTCAGCTTTAGGCATCATGGGCATATAAGGCTAGACCTATATTTAAGAGACCATTAGGCACTTACCACGACATAAGAAACTCAAGACAGCTTATGATCACTGTCTGTTGACTGAATGTTGGCGCTAAAACTGGTGTGTGCTAACTTGGGTTTACAGCAACCAGCACACGGCCTAGTGTCTATGAGTACATTTCACGCTCCCCACACACAACCCGCAGGAAAACTCAACGACGTACTGTCCGCCATATAAGCACATTCATTGTTACGATCACACGCAATAATGCAAGCGAAGTGATGTAGACATCTGTCCTGGCTTACATGCAACACATAGCACTGACTTCGCTCACTTCTCAGATATAGCGTCGCTCTCCCGGACAGCTAACAACAGCCTCTGCTATGCACGAGCTGGCCGCTACATTTCTATGACTACAGCGTCCCGCAACTCGGGGCCCACTGTACAGACGAACAGGATATCTCCCCTGATCAACGGGACCTTTGCTGCTCTATTCGAAGCAGGCAAATCGGCTGAGTGGAAACGCAACTTTACTAGTTTCCCAGCATGTGCACACAGCACGTCTGCCGCCTAGTAGAAGGAACTCCGATGATCGGCAGAACACCTGGCTCTGAGTCGCCTTCAGCACACAGCTATCGCCTGCATCTCCGCTGTCTTGTTTCACTAGTGACCATCTCGCTTACATGCGTCGTCACCCAAAACAGCGTCTCTTGAGAAGCCTAGCTCACTTGGCCTGACTTGCCAACTGGACTCTCCTTTCTTCGGCTACACTATCGAACCGTCTCTCTAGTCAACTGTTTGAGGTCCCAACTGCTACTGCTCAACAGTCCACTCAACCCCCAGTATATACCCCTGCATGCCCCTTGTGAGCTGCGTGTGCACACGAGACGCAAGTTGTCACGCATCCCATACTTCTTCCGTGCGCCAGCGCTATCTCGCCCAAATCATGAGAGTTAACCCACACTGTCTAATACCTCTTGAATCCACTGGTCCATCCCGTACCAAGCCACTTCCCACGCTCCACAGTATTGACTCGACCGAAAGATATTTCCTGGCTATAGTCAACACTATCGCAAATAATGACACACGTCACCTGACATTCCCGTGGACTACTGAAATCACTATTCATACCCGTTGTCCCCCTACAACGTTCACCAGAATCAGCACGCAACATTGGGACATGAATGGTTTGTTTCTTGTGGGGATTTTATGCCAAAAGGAGGGAAATTCAATTCGCAAGCTTAAATTAGGACAGTAAACAAGTCAGCGTGTTCAAAAAGATTTGCTGCACTGACCTGTTTCTCCTTCATCACAATGAGCGGCCTCAAATAAGTGTGAGAACACTGGAGGCAATCAGTAAGCTGGATTGGACTTTACTACACAAGTGTGACAACACTGTAGACAATCAGTAAGCTGGATTGGACTTTACTACACAAGTGTGACAACACTGGAGGCAATCAGTAAGCTTTAATTGGACTTAACTCCACACGTGTGACAACACTGGAGGCAATCAGTAAGCTGGATTGGACTGTACTACACAAGTGTGACAACACTGGAGGCAATCAGTAAGCTGGATTGGACTGTACTACACAAGTGTGACAACACTGGAGGCAATCAGTAAGCTGGATTGAACTGTACTACACAAGTCTGACAACACTGGAGGCAATCAGTAAGCTGGATTAGACTCTACTACACAAATCTGGCAACACGGGAAGCAATCAGTAAATTCAATTTGACAGTACTAAACAAATGTGACAACTCAGTAAGCAATCAGTAAATTCAGTTGCACTGTACTACCCCATCCACCCTATAGACCCTATCAGGCACTCTTTGATTTTCTTCTGTTTGGTCTACAAAGGTAAACGATTTGAAATGGATGAGGGAGTAATTTTTGGGGAATTAGGAAATGACAAAGGCGAAACGATAATACACGTGGAAAAGTCTAGAAAAGAAAACATCTAATCAAATAGATTATATACTAATTAACAAAAGGTTTAGAAATGCACTAAAAAATGTGAAGACAAGACCCAGTGCTGACTGTAACAGTGACCACGTCCTATTATTTGGAAAATTAAATGTACGACTGAAGAGGGGGAAAGAAAGAGATGATTATAGACTAAACAAAGATATTCTAAGAGAGGATACAGAAATTCAGGAGCCATATAGAGTGATTGTGAGGAACCGGTACAATGCAATAACAAAAATACAAACGGTAAGCGATAAGTGGGAAATGCTGAAAGAGTCTATCCACAAAACAAGCAAATAGATTTTACCAGAAAGAAGACAAATAGCTAAACAGAAATGGATGACCGAAGAAATTTTTCTGGTAATGAGTGACGGAAAATTAGGTATTAATGACAAAGAAGAATAAAACACGATAAAGAAATAAAAAAGAAATAAGGCATACATGAATGAAGTCAAAAGAAGATTGGCTTAATTATCAATGCAATAAAGCTGAACACAGTCCTGTTAAAGATGCAAAAAGTGTACATAAACAAATTAACGATCTGACTAGACGAAAGACACCAGTAAACACAGAATGTCTGAAATCAAAAGCAGGAGAGATCTTAATGGAGAAAGATGATATAATAAATAGATGGAATTATTACATAAAAGAGTTTTATGATGGAAAGAGAGTAGAATTACCAGAAGAAAGAAATTCAGAAGTTATGTCTATACTAAAGGAAGAAGTTAGCGATGCTATTAAACAAGTGAGGAAAGGAAATTCAACTAGGCCAGATGAAATTTTAATAGAATAATTAGAAGTTCTACTGGGGGAAATTTGGGGTTGAAATATTACCTAAACTGATGAATGACATTTATAACACTAGGTACATACCAAGTGATATATTGAAATCTTTATTTATTGAGTTACCCAAAAGACCAGGAGCAATTGAGTGTGAAGAATTTCGTACAATCAACTTAATAAATCATGTCACCAAATTACTACTTAGAATTATAATAAGAAAAAAAAAAAAAAGAATGGAATTGAGTAAAAAGCAGTATGGATTTATGGAAGGTGAAGGGACAAGTAATGCAATATACATATTACGAACACTGATAGACAATGGACATACATAAGGACTTATATTTGTGCAATATAGATTAAACCAAAGCATTTGACAAAGTTAAACACGAGGAGATTATAAAAATATTGCAAGACATCAATGTAGACGGGAGAGATCTCAGGTTAATTAAAAACATTTCCTGGAACCAAGTAGCAGCAATTAAAGTGCGAAACAAATTGGGTACTTTTATACAGATAGCGCAAGAAGTAAGACAGGGATGTGTCTTATCCCCAGACCTTTTCTCTCTAAAAAGTGAAATCTTTTGGGGTGAAATTAAAGAGAAAGCGGGAATACGAGTTGGAAGATACAATATAAAAAATTTGCGTTATGCAAATGATACCGTTTAAAAAAAGCCACACACACACACACGCACACACACACACACAAACACACACATGGAATAATGGTTATATAAAAGAAGAAGAAAACTCCACGTTGTGAAATCTCAATTAAAGGAAAAAGACTTAACCAAGTCAATAAATTCAAATATGTGGGAACAATCATATCCTCAAATGGAAAATGACTGACAGAGAATAATAGCAGAATAGTTCTAGCGAAAGATGCATTTCAGAAAATGAAAAATATGCATTAAATCGCTCTCATTTAATGTCAGAAAGAGAGATCTAAAATGTGACATAGAACCTGCTTTGCTGTGTAGCAGCGAATCTTGGAATGTCACCTAACAAATTAAGAAGAATATGGAAGCAACAGAGATATGGTTTTTGAGACAAATGTTACGAATACCTAGGACGGCCTTGGAGTCGGTAACAATACTTGCTTGAACAAAGCCAATGAACGTAGATCTTTATATACAACAATATGAAAGAGACAAACACTGTTCTTTGGCACATGATGAAAATGGAGATACTAGAGAACATTGTGACAACTTAAAAGATCAGTGGAAAAACGGGTAGAGGCAGACCAAGAGAGATGATGCTGGATGGGCTGAAATGATGGCATGGAGAGATATCGTCAAGAGAGCTGTTCCAGGCAACCAGGGATCGTGATATGTGGAGACGCATAAGCGTCTACGCCAGTTGGCAGGGGACATGACGATGATGATAAAGGAGTAATCCATAAAACGAAGAAATGGCTACGCAATAGACAAAACATGGTACTAAATATCAATATTTACACTTATTTTGGGGTGGCCGTAAAATTTAATGAGGAATTATGTTGAATAATACAGATGGTTATCTGACCTATCCATATATATTATGTACACATTTAATGCTTTTTCAGTATATAAATCTTAAGTAAATACGATGAGGTGAATCACTTTCTGAACGCTACTCTCATATTACAGACAGACAGATTCATCGAATAAAGAATAATGTAGTATCCTAGTGTGTATGTTGCTAGGATGTGTGTGTGTATGTGTGGGGGGGGGGAAACACACACACACACACACACACACACACACATACATACTTACCACAAATATTCGCAAAGCAACAATAAAAGTTTGAACACATTATTGAACCATATATATGTTGTTTTAAAACAAAGTTGCGTATTTTTTATTATAATTTACTTTCAATTCTAACGCAAGCCAGTTACTGAACCCTACAGTCAACGGACGAATTTTAACTGCATTTGGAAACAGATGCCTAATGAAATTGATAAACAGTAAATGTAAAAAAGTTCTTAAAGGTAAGAAAGTAACAGACATTTCTGCATGGTCACTTGTATTCTCAGACACGTTGCGAAGAAGAAAGGTGTATGTATATTCAGTGAAGAGAAACGAACAGAGAATCACGGGAAATGTATGCAAATGGGAAGAATACAAACGAAGGAAACAACTTCTAACTGTTCAAACGTAGAACAAATTTGTGTTAAGCTCTTTTACTTTCATCTGCAATCCTTTATCGGCAGTTTGTTAGTTAGCTTGAATACGGTGTTGTTTTCGTTGTTTTTTTTTTTTTTTTTTTTTTGTGTGTTTTTTTGTATTATTGCATAAATAACCCATAAATTCATCCATGTTCATTCTTTTTGTGTTTCAGTCTCCACTACCACAAGCACAACTGGTAGGTGTATTTTTGTTGCTAAGTCAGACTCTCATTCTTTGAGTACAGCCTCGTGTCTCTTGTTTAGGTCATTGTGGGCATATTAGGCTAGACCTATATTTTGGAGATCCTTCAGGACTTACCACGACATAAGAAACTCAAGACAGCTCCGTCAGTGGTAAAGGTAACAATCACTGTCTGTCGGGACATGGAAGGTTTGATTCTTCTGGGGGTTTTATGCCAAAGGGAGGGAAATTCAATTCGCAAGCTTACATTAGGACAGTTTAACAACTCAGTCAGCGTGTTCACAAAGACTGGCCGCACTGACCTGCTTCTGCTTCATGTCAATACGCGCTATCACACACAAGTCTGACAACACTGGAGACACTCAAAAATTGGACTGGACTGTACCACACAAGCATGACTACACGGGAGACAATCAATAAATTTGACTGGACTGTACTACACAAGCATGACTACACGGGAGACAATCAATAAATTTGACTGGACTGTAGTACACAAGTCTGACAACACGGAAGGCAATCCGTAAATTGGACTGGACTGTACTACACAAGTCTGATAACATGGGAGGCAATCAGTAAATTCAGTTGCCCTGTACTACCCATCCACCATATAGGCCTGATTTTTCACCGTTTGATTTTCTTCTGTTTGGTCTATAAAGGAACAGGATTTGAAGATAAAGGAGTAATTCATTCAGCGAAGAAATAGCTACGAGGTAAAGACGAAACGTGGTGGGGTTAGAAGCATATACACTTGTTTTGCATTGGCATTGGGCCGTAAAAATGTATAAGGATTTGTCCTCGTGTGGGTTCTGGGACCTACAAGAAGAGACCCACAGCTACACAAAAAAATGTCGCAAGAGTCGACTAATTGGGATCTTCCTTCGTAGTCAGAGTGCAAAGAACCTACAGTCTGCATACAAGTAAGTCAGATCTGTAAAACGGGTGCACATGCAGCACTCAGGTTCTGGTACAGGACTACAGTCCAGAAGTGGACGAAAGACCAGAACTTTCCACCGAAGTTTACAGATGGTGAACGCGAAGACGAAGAAGAAGAATGGGGAATATGTTGAATAATAGAGATGTTTATCTGACCTATCCATACATATTATGTTCACATTTATTGCTTTTTTAGTATATATATCTTGAGAAAATACGAAATATTTTCTGAACATCTCTCAGATTACAGACTGTGAGATTGATCGAGTATAAGAATAATGTATTATCATGTTGTGTATGTTGCCAGGATATGTGAAAACACACACACACACGCACACACTTACCACATGTATTGGCAAGTCAAAAATTAAATTTTGAACACATTACTGAACCTCAAACATGTGGTTTTTAAACCAAGTTGAATTTTTTTTCATTATAATTTACTTTCAGTTCTAACACTAACCAGTGATAGTTGCAGAATCCTACAGTCATAGGACGAAATTCAATTGCACTTTAAAACGGATGCCTAATGAAATTGATAAACAGTAAATGTAAATAGGTTCATAAAGTTGAGAAAGTAACAGACATGTCCGCATGGTCGCTTGTATTATCAGACATGTGGGGAAGCAGAAAGTTTTATATTTGGGCGTATGGTGGAGAGAAATAAACAGAGAATTACTTGATATCTGTGCAGATGGGGAGAATAGGGACAGAGGAAACAACTTTCGACTGTAAAACCGTACAACCAATTTGTGTTAAGCTCTTTAACTTTCATCTGCAATCCCTTATCGGCAGTTAATTAGTTAGCTTGCATGCGGTGTTGTTTTCGTTGTGTTTTTTTTTTTTTTGTATTATCGAATAAATAACCCAAAAATTCACCCATGCTCATTCTTTTTGTGTTTCAGTCTCCACTACAAGTACAACTGGTAGGTACATCTATTGTTGCTAAGTTGGACTCTCAATGTATGAGTACAGCTTCGTGTCTTTTGTTTGGTTCATTATTTCTGTAAAATGACTTTTTTTCTGCAACTTTAGGCATCATGAGTACATAAGGCTAAACCTAAATTTTAGAGAACATTGAGCACTTACCACGACATAAGAAACTCAAGACAGCTCCGTCAGTGGGAAAGGTAACAATCACTGTCTGTTGGGACATGGAAGGTTTGATTCTTGTGGGGATTTTATGCCAAAGGGAGGGAAATTCAATCCGCAAGCTTACATTAGGAGAGTTAAACAACTCAGTCAGCGGGTTCACGTAAACTGGCTGCACTGACCTGCTTTTGCTTTTTGACGATGAGCGCCCTCAAACAAGTATGACAACACTGAAGGCAATCAGTTAGCTGGATTGGACTTCACTACACAAGTGTGAAAACACTGGAGGCAATCAGTTAGCTGGATTGGACTTTACTACACAAGTGTGACAACACTGGAGGCAATCAGTAAGCTGGATTGGACTTTACTACACAAGTGTGACAACACTGAAGGCAATCAGTTAGCTGGATTGGACATTACTACACAAGTGTGACAACACTGAAGGCAATCAGTTAGCTGGATTGGACTTTACTACACAAGTGTGAAAACACTGGAGGCAATCAGTTAGCTGGATTGGACTTTACTACACAAGTGTGACAACACTGGAGGCAATCAGTAAGCTGGATTGGACTTTACTACACAAGTGTGACAACACTGAAGGCAATCAGTTAGCTGGATTGGATTTTACTACACAAGTGTGACAACACTGAAGGCAATCAGTTAGCTGGATTGGACTTTACTACACAAGTGTGAAAACACTGGAGGCAATCAGTTAGCTGGATTGGACTTTACTACACAAGTGTGACAACACTGGAGGCAATCAGTAAGCTGGATTGGACTGTCCTACACAAGTGTGACAACACTGGAAGCAATCAGTCAGCTGGATTGGACTTTACTACAAAAGTGTGACAACACTGGAGGCAATCAGTAAGCTGGATTGGACTTTACTACACAAGTGTGACAACACTGGAGGCAATCAGTAAGCTGGATGGGACTTTACTACACAAGTGTGACAACACTGGAGGCAATCAGTAATCTGGATTGGACTTTACTACACAATTGTGACAACACTGGAGGCAATCACTAAGCTGGATGGGACTTTACTACACAAGTGTGACAACACTGGAGGCAATCAGTAAGCTGGATTGGACTGTACTACACAAGTGTGACAACACTGGAGGCAATCAGTCAGCTGGATTGGACTTTACTACACAAGTGTGACAACACTTGAGGCAATCAGTAAGCTGGATTGGACTGTACTACACAAGTGTGACAACACTGGAGGCAATCAGTAAGCTGGATTGGACTGTACTACACAAGTGTGACAACACTGGAGGCAATCAGTAAGCTGGATTGGACTCTACTACACAAGTGTGACAACACTGGAGGCAATCAGTAAGCTGGATTGAGCTGTACTACACAAGTCTGACAACACTGGAGTCAATCAGTAAGCTGGATTGGACTTTACTACACAAGTCGGGCAACATGGGAGGCAATCAGTAAATTCAGTTGCCCTGTACTACTCCATCCACCCTATAGACCTGATCTGCCACCCTTTGATTTTCTTCTGTTTGGTCTATGAAGGAACAGGATTTGAAGATGATGAAGGAGTATTTCATTAAGCGAAGAAATAGCTACGCGATAAAGACGAAACGTTGTAGGGTTAGAAACATACACCTGTTTTGCTTTGGCAATAAGTTGTAACAATTTGTAAGGATTATTCATCGTGTGGGTTCCGGGGCCCTATTGTATGTAAACAAGAATGGACCCACAGCTACACAAAAGAAAGTCGTAAGATTCGACTAATTGGGAGCTTTTGTAATGAAATATAGGCAGAAAGGGGTTAAATGAACAAGCATACATTTCAGCCCACCACACGGCGTACTAATCCATCACTATGTGAAATGACAGAATGGGTGATTAGAAAGCCATGGCCTAGCCAGCTATGCAGAACACACCGCCATGACATCTGACAGTGAGGGATGAAACATTCGACGAGTGCCCGTGAGCTGTGACCAGCTGACGAGATACGTTCATCCAAACGTGACCACCAAGGACAGGTGACAGGGGAGTGATTAAGATGGTACACCAGGAGGAGCGGGAAAGCGGTGGAATAAAGTCAGAGCCAGGGGCTTGAGAAGTTAGTTAGCCCCGGAACCGCCATGAGAAGACAGTTAGGGCTAGACCGCTAGAGAAACCGGTTAGGAGAAAACTAGTGCTTTACTTCGTTTAGAAGAGTATGTTAAACTTAGAGTTTAACTAGAACAGTGAGTTAGCCCCGGAACCGCCATGAGAAGACAGTTAGGGCTAGACCGCTAGAGAAACCGGTTAGGAGAAAACTAGTGCTTTATTTCGTTTAGAAGGTATATGTTAAACTTGGAGTTTAGCCAGAACAGTGGTTAAGGAACTCGTAGAGGCATACGAATAGCCAGTAATAAGGAGTGTTCATATACTATTGCTTATTGAATTTATGAAATGTGTGTGACGAGAATATTATGAATAAACCAGCTCTTATGTAATTGATTACATCACTGGCCTTGTTCTTGAGTACGATTGAAGAGAGATACGAACCATATTCATTCCACTTGGCCGACTTAGGCACATCTATTTCTTGGGGTATGTATAGGCACGACTGTGCCACAAGTGTGAGGATATTTGGATGCCGTGACCAACGATCAGTCTTGTGTACTCGACATCTTTAAAAAACAAGACTGCTGTTACAACATAACAAATAAGCAAGTGCTATAAAAAGGTGAACTAAAAGCAAGTTTATGATTGTGCCTGCTGAGTAAGAAAAGTCGAGAAAAACCGTCATCAGAATAGAGAGACGTAAACCAGACCAACAGCCTGCACCACCTTTTGGAGCCAACCGTCTACACTAGAATCAGGGGGACACGCCCGTTCTAGCCTGGAGCAAACCGTCTACACTAGAATTAGGGGGACACGCCCGTTCTAGCCTGGAGCCAACCGTCTACACTAGAATCAGGGGGACGCGCCCGTTCTAGTCTGGAGCCATAATATAAACTTTTCCTAACTTTACACACTCGGAAGACTATAGGAAAGTCAAGAACTGTGAGCTGTCCGATTTTTCAAATAGGAACTGCAAAATAAGCGCGAATTTAAAGAACCTTGAACATTAATATTAATTAGTTTAAATATATTGTGATTTTTAATTTACAGTGGTGTAAGGAAAACCTTTTCTTATCTTTTCCTACCTTTCTTCCTGAACGTAGAAAATAATTCCAGGACAGTGCCGATTTTTAATTACAAGGTGTTGTGAAACGAGAATTTTTTTTCAGACCGCACTTAACAAGGTAATACGACATTTTCTGTTTTAAATTCTATTTTAGTTTACATTAGTTAATTTTCCAGGTTTTAATAATGGCATATCAAGGAACAGTGAGAGCACAGTTTAGCAGAGTTTTTAATGAAGTAGCACAGTTAGGTAGAAAACTCCGTATTCCATTTTTTATAGAACAAAGAACTGCTCAACATTGGTCAACTGTAGATAGTCGTAGACAAAGACAGAGAGAAAGAAATTATAACATAGCTACAGTCACTAGAAGTAACGGCGAGGTTAATCGACTGTCCGGTTTCCCAGACAGGCGAAATTATGCTAACGAGAGATTGCAATACCCTAGAGACAATCAGTACCGCAGACCAGACAACACAAGAGCGTACGAGAAAAATCAGGGTCAACTGAGGTCATGTGTACAAAATGAACGAGGGCATTTTAAAAATTTCCATAGAGCAGACAGGTTGAGAAAATTAGAAAATAATAGACATATAAGAGCACAGGAGCAGTGGCATAATAATAGTAACAGATATCAGAACATAAATAGAGTAGGAAATATCCATGATAATAACCGAAGTCGAGTCAGGTCATGTAATCCAGATTCCAGATTTAGCACGATGAGCACTAATCAAGATTACAGGGCCGCTTGTACGACCCATAATCAAGCCAACAAATTCAAAAGAGACAGGTTAAGAAAATTAGGCTACAATAAGAATATAAGATTGCAAAACTTAGAAAATAATCGCGAGGTCAGTAACCATAACGGATTATGGCAGACAGGTAATAAAAGCACGTGCGCTGCTGATGATGAGACAAACAGATTAGAAGTAAGAGGGTTAAAAGAGAGGAATCCCATGAAACGGTTTAATGAAAGCTACATTAACAAAGTAAATGCGGTAACTGTAAACGGGACACGCGGTCAATACTTTAAAGAAGAAGGGAACATAGAGACACATAAAGAGTTAATACCGGCCAACGTTAAGTCGGAAAAAGAAGAAGATAAAGAGGGTTGTTTGGCAATGGAATGGTTATGGGAAGTAAACGCGGTAGAAGTAAAAAGGCTAGATAGCAATAGCACACATAGGAAAGTAGAGAGGGTAGGGACAATTAAAGAAAGAAATCAGCAGGATTTGTCTTATAGACAGGTGATGCCTACAGAAGAAGAAGGTGAAGGAATAAATACATTACCGTTTGTAGTTAGTAACATAAAGGTAGATTTATTCTCAGAAAACTACGACGCTGATAATGAATTTGGGATCACAAACAAAACGGGTCGTATAATTTTAGTCGCGGTTAGAACCAGGACTAATACTCCGTCTAGTGTGAAAGAATTAAAACCGTCAGAAGTACCAGTTAAAGGTACATGTAATAGTAGAAGAGAAGAAGAAGAAACAGTAGAAACTTCGCCTAACAAAAGAGCAAAACAGGAGACAAGAATGTCGGGCATTAAAAATTCGCATACCGATTTAAACGAGCGGCATGGTTTACAGAAAAATAAAGATGTGAGAAAATCAAATGTATTAGATGGAAATTTACACGGAAATAAAAGTAGCCAGAAGTTTCGTAATGAAGTGGCATCTACCGAATATAGCAAAATTAATAAGTTGTTCAACTTTATTTCAGAGCTCTGGAGCATCTAATAAATGGCATACACGACACCTTTTAGTATAATTAAGGCTAACACATATGTACGATGTATAACTTGATTTACAAGGAAATACTTTAAATACACACAGAAACAGGATCATACTGATATCTGGATTATGCGTATTGATGGGACTTATAACTTTTCTTTATTTGCGACGGAAAGGCTTTAAATGTACAAAAGTAACTAATCATTTAATAAAAGAAAAAACACACATCACTAATGAGACAGAAGAAGAAATAGAACTAGAACAATTAGCATCCACTACAGTTAGTAGGCCAGAATCATCAGGGGGTAGACTGAATTTATACCCTGAGTAAATCATACATCAAATACAGCTCCCCCCCCCCCCCACCCTTTCTTCCCCCATGACTGACTGAAATGGGATCGTTCGTAAAATGGTTCAATAAATGTGGGATTGTAGGGTGTATAACAAGTAATTAGTTTTATTAATTACAATTTACGTACGCTATATTGCTGTGTACAGAGGTACCGCGCTCGCTACACATATTCTGTTGTTGTGTCTACATGTCATTTGTCCGACAATATTAAATATATACCTGTTGTTTTGTCCCTACCATTTAATATTTACATGCGGTTTTGCACTATGAACGTTTTTTTTTTTTTTTGTCGTGTGGTGCTCTCCCGGACAAGTGAAAATCCACACGTTCGGTTGTGGGTGAAGATTACAATACCTACATGTTTTATGTTCGCTAAGAGAGTTACTGGCCACAAAACCTCTCTTATACATTCTGTCAGAATGACGACTGATTTGAGTTTAACCAGACTTTACTGAGGTACACAGTTAGAAACGTACTTGGCGATAAGCCAGTCCAAAGCATGACATGATTGGTAACTGAATATAGGCCGGCTATTTCTTTACAGAAGATGCGATATGCATTAAACAGAGGAAGCAACCTCTTAGGGAAGCAACAATAAACGCTGTGGACTATCACAGTAGATAAATGCCTGTAAATACAGGTGGTGGCATTGTACATTCGACTTGAGGAAATGCTACTATTGATTCCGAGAAATTTCTCTCCAATTAATATACCTAACGGTATAAGAATTATTTGTACTCTGTAAAGGTTATACCTTATTATTCAGTCTATGTTGACTTTCTCAGAGATTCTATTTTCATCATTTCTTGGGGAGATGACATTTTCGAGTTTTACTTTATTGATAACTGGGGATACATGGCATGTTATTTCTTGTCTACAAAGTTTTCAGGTTTGAGTTTATAAAGTGGGAATACAGATACTATTCCTTTATACTTCAGACAACTCCACACATTCATTAGGGATACCAGTGAATAAGAGGTTGTTATGCTAATACAACGAGGAAGTTGCATCGTTTTTTTTTTTTATGTCTTTAGAATTATTGACTATTAGTTATTGTATGCATGTCACGTTTTCATTATACTGCATGAATTTTATGATGTTACATGTTATGTTGTATGCTTTCAGTACGTGGCTAGATGTTCACATAAGGTTTAGTTAGGTAGCGGGTATAATTAGAGTAGTTTTCATAAAATTGAAGATAGGAAACAATTTTGTTAAAAAGTGTGTAGGGCGAATGTAATGAAATATAGGCAGAAAGGGGTTAAATGAACAAGCATACATTTCAGCCCACCACACGGCGTACTAATCCATCACTATGTGAAATGACAGAATGGGTGATTAGAAAGCCATGGCCTAGCCAGCTATGCAGAACACACCGCCATGACATCTGACAGTGAGGGATGAAACATTCGACGAGTGCCCGTGAGCTGTGACCAGCTGACGAGATACGTTCATCCAAACGTGACCACCAAGGACAGGTGACAGGGGAGTGATTAAGATGGTACACCAGGAGGAGCGGGAAAGCGGTGGAATAAAGTCAGAGCCAGGGGCTTGAGAAGTTAGTTAGCCCCGGAACCGCCATGAGAAGACAGTTAGGGCTAGACCGCTAGAGAAACCGGTTAGGAGAAAACTAGTGCTTTATTTCGTTTAGAAGGTATATGTTAAACTTGGAGTTTAGCCAGAACAGTGGTTAAGGAACTCGTAGAGGCATACGAATAGCCAGTAATAAGGAGTGTTCATATACTATTGCTTATTGAATTTATGAAATGTGTGTGACGAGAATATTATGAATAAACCAGCTCTTATGTAATTGATTACATCACTGGCCTTGTTCTTGAGTACGATTTAAGAGAGATACGAACCATATTTATTCCACTTGGCCGACTTAGGCACATCTATTTCTTGGGGGATGTATAGGCACGACTGTGCCACACTTTCTTCGAAGGCAGAGTGCATCTGTCTGAGAGGCAAGGAACCAACAGTCTGCATACAAATAAGTCAGATCTGTAAAACGGGTGCTCATGCAGCACTCAGGTTCTGGTACAGGACTACAGTCCAGAAGTGGACGAAAGACCAGAACTTTCAACCGAAGTTTACAGATGGTGAACGCGAAGAAGAAGAAGAAGAATGGGTAATATGTTGAATAATAGAGATGTTTATCTGACCTATCCATACATATTATGTACACATTTAATGCTTTTTTAGTATATATATCTTGAGAAAATACGAAATACTTTCTGAACATCTCTCAGATTACAGACTGAGAGATTGATCGAGTATAAGAATAATGTATTATCATGTTGTGTATGTTTCCAGGATATGTGAAAACACACACACACGCACACACTTACCACATGTATTGGCAAGGCAACACAAAAAATTTTTGAACACATTACTGAAAATCAAATATATTGTTTAAAACCAAGTTTTATATTTTTCATTATATTTTACTTTTAATTCAAACACTAACCAGTGATAGCTGCAGAATCCTACAGTCATGGGACGAAATTCAATTGCACTTTAAAACGGATGCCTAATGAAATTGATAAACAGTAAATGTAAATAGGTTCATAAAGTTGAGAAAGTAACAGACATGTCCGCATGGTCGCTTGTATTATCAGACATGTGGGGAAGCAGAAAGTTTTACATTTGGGCGTATGGTGGAGAGAAATAAACAGAGAATTACTTGATATCTGTGCAGATGGGGAGAATAGGGACAGAGGAAACAACTTTCGACTGTAAAACCGTACAACCAATTTGTGTTAAGCTCTTTAACTTTCATCTGCAATCCTTTATCGACAGTTTATTAATCAGCTTGCATGCGGTGTTGTTTTCGTTGTGTTTTCTTTTGTATTATCGAATAAATTTCCCACAAATGCACCCATGCTCATTCTTTTTGTGTTTCAGTCTTCACTACTACAAGTACAACTGGTAGGTATATTTATTGTTGCTTAGTCAGACTCTCATAGTATGTATACAGCCTCGTGTCTTTTGTTTGGTTCAATATTTCTGTAAAATGACTTTTTTTTCCCCTCAACTTAAGGTATCATGGGCATATAAGGCTAGACCTATATTTTAGAGACCATAGAGCACTTACCACGACATAAGAAGCTCAAGACAGCTCCGTCAGTGGGAAAGCTCATGATCACTGTCTGTTGGGACATGGAAGGTTTGGTTCTTGTACGGATGGGTGACATTATGCTTCTGGCTAGCTTTTCTAGAAGTCACTAGACGGGAAAGCCACTTGGAACGTGGTTGACGTGCATTTATTCCGTCACTGCATTGTTTTAGCGAGATTAGAAGCTTCTAGAAGGCTGTGATGTTCTTGGTGATTTCAGTTGCATTTCATTGCAGGCAGTCAGCGTCATGCCCCTGCTACACAAGAACGAGAATACTGGAAACGTTCTCTGGTCGCAACATTTTGTTAACACGAATCATGCACTGCAATTTCCTATTATAAAGCATAAGGTATATATTTATGTAGGCACACACATGTAAAAAGACCGTTGCCCTTATTGCATATTGGGCATATAGGGCTAGTCCTATATTGTATAGAATAATGGGGACTGGATGTGTGATGTGGTCAACATAACGCCAGCCGCTTATCATGTCCAGCATTTGACATGGTTGACGTTTCAGCCCGTGTCCACATGGGAGCCAAGGTCTTTGTTGAAAGCACACTAAAGAGTCCGCCATCGTCAGGACTTGAACCAACGACCTTAAATATGTAGGCGAGCGTCCAGCGGTTCACGTACACACTCATATATATATATATATAAACACATGCACATCTGTATGCACACATACACACATATATACATACATATTGTTTACAGCTCGCTCTTTAGACAGAACAATTAAGAAAGCCAGCAGTGCCTTTTCCATGAAGACGCAGGTGATGCGATGACACAGGCTTTCGTGTGGCTTGGATCACAGGACTATTCCCGTATGTGTGTGTGTGCTGAGCGATTCTTTGAGCCTGATCTAGTGGGTCCAGGCAGGCTGGTTAAGCAGACTGTGGCTTGAGTCGATGCAAAATTATCCTGTGTGTGCAGTTACCTTGATATTCGTCCCAGGTCATGCAGGCGTTGTTAGTAATGAAAGAGCTGATAGACTGGCATGTGCTGCATTAATTGAAGATAGCCGGCCAATTGATCACGCAGAGATTGTCATTGCCCTTAGAGAGATAGGACATTCTGAGGATTTTAGAAGCAACGTGTCCACATCACTGCTAAGAATACGCTAATTGGAAGAGTAAAGATTGGCACAGCCAAGCATGTGGAGCACACCGGACGCACACGAAGTCTTGTTAACCAACATATGACTGGTACTAGTAACCGAACGACGCTGATGAATATGTTGAGAGGGGAATCTGAGCGCCTATGGATGTGTCCAGAGTGCTGTGAAGATAATCTAACTGATAACTCATATATATATATATATATATATATATATATATATATATATATATATATATATATATATTTTATCTAATAACCGCCCCATGTCAGGTGTTGTGAGTTCTTTCTTTGTGTTGCAGAAACTACAGACACGGCTCGGACAACTGGTTAGTTATTTGTGTAACCTTTACATTACATAAACTGTCTACAGGTGGGACGACATTTTATTTATTTTCAAGGCTCAGCCTGACTCTTGCCAGGAGCTCTAATGTAACCTAAAGTTTGAACAGAGTATCTGGGACCTATCCACGTGTGATGTTCATCCGCATGGTGGCACTTTGTTTCACCGGGTGTTTATCCCCAGTGTGATATCCTCTGGGGTAAAAAGTCAGTCAGTCTGTAACGTATAACTCGAGTTTGTATATGATGCCTGTCATCGTAAATTGCAAAATCCAACATGTGAATACTAAAGAGCACCAAGAGATATGTATACAGTTTCAGGCAGCAGGTATCACTGATTTAAATTTATGGCTAGTCTGTCTCCCACTTGATAGTGGTTGCTCATCGTCCATAGCATGTTAGTCGTTGGTTATGCAATTCTTGTAAAATCTGTCTCCAAAAAAAGGTGGAGGGGCGGAGGTGGAATAAAAAATAAATATTGCTCAAGCATACAGTTCCTATAAATTATGTGTATACGATTTGTTACAATACATATCGACGTTTTAACCGGCGGCCTTTTTCGAACTTAGTTTTTATTTTTATTTTCGAGAAAGGTCGCCGCATTAAACGTCAATTTGTGTTGTGTTCACGTTTTTGTAGCCCTAATTCACTGGAAAGCCTGAACGGAATATACAGTTTTGACCAGCAAGTACTTAGTATTCTAATCTTGTGTCAGTCTGCGTTGCTCTCTCGGTGCCCTGACATTCGTAAAAAAAAAAAAAAAAGTAAGTGGTATAGGACGACCAACCCTGACGTCTTGAATGCAGTTCTTGTACGCCTTGCTGAGTTAATTGATCTTTTTTGCTCTTGATCTTGGCGGCGCATAGAGCAGAAACCATCGCTCTCCATGTCTGCCGGTTCATTGCCACCTACTTTATGTCCTACATGTTTGTTAGGCCCATGGTTGAGCGATACCTGATGATGGTTCTACGTAAAGTCTCTCTTGGTCTCCCTGTTCTCTCTTCCCTGCCTGAGTGCTTGATGAGGAAGTCTTGGTGTATTTATTATGAGTGCATGTAAATAAAACTGGATACATTATCTTGCTTGGTCGTATTTGCGCATTAGATCTAAAATCTGACCAACTGAGATTTAGTATTCTAGTGCTATCATTGCTTTCCAACTCTCGCTGCAATAAGTTAGAACTGGAATCACACAAGAGTTAAAGATCTTAAGTTGTGTGTGATTGCAGAGTGTCTTTGACTTCCAGATGTTTGACAGTTTGTTAAAGACACTAGATGCCAGTGTTACTCTAGATGATATTTCTGGCGCTCAGTTCCATGTCGATGGCATCTAACTTCCTATATATGTAAAGCTGTAAATTTTTTCAATAATTTGATTGTTTAGTTTGAAGTCGCCTTGCTGAATTAATACGTACTCCTAATTCCATTGCGTTTAACTGTGAGTGTTTTGACCAAGTCAGGGGTGTGACCAAAATACGAAGGAAAGTCAACAACTAGTTCACAAACAATTATAGGATCTTAGGAAAATGTAGTTGGTGGTTTTCTAAAAGCGCAATCAGATGACAGCAACATCGAACTTTATGTCTGCGTTCGTTAGGTGGCGCTAGGTGTTGCATGCGCTTTGACAACACAGAAACGAAAAAGGTACTTGCAAAATGCGTGTCTGCAAAGTACATTCATAAGGAAATGCTTCCTCATTATGCTGACAAATGTTTAAACAGGTTAAAAAAAAAAAGAATTCAAGGACGCTCTAAAATTATGAAGTCTGATCTGACGTCCTGTTAAGATAAAAAGAGAGGCATCGGTACAGCGTGTGGAGAAGCTAATTTGAGGTGACAGGTGAGTAACAGTTGACTCTTTAGCAACTGCAATAGGGTGCTCATTTGGTTCAGCATACAATATAATGCATGGTCGATTGAAATTTACGAAAGTGTGCTCAAGGTGGTTACCCAGACAAATGATGGCCGAACACAAAACAAAGCACGTTTGGCAGGACTGATAAGACGATGGTAAAAGTGCATCAATGTTGGTGGAAATTATGTTGAAAATTTAAAGGGACAGTGTATGTGTAAAAATAGGCGGTTTTCGAATTGCTGTCGCCTTTATTTTTTTGTGTGTTTGTGAGAACAGTGCCCCCACTGGGCGGTTTGTCCAGCCATTGTTTCTGTGGGAGCGGTGCCCCCACTGTGCGGTTTGTCAAGCCATTGTTTCTGTGAGAGCGGTGCCCCCACTTGGCGGTTTGTCTAGCGAATTGTGTCTGTGAGAGCAGTGCCCCCACTGGGCGGTTTGTCCAGCCATTGTTTCTGTGAGAGCGGTGCCCCCACTGGGCGGTTTGTCCAGCGAATTGTTTCTGTGAGAGCGGTGCCCCCACTGGGCGGTTTGTCCAGCGAATTGTTTCTGTGAGAGCGGTGCCTCCACTGGGCGGTTTGTCTAGCGAATTGTGTCTGTGAGAGCGGTGCACCCACTGGGCGGTTTGTCAAGCCATTGTTTCTGTGAGAGCAGTGCACCCACTGGGCGGTTTGTCCAGCGAATTGTTTCTGTGAGAGCGGTGCCCCCACTGGGCGGTTTGTCCAGCGAATTGTTTCTGTGAGAGCGGTGCCCCGACTGGGCGGTTTGTCCAGCGAATTGTGTCTGTGAGAGCAGTGCCCCCACTGAGTGGTTTGTCCAGCCATTGTTTCTGTGAGAGCAATGCCCCCACTGGGCGGTTTGTCCAGCCATTGTTTCTGTGAGAGCGGTGCCCCCCCCCCCCACTGGGCGGTTTGTCAAGCCATTGTTTCTGTGAGAGCGGTGCCCCCACTGGGCGGTTTGTTCAGCCATTGTTTCTGTGAGAGCGGTGCCCCCACTGAGTGGTTTGTCCAGCCATTGTTTCTGTGAGAGCAATGCCCCCACTGGGCGGTTTGTCCAGCCATTGTTTCTGTGAGAGCAATGCCCCCACTGGGCGGTTTGTCCAGCCATTGTGTCTGTGATAGCATTGCCCCCACTGGGCGGTTTGTCCAGCCATTGTTCCTGTGAGAGCCGTGCCCCCCCCCCCCACTGGGCGGTTTGACCAGCCATTATTTCTGTGAGAGCGGTGCCCCCACTGGGCGGTGTGTCCAGTTACTGCCTCTACTCAGGCATAGAACATTTAAATTTGAGAGAAGAACTGAAACCTCAACTGCTCGCTGATCAGAAGGAAAAGACCCTAAGCGGTTTCTCTACTCGTATCCAGGAAACATCCTGCAAGCTAGTAGAGCGACGGAGGCGCCTTTCACGTTCTTCCGCTGGTGTTTATCTTACCCGGCTTATAATAATTCACCATATTTAGACATGTTTAGAATTTCTTTCTCCTATTAAATCTATGGCTTCTATCATTTGTATATTTTGCTACACACTTGATGTTAACACAATCAAGAGATGGCTTTAAAAAAATTTTTGAAAGACATAAATTATTTGTCAGCTTAACAAAACCAGTTTAAACAAACAAACAATAGGGTGTTTCGGGGATTAGTCTTTTTCTGCAAATAATGATATCAAAGAAATCAAAATGTTAAGGCCAGATTTCTTTCCTCTAAGGTTCGGAGAATTATGGGGAGTCAGACATTTTTGGGACTGCGTTCTGGCTTATTGTAGCAATCATTGTGCTGTCCGTCATATTAGCATTGTTGTTATTCTTGGGGATAAACAGAAGAAACAGGAAAAACAGGAGAAATACTGCAAACACGGGACGCAAAGGTAATTTTAACCAGTAATGTAGGCTTGCTCAAACACCTGCTTAGACTCAAGTGTGAATGGGTGAATGTGTGAGTGATTGAGTAAAGGAGTAAATGAAGAACTATATGAGTGTGTGAAAACGTAAATGGTTGAGTGAATAGGTGGGTAAATGAGTTACTGAGTGCGTGAATGGGTATGTGAATGCGTAAGTAAGTGAGTCATTGAGTGTGTGAAAGAGTGAAGAGTGCATTACTCAGTGCGAGAATGAGTAAGTGAGTGAATGGGTGAGTGAATGGTTGAGTAAATGGGTGCGTGAATGGCTGAGTGAAAGGCTGAGTGAATGAGTGAGTAAATAGGTGAGTAAATGGGTGAGTGGGTAAATGCAACTTTAATCTTCCCACGCCCCGACTATATTCACACTAGGTCACTTCTGATTGGTAGTTTCTGTACCTGTCACCTTCGCACAAGGTTACGGGTGGTGTTCCGCGATGCCGTTGATATATTGTGTTGTATATTTTAGCAAACCCCTCCAAAAACATGGAGCACTGGCCCTAACACAACACCCCTAAGAGAATGCTGCAACGTATATCACAGACATTCTCTTTCTCGGAATGAAAACGTAAATGGAAGACAACACAGAAACCAACAACAGAGCGGGACACATCCGTAACCTTCAGCAAGTCAAACCGTTTAACAAACTTGTGAATGACAAATGACCTAGTGCGTAAATGGGCGGGATTAACTATGTTTGGGGAGATTATCGTGATGTTTACCGGGTGAGTGAACAGGTGAGTGAATGGGTGAGTGAATGGTTGAGTGAATGGGTAAGTGAATGGGTGAGTGAATGGGTGAGTGGATGGTTAAATGAGTGGGTGGGTAAGTGGGTAGGTGAATGTGTGTGTGAATGAGTTAATGGGTGAGCGAATTAATGAGTGAGTGAGTAAGTGGGTGGGTAAGTGGGTGGGTGAATAAGTGTGTGAATGAATGAGTGAGTAAACAGGTATGTGAATAGGTAAGTGAGTCATTGGGTGAATCTTAATCGCCCCAAGGCCCGCCCATACACACACATGGTCACTTCTGGTAGTTACTGAGCCTTCTGTCCTTGGCACAACGTCATAGCAATGTTCCGCGATATCGTTGATATAGAATGTATTTTTTTACGCCAGAGAAAGTGACCCTAACACAATTTCCCTAGAGATTGCTGCAACCTATGTCACAGGCATTCTCTTACTGGAGTGAAAACGTGAATGCAAGTCAACGCACAAAGCAAACAACAGAGCGGGACACACCCGTAACCTTCAGGAAAGTCGACTGGCCCACAAACTTGTGAATGAAAAATGACCTACTTTGTTTAGGGAGATTAAAGTTACTTTGACCGGATGAGTGAATGGGAGAGTGAATGGGCGAGTGAGTGGTTGAGTAAATAGGTAAGTGAATGGGTGAGTGACAGGGTGAGTTAATAGGTGTGAATATGTGAGTGAGTGGGTGAATAAGTGGGTGCTTAAAGATGTTAGTGAATAGGTGAGTGAGTGGGTGAGTGAATGGTTGAGTGAACTGATAAGTAAGTGAGTGCGTGAATGGGTGGGTAAGTGAGTGAACTGGTTTTGTGAATGGATATGTGATTACCTTAATGAGTGAGTGAATGGGTGAGTAAATAAATGAATAAGTGAATGCGTGATTGAGTGAATGGGTGAGTGAATGGGTAAGTGAATGGGTGAGTGGATGGGTGAGTGAAAGGGTAAGTGAATGGGTGAGTGAATGAGTGAGTGAATGGGTGAGTGAATGGGTGACCGGGTGATTAGATGAGTGACTGAATCAGTGAGTGAAGGCGGGAATGGGTGAGTGAATGAGTGAGTGAGTGAATGAATGAGTAAATCGGTGAGTGATTGAGTGAGTGAATGAATGAATGAGTGTGTGAGTGAATGAGTGAATGAGTTCATGAATGGTTAAGTGAATAAGTGAGTAAGTACATGAATGAGAGATCGAATGAGCTAGCGAAGCTGAACTAGCGCTACACACCAAGCGATTTAAACTAAGCGGCTGGAAAAAGCCGCTCGTCGGAAGGGAATAGTAGAAATTCCAGAAAGGTTTGTAACAGAATGACACAGTTATATAGATGTACGAGACGGTTACAACATGATCAGTAGTTACACTGGGAGGAGTTCGATAACCTTAATGGATTTCAGATAATATAAGGATCCATAAAGTTGCTAAAATCTGAGTTTCAGACTAAAATCCGTTTCACTATGTTAATAGAATGGGTAAACGTGCAGCTAATTCATAGGTATAATTACTTGTCAAATATCACACGTCAACATTTGCTAAAGCCATCAATTATAAGACTGAACACAGTCAACAAATTATGGGGCAATATAGAGCACAGATGTCAGAGTCATTGGCGTCACACAACTGAGACACTTTTCCACGGCGTAGCATAAGTAAGAAAGCAGTTTCTGGAACATCAAAAAAATTACGAAGGTAGGTTCCAGAAATCGCAGAACTTCAAAGGGAGTTTCTGGGGCGTCAAATATCCAAGAAAGCAGTTTCTGCCGCGTTACATAACTAAGAAAGCAGTTTCTGGAACATAAAAAAATTAGGAAGGCAGTTTCCAGAGCGTCGCAGAACTTAAAAGGCAGTTTCTGGGGCGTCACATAAATAAGAAAGTAGTTTCTGAGGCTTCACGTTACTTAGAAAGCAATTTCTGGGGCGTCAGATTACTAAGAAGGAAGTTTCTTGGGTGTCAGGCAACCAAGAAAGCAATTTCTGGGCGTCAGATAACTAAGAAGGACGTTTCTGGGGCGTCAGGTAACTAAGAAGGCAGTTTCTGGCGCGTCACATAACTAAGAAGGCAGTTTATTGGGCATCAGAAAACCTATAAGAAGCTAAAAAAAAAAAAAACAGAAAGGAAAGAAGATTATTGTAGCTGAGGTAATTAGACTTCAAACAAGAATTGATAAAATAAACGCCACATATGGTTGTTGTCTGGTAACACGAATGTGCCAAGATTTATCTCCATAATATTGTCATATTGTGAAAAATATGTACGACGATAATTAAATGTAAAACGTCCAAGTATTGTTCAAGGTCAGTCCTTGTATACTGGGCCACGTCGCTAAAGTCACAGACAGTAAAAATCTATAAAAACTGTTGTGTGGGACAATGAATGGAATCATTGTCTAAATAGAGCTGTCAGATAGTGTGCCAAAAAAATGCTTGTTGTCCTTCCCCTCCTTCTCTTCCCATAAAAGTCATCCCAGAACGAGCTTCATCTCTGCGACACAGCTCAACCCTAGCGATCCCTGAAACCAAGCCATCTCATACAAGTTATACATTTACAGAAGAGGACGCTATAAGGTAAAGTGTAGGCTCAGTACTGTAATACATTTTTTCTTTTTCTCTATTTCTTTCATTTGTTTTTGTCTTTTTTTTTTTTGGTACTTGTTCTTGCGTTTGTTCTTTTTCTTCTTGTTATTCTGTTTCTTCTCGTTCTTCTGCATCTGCTTCTTTTTCTTTTCCTTATCTTCTTCTTCTTCTTCTTCTAGCTATTGTGTTTTAAATACATATGCGAGTACGTGTTTTATGTGCGTGTACGTGTTTTGTGTGTGTGTGTGTATGCGTGTGTTTGTGTGTGTGACCTTTTAATCAGTTCTTTGAAGTGTTATGTGTATGTGCATGTGTAATATTGTTTGAGCAGGTATTTTGCATGTCTGGCTGTGTATATATCTGTGGTGTACAAATGTAGAATGTGTGAGTGTATGGGGTCTGTAGATGGAAGAGAGAGAGAGAGAGAGAGAGAGGGGGGGGGAGAAAGAGAGAGAGAGAGAAAGGTCGAGTGAGAGAGGTAGAAAGAGAGACATAAAAAGAGAAAGAGAAAGAGAGAGAGAGAGCGAGAAAGAGAGAGAGAAAGAGAGAGAGAGAGAGAGAGAGAGAAAAAAAAGAGGGAGAGAGAAAGAAAGAGAGGGAGAAAGAGAGAGAGAACGAGAGAGAGAGAGAGGGAGAAAGAGAGAGAGAGAAAGAGAAAGAGGGAGAGAAAGAGAGAGAATAGACGAGAGAGAAGGAGAAAGAGAGAGAACGAACGAACGAATGAACTTTATTTTCAAAGGGTTACAAATTAGGTACGCAGGCCTGTATTACATTCGGCCCTTCCAAACTCTCATCTTTCACACAGCAGTTGTATTTCATTAATAAAGCATCTTATGTTCATGTAATAATATGCATACTGTGAATATCAAGTCAAAAACAAAAGCATGGGTGGTAAAATATGTTCGCCCGCTCGCGCGCGAACACCCACACCCACACACACACGCAAACCCATTCACTCACAAAAACACACACATACTCACCCAATACACACACACTTCCACATACTTACGAACATACACACACACACACACATACATACATACATATATACATACATACATACACTCATACACACTGTCACCCACACAGACATGCGCTCTAAAACACACACGCATACAACCCAGACACATATAGACACACACAGCTACATACACACACACACATACATACACACACGTAGCCGCACACAAAGACCTATACAAACAGACACGTCCGACGCACACAGACAAAAACCCACACAGACACACACACATAATACACACACGTAGCCGCACAAAAAGACCCATACAAACACACACACCGACGCACACAGACATAAACCCACAGAAACACACACGCATGCAGTCACAGTCACACACACAAACACATACACACACGTAGGCAGGGAAACACACAGATACACACACAGGCACGCATACAGTCAATCACGCACACATATGCACACAGACATACAGGCAGACGCATAAACCAAAACAAACTGAGACACGCAGACATCGTATAATAGATACACCGATAGAGGCACCCATAGATACACACAAAGCCACACACACAGTCACTTACAGCCACAGACACACAAACAGACACATAATGGCACACACACACACATACATATAAATACACTCACAGATGCACAGACACTCACACAGACACACGCGCAGGCGCACACACATTATCAAAAAGACCCATACACAAATACCCAAGAAGCCATACACACACAGAGACACACGCAGACATTATAAAATAGACACACCCATAGAGACTCACACAGACACACACAGAGCCACACACACAGACACACACAGAGCCACACACACAGACACAGATACACATGCAGCCACATACACAGACACACCTACAGACACATAATGGCACACAGACACACACACACTAACACACAGAGAAAGAGAGAGAAAAAAAAAGAGAGAGAATGAGAGAGAGAGAGGGAGAAAGAAAGAGAGAAAGAGAAAAAGAGAGACAAAGAGAGAGAGAGGGAGAAAGAGAGAGAGAGAAAAAACGAGAGAGAGAGAGGGAGAAAGAGCGAGAGAGAAAGAGAGAGAGGAAAAGAGAGAGAGAGAGAAAACGAGAGAGAGAGAGAGAGAGAGGGAGAAAGACAGAGAGAGAGAGAAAGAGAGAGAAGTAGAAAGAGCGAGAGAAAGAGATAGAGAGAGAGAGGGAGAAAGCGAGAGATAGAGAGAGAGAGATATAGAGAGAGATAGAGAGAGAGATAAAGAGAGATACTATCGCAGCATTTTTGATTTCTTCGCAGCACTGTGTCTGGTTCGGTTGCTGAGTATGGATCAGACATAAACTAGCCTTTCCTTGACTTAAATCCCACGGACTACTAGGGTACGGTTGTTTCTGTCCCATGTATCTATGTGTGTATCTATGTATGCCCTTTGTGATAGGCGGGTTTCGGCTCCATGTATTTATATAGGCCATCTATGCTAAGGTGGTTTCCGCGGTATGTAAATCAATAGGACATCTAGGATAGGGTGGTTTCCGCTTCATGTATTAATATATGGCATCTATAAAATGGTGGTTTCTTCTTCATGTATTTAAATGTGCTATCTATGGTAGGGTGATTTCCGCTCATTGTATTTATATGTGACATCTATGATAAGGTGGTGTCCACTCTTTGTATTTATATGTGACATTTATGATAATGTGGTTTGTTCTCCATGTGTTTTAAAATTGACAACTAGATATGAAATTTAGAATATTGAAGTTTCCCCTTTGTGGCTGGGATATATGGCTGGCAGATGTGGCTGGCAGATATGGCTGGGAGATGTGGCTGTGAGATATGGCTGGGAGATGTGGCTGGGAGATGTGGCTGTGAGATATGGCTTGGAGATATGGCTGGGAGACCCACAAAGCTTCATTTGCGATGTTATGTACTGTTGACGGCAGAGCTCGTAATTGCTTTGAATAGGCTCACCGAGGAATGTCAAGTTGGCAGTGCCAGTCTGGCGGTGATGGCTTTTTGGCTGTCTGCAGCTGCAGGCGGCACAGAAGTGAGTCATAGATGCATGTGGATCGGTTTTGATGAAGATGTTCCATAACTCTATCGGTCAAGATGGCGGCCTTAGTATGTCCGCATGACCACTCCGTCAATTCGGAGTAAATCTTTTAAAAGAAATTAAATTTAAAATTGGCGGTGTTCAGGTGTCGCTGTCTCACCGATGTATATATTTAATGTTTAGTTTATGCCAATAGTTGTGATCTTGATTGTTTCTTTGAACGGTATTTTGATGAACAACCAAGTTCAGTGACACAAAGTCTTTTTAATTGAAAGTTTCAAGCTCGACATTTCTGTGGATATTCTGTTTTCAATTGACTGATTCACGATCTTACTTGTTCGGCGAATTATGTCGCCCTTTTATTTTAACATTATTAATCGTTTGGGGGAAAGTCCCACCAGACGTCTTGTGGTCGGTTGCCAGTTAGGAAGCCTATACACTTGAGCAATGTGTGAACCAAAGGGATCGAGGATTGTCACTGATGAAAATACGACTCCGGAGTCAACGAACCAACAAACGTTTATTTTTAAAGGGTTTCAAACTGGGCACTCAGGCCCGCCTTATATTCAATCTCTCCGATCACTCATCGTTTGCACAGCAATTGTATTTTATCAAAGGAAGCATAATATGAATATCAAAAAGGGAGTGGGGGATACAAACAGCGATTACAACAAGTAAACAGGGAAACTTGGAATCTAAAATTAAAAAAAAAAGGCACTCACTCAACCATGAATAGCCACTGAGTAAGACTACATCGTGAACAAGACACACACACATACACACACGCACACACGCACAACACACACACACGCACACACGCACATCACACACACACACACACACACAGTGTTTACTCGTTATGGTTACAACACAAACAAGAAATCACCTTCCGTTGATGTACTAGTTTCCAGAAGATGGCAATATACACAAATCAGTTATCCGGAAAAAAAAACATGAATTTCAAGCTACTGTAGTAAATCCCCGACTGTCATAAACTTTCTGTGACAACAGGAAAACGCACTATGGAAATGACATGTGATTATTTCAGTGAAATTGTGCTTCATTTTGTGTTCATGAAGCTCTGTAGTAAATCACCTGACGAGAAATATACGTGGCAGTATGTTGCAAACTGTGATTGTGTCCACATTATTGAATTTACTACGAAAAATAGTGATAACACATGGCATCATCATCTGTACTGCTAGCCTTCCTTCCCACCTGGAATGTTGGACTGAGCCGCGGCGATGTCTGCCATAGTGTTATCTGGAGCACAAGGTTGAGATCAGACATGGCACTGCACTCTTCCACTGCTGGCCAGTCAGCACTGATTGAGCACACAGTTCATGTGCTGTAGTAATTCACTTGCTGATTGTAGTTACTTCACATAGCTTTCATTCCATCAAATGTTCACATTACACATAACTGTACATATATATTTATATAAACATGTTCCTCACTTTTCCATTTAATTTTTTCTAGCAGGCAGTTCATCGAATGACGCAAATCAAGTGCACGAGTCGGGGTTTCATTTTGCATTTTAGTTATGTACAAATTATTATGTTAATCCTTTTTTTTGGTTGTTATTATTATTATTCGGAAAACATATAACTGATAATAAAATTGTCTGTTTGGTTGTTTTATGTTTGTTTGCATAAATATAACGCGTATGTAATTACACGTGAGAGCTTCTGAAGTAATTTCACGTGATAAGTCGGAGAGTGTATGAATGAAAGCCGGGAAGCCAACAGTCTGCATACAAATTAGCCCGATCCGTAAAATTGATCTATGAAATACTCAAGTTTTAGGAACAATACGAAAGTCCAGAAGTTGACGAACCAAAACTTTCGCCTGGAGTTTACAATGGGTGAACGCTAAGAAGGGAAGGTATGTTGTATAAATGCCTGACGCTGACAAGTGATATCATAATGTCAGCTGACAATAAGTATGCAAAATAGACCCAGTTATTTATAATAATAATTTTGTAATTGGTCGTGTTACATAGGAGGCAAGCCAATTTCGCTAATTTTCAAAATGAAATCTGTTTGCTTATCACATGCATATTTCTTTCCCTAAACAATTCAAATTCACCCTTGTCAAAAATCAATTTCATCCTTTCATAAAAAAAATTCACCGTTTTGCAAATCATATTCACCCTGTCGTAATTCAAAGCTGTTCAATAAACAAACTGATCTATCTTAGTGAAAATAGAATCTCATTGCATTTTTTTCTCATACAAATAACCTTTAATTACATGTTTGAACTAATTAACATAAAATACTTATTTACCTTAAGAACAACGTAATAATTTACTCACAATTGGCAAGCCAGATTCACCATATTGCAAATCCAGTTCACCATTTTGTAAATCCAAATCAACCTTAAACACATTACATTCCCCTGTAACATTCAAAGCTATCATTATGCAGGTAAGTGCCTGATTTAGCGCTGATCACATATCATCCTAATAATGTGAACAGTGCATGAGTGGTTAGCGGATGCCTCCGGAGAAATAATTACGTATCGTACTGGCTACTACAACTAATTCTATAATCCCGGCTACACAAAAGAAATGCTTGTCACAGTTATGCAGATAACTTTTAGTGTCCTCATAGGTCCACGGTTGTAAATCCAACATGTCTAATGTGTGTTCCAGTCGAAAAGTACTATTAGGTAGTTACCCAACATTGATTAACGCTGATCACATATCACTAAAAATGACCAGTGCATCCATTCACGGATGCCTCCGGAGAAATAATTACGTATCGTACTGGCTACTACAACTAATTCTATAATCCCGGCTACACAAAAGAAATGCTTGTCACAAATATGCATAACTACTAGTGTCCTCTCCACGGTTGTAAATCCAGTCTATGTGAAGCGAAAAACTATTCCCACATTTTAACGGCACTAAAAAGACCCATCCATTCACTGGACTGTCAAACAACTAACACGTTACCCTGTTTGTCAGTCCCCTTGCGGGTCCCCACTCAGTTACCTTTACAACCGGGTCAACACCAGTAATTGACCAGTAATTGACCTGTCTGCTGTTGTGAGTCAGTCTAGTCGTTGTTTGTTTTTCTGGTAAATTTTACGCTCGTCTCCCCATTAGCACACCGACACACACTTGCTGTCTTCTGATTGGACGACCTACTGACCAGCTTACTTCTAATAGGACGGCCTCGAACAATCCGACTGTCACAAAAGGTCACAGGGATATCCGCATTCTCGCGTCGTATATTTCACCATGACAGAGCCTTTAACACTTCTAAAACAATTCGAGACTGGGTCTAACACACAACCCTCCTATAGAGTGACAAAACCTGTCAAAGGCCGTCTCTTTCTCGGGAAAAAAATGTAAATGCCAGACAACAACAGACTACGACACCCATAACCTCGACCACGGTAGACTAGTCCAACCAACTTTTCAATGGAGTTGACCACGGCTTGACCTACAACCGGTGATGTGCTAATGGGGAGAGGAGAGTAAAATTCACCTTCTTTCTGTCACAGTGTGCGGTAAAGTTGACTCATGACAGGGGTATATTAAAAAAATAGTTCTGGCTCACTTCTAAAGAGCAACAATAAGAGCCATCAACCTGTTGCGACCTTTCGCAGTGGTGGTAACCTATTTTTACAATTTAGAAGGATACATCCTCAAATGGCGCTAGACAATGTTTATTGATGTAAGACTCGGTGTTTGCCTATGCAGACTGTGTCGATGTGTTTGATGGTGAAAAGTGTATCTAGATCCGGCGGGTATACCCGTAAATACGGTTATGGGGGAGAGAAACAATTAGGGAGTAGATAAAAAATGTAGGCGTACAATAACCAATATCGTAGATGGCCTTGGATATAAGGAATCCCTGACAGCACCTGTGGCAGTCCTATTCAATAGATACGAACATAAAATCGATTTAGAAACTTTTTCTTGTCAGCGGAAACCAAATGAGAAGTATGGGGTGTTAAGTGAAGAAAAATACAGCATAGAGCACTAAAGAAGCATATAGTATAGAACAATAACGAAAACATGTAGTATAGAGCAATAACGAAACATATAGATAAACATACTAAACTCCGCAGACAGGCGGATAGCCAAAGGGAGTCGCACACACACGCACACACATGCACACACATACACACGTACAACTACACACACCGTAATTGCTTGTAACCTGGATCGTGTCATAGTCATAAGTAAAAATAAAAGTAAAGCAGCATTGTCTCCGATTTCAGGCGTATTAGGCATACACGGCTAGATTTAAAGTTTACAGACAATCGACCCTCGGTGGGTGATGTGGTCAGCATGACACCGGCCACCTTTACTTTCCTGAAATTTTACCTGTTACCCATTGAAGGCTGGGTCCACCTTTGAGCCAGGGTCATTTCGGGAAAAAAAAAAGAATTAAAAAAAACAAAGAAATTGTTGCTCCTTCTGAACGGGAACCAATGATCTTCCAAACATCTGGTCACTTGAAAACTGACTTAGTAATATTATGCTTGTCTGAATGACTATGACTTTTTTTGTGTTTTTTTTTTTACTAAGTTATGGTGCATAAATCAGTCAAAATGACTGCTTTGTTTATTTATGCCACATCTGTTGATCTTTGTTTCAAGTTTTGCTGTTGTTGTTACGAAGAAGCCATTAAAACGAGTTTCCAGTGAACGCTCCTGATTGATGTATGTGGTAGTAAGAAATCATGGGTACGTCACTGGTCCAGTGTGTCTGTTTGACTACAATGATATTTGTACAGACCAAGCAAATCTTGTTGGGTGGTGCGGCCAAGATCACATCGCTCGATCCTGCCTCCTAGGACTTTGTCTGGTACCCAGTTGAGACTGATCCCACCTGGGATCTAGGAGACTGGGTGTTTTACCGTCCACAATCACCGAATCCGGATTCGAACACATGACTATCGAGCAGCAGGCATTTGTATATAAAGATATTTATTAAGTCTTTCTAAAATAATCCTACCGAATATTTTTCTACGAACTGACAGCAATATATTTTATCTATAGTTTCCACTTCACTATACGATGTGATTAAACAACTAGGCTTACGAAGAAATGAACGCAAACTAACACTAAAACTACTGAGCGAGGTTGCTGAGAGGGTCTCGAGCTGTCGCTGGACACAACAGAACATCGTGGGGGACGGGCCTCGGTAAGCTGGTCCGGGTGTCTAGTGTAAAAGAATGTCTTATCCCTTAAAGTCCATCGTGCCCGAATTGTCTGCCAGTGTCCCTCTGCCACCTGCCAACAAAGTCCAACATGTGTCCGGTAAACCAAACGTAAGCTTGCCACTTGCTCGTACAGGTACGCAGACTGCTTTAATTATGCTACCGCAACGACTTCTGATCTCACAGTACCTTTTGCAAAGTCACAAATTCGTCTTGTCTCTGTCCGAGAACATCCGGTAATATGTGCAGCAGGAGAAACCAACCCTGAGCCTCATGAACTCAGGTGGGCCCACTCTCTGAAAATGTCTAGGAGCTCGTGGGCCGAAACATTTGTCGACGAGAGGTTACTTCTACTGATGATTGGTAGACTCCTGCTGTACATGCTCCCCTGTGGAGTTTCTTCTTATTCTTATTGACACTCGTGCAGACTGCAGTCGGTAAGCAGCATACTGTTACAAGAAAGGATAAAAGTGCACGAAGAGAAGAAAGCCAGACTATGACATCGCACCAGCTGGTCGTTGACATTCTACAGCATCGTGGTGTAGATTCTGGTGATGACCAAACCGTGCAGGCAGATTACACATAGTCAGTACACACGAGTGGAGCAGCCATTGCTTACCTGTGTTTCGCTCAAATCATCACTCTCTTGTCAGCCTGTATCTCCTCTCATCTCGCAGGTAAAGGCAACACGACAGATGGTGAAAGCCTATGGCAGCCATAACGGCAAAGCTGCAAGTAGACAGTGAACTCCTATGACAGCCATAGCGGCAAAGCTGCAAGTAGGCTGTGAAACCCTATGGCAGTCATAACGGCAAAGCTGCAAGTAGATGGTGAAACCCTATGACAGCCATAGCGGCAAAGCTGCAAGTAGATAGTGAAACCCTATGGCAGCCATAGAGGCAAAGCTGCAAGTAGATAGTGAAACTCTATGGCAGCCATAGCGGCAAAGCTGCAAGTAGACAGTGAAACCCTATGGCAGTCATAACGGCAAAGCTGCAAGTAGATGGTGAAACCCTATGACAGCCATAGCGGCAAAGCTGCAAGTAGATGGTGAAACCCTATGACAGCCATAGCGGCAAAGCTGCAAGTAGATAGTGAAACCCTATGGCAGCCATAGAGGCAAAGCTGCAAGTAGATAGTGAAACTCTATGGCAGCCATAGCGGCAAAGCTGCAAGTAGACAGTGAAACCCTATGGCAGTCATAACGGCAAAGCTGCAAGTAGATGGTGAAACCCTATGACAGCCATAGCGGCAAAGCTGCAAGTAGATAGTGAAACCCTATGGCAGCCATAGAGGCAAAGCTGCAAGTAGACAGTGAAACCCTATGGCAGCCATAACGGCAAAGCTGCAAGTAGATGGTGAAACCCTATGACAGCCATAGTGGCGAAGCTGCAAGTAGGCGGTGGTTGATAAGATCGCCCTTTATGGAAAGAGAAGAGATGCGATGAGTTGGTCACTTGAGTGACGTAATAATTCTCTTTAATCTTGTCACTTATTGCACCCATGGCTTGTTGCAGGAGGTAGAGGTGGTCTCTTGTTACTTGCCTGCTGGAAGTATCGTGCCCAGTATACCCACCACTGATAGTGGCCATTCGATAAACATACTTGTCACGTTTCCCTAACCAGTTCTGTAATTAACAGAGGTAATTATGTTGGCTGTTTGAGTACAAGCAGACAAAACAAAAGGTAGCCACTAACTGCGCCCATAACTGACGTGGTGTCAATGAACAAAACCTGCCTGGATGCCGAGAGCTGGTTTGCAGAGGTAGGGGATAGTTGAATGTTATTCTAGGGTAAGTTCAGTTGTAGACTTTGCGGAGAAGCTCCTAGACGACTGAGTGAAATTTTAGAAAAGCTGCACAGTGTGCCAGCATAAATTGACATGTGACATGTAGGTACCTAATCGGTGTGTCCTTCATCAGTTGACATGTGACCTGTAGCATGCAAGTACCTAGTCACTGTGTCCTTCATCTGTTGACACGTGACATGTAGCATGCAGCTACCTAGTCACTGTGTCCTTCACTTGTTGACATGTGACATGTAGCATGCAGCTACCTAGTCACTGTGTCCTTCACTTGTTGACATGTGACATGTAGGTACCTAGACCCTGTGATCTTTAAAACATAATACGTACAACAGTAGCTGTATAGCACTGAGGTCCCATGCATTTCTTGCCTAGGTTATCATTATCTTCGTTGCTTACAGAGGATATCATTCTCCGTAAATGAAACCATTCTCAGGTTTCTGGACATGTAGAGATGCAGTAATTGTAATTTACATATTTACAACTATTACAGTTATGTGTAATAGCTTTTTACCGCAAACGGATTATCTGCATGGCAGACTAATCTTCTATTTCAATGTCAAAACCACGTAATTTGATTTTGTTTCAAGATTGCGAGAATAGATTTGATTGAGCTCTAGACAAACAGAGCCGTGCTCAAATCACTCATCATCAGTTGTAAGACATATTCTAGTCACCGTGGTCACATTCATAGAATTACACCAACGCAGATAGTTTGCTTGTACTCCCGTTAACTGTTTACTTAAAACCTCTCAAAGTTGGTAGTTGTTAGATATCATTGACGATAGCTCCACAGGGTCATCGCTACAGTTCCCTACTATAGCACTATTAAAAAACAAAAAATACATTCTTCTTCCTACTGGTTGCACCGAACAACAGAAAACCATTGGCACTATATTTATGTAAGGTGGTGTATGAGTTGGTGACTGTTCTTGGTTGGAATCTGTTCGATACCTGTACAGTCTAAACTATACTGCGGTAAACGCAAATGTTTGTAGAGCGTGAGAAGCGGTTGAAGAAACAGCCTAACGAGACTTAATATTTCTTTGCGAACGTATTGTTTTTACAAATAATTACTCTCCATAATGCTTTTTGCATTGATCAGGACCACATTCTTTAGCAGCCGATGTGTACACATAAGACGTTCTTGGCGTCATGTTTTCCTTGTTATTGAACAACTAATGTGCAGCAAGTCCAGGAGATACATTCCTAAATGAATGCAGGGTCACACTGGTGAAGTTACATTCTAAACTCGTTGACCACATATGCAATCAGCGACATTTTCAGGAGAGGAAACTTCTTGGTTTCGAACCTCACGGCGGTTTAGACAGACAAGCATTAGAAGATGTAGTTTCTAGCAGACGAAGCTTGGGTCCACTGACAGGGAGGTGGACACAGGACATTGAAGACACACTTGGCATGGGAGAGTGCCAAGAAGTAGAAATGACCAAAGTCCGAGCGTCTGTGGGGCTGGCTGGGGTGGTTGTCTAAAGACAGGCCATCTGACAATGAACACGACTGGCGGGAACGTGAGGCGTCTGAATATTTGTACTGTAGCATTCACACATCAACGTCAGGCAAGTCAACCTGGGCAGTCCGATAACTTCAAATGTTTTAAGCATAGATAGCGTCTACAGTTAAATGCATGCCTACAGTTTGTCATCAATGATAAAAACTATCTTGATTAACTATCATCCAGCTAGGACACGTTTTAATTATTTAGAATTGGTGTTTGTTGATCTACACCTGACATGTATCTTGTTGGTCTGAATATGGGACTTGAGTTATTTGTGGGCTCTGGTGCATTACGTTAACTCACTGAGTGTACGGATTTCATGCACATGATTATAAACTATGATAACTGGTGTATTCAGTGAGCCGGTTATATTCAGTAACTTGGACGAAATGTACACTTGCAATTGCAGTTGCCTCTCCAGGACGGTGCTGTAAACAATGATTTATGATTGTTTTTAGTTAGGCCAACTGAAATTTCATTTGTGCAACAATGAAAATTGCTTGTTGACTCCAACAATTTTAACTATCTGAGCGTTACAAATAGCTATAGCTGGTATATGTCTTATACAATAATGGGGACATATTGAAGCAGGAATTTACTGTCTGCAGAATCTATAGAACAGTGACAAGACGGAATTTAAGTCAGAGTGACACGCTGAAAGACTACTATTTAGAAACCCCTTGCGGATAGTTGATCTGACATGACAGCAGATACAGCTTGACACACAGCCATACTGCGACGTGTCAAAAGCCATCACTAGCACAGGGGTAATTATTGCCAACAACATAAGTTGAAATAATGTACAACTATGCACTCTCGTCAAAGGTAAGAACCCGCTATTGATCAACATCATTTTGCAGACATCCAGCCTCCTCCCATTTTGTTGGAACCTTGAATTAAAAATGTAAAACAATATTTTTCTAGAGATAATTTTAATGTCTCTGCAAAGGGCAGGACGTCCCTCCTCCTAACTGTATGTTTCTCAAACTATGCGTTTGCTTTCGCTTGTGTGCGTGAGTGTGTGTGTGTGTGTGTAAGTGTGCGCGCGCGTAAGATTCGCAACAATCAGTTCAGAAACAACATGACCTGACACCGGAACTTAGGTTACAATAATAGCAAACTCCATGTAATCACGTTATCCGCACGTCAATTCTTGAAACTGTAAATTGTGGTAAATGCCAACATTTCGAAACCGAGAATTTGAACTAAATTTGGCAAATTAATCGACCGCTTAAAGAGACAGAAATCAAACATTCGTGCACGGCAGTCAGCCAGCTGGGCATATGAACACCAACCTGGTGACACTGGAACACTGACTCATGAATGGATGGGTGCACAAGACGGTTGTTTTCTCGGACATATAGTCGGCAACATACTGATCAAGTACACACAAAATTATACCTATTAGTTCTTGGAACATTCATTACATTCTATGGTAAAATAGGATGTTGTTATTCTACTCTAGCTGTCTGAGTCTCGTAAACAAAGACCATACGCGGCTGTCATTTGAATACTAAAGAGATTTCTCATTGATGCTAACTGTAGCCTAGCTCGGTGCAGGCTATCTTTTGAAATGTAAAAAATTTTTATTTGTTAATTTTTTTTTTAATTTGCGGCAACAACTGTATCTATATAGAATACTATTCTTATATCCGTCCTCTCTTCTGTTTCCTATTTTTCTTCTCCTTCTCTACAACTTCTTCCCTTTCTTCTTCTTCGTCTTCTTCTGCTTCTTCTATTTCATCATATTCTTCTTCTTCTTCTTCTTCTTTTTTTTCTTCTTCTTCTTCTTCTTCTTCTTCTTCTTCTTCTTCTTCTTCTTCTTCTTCTTCTTCTTCTTCTTCTTCTTCTTCTTCTTCTTCTTCTTCTTCTTCTTCTTCTTCTTCTTCTTCTTCTTCTTCTTCTTCTTCTTCTTCTTCTTCTTCTTCTTCTTCTTCTTCTTCTTCTTCTTCTTCTTCTTCTTCTTCTTCTTCTTCTTCTTCTTCTTCTTCTTCTTCTTTTTCGTTTTCTTCTCCTTGTCATTCACCTCACCCTTTTTCTCTCACTAATGGGGTATCTGTGGTACGCCAGCTCATGCTAGACAATTGATGATAATTCAGTGAAAGACAGAGATATTGCAAGTCAAGTCAGCAATTGATGAGATGGCAGTCAAAGTGCTACTACCTTCGTGTGTCCCAGGGCGGGCTGAAGTAGTATCCTACTGTTGCTGGCTTCACAAGGCGTGCCGCTCCATACATGCCCGATTAGATAGATGAATGCACATGACACTATAAATATATATTGCCTTTTATTTGTTTTGTCCCATACAGTTCCCCTCGGCATTTCGAGGTCATGAAAACAGAAGGCCTAATATGTGCGTGTGTATGTGTCTATATGTGTCTTTCCTTTGTGGATTTTCAGACTTAGCTTCTGTGATCTTGCATCAAGAATGTTTAATTTATCCTAGATCTGATATCGTGAATAGCACAGAAGAGAAATATCATCAGTGAAGTCCAGATCATCAAGCTGTTTTGTAGGGGGCCACTGAATTCCATTCATGATGTTGGCAGATACTGTTTTCATAATGCTATCTATAGCCAGTAAAAATGGAAGAGGCAACGAAAGATATCCCTGTCGCACTCCTGATTTTATTTCAAATGTATCTGCTAGCTTTCCTTTATGAAGAACTCGATATTTCATGCCTTTTTAAAGTTATTAATTTTTTTATGGGATTCCATTGTGCCCCATCAATTTCCAGAGAGATTGCCTACCAATGCTGTCAAATGCTTTTTCATAGTCTATAAATCCAATATAAAGTGGTGATTTCAGTTCAGTGCTTTGCTCTATTATAATATGTAATGTTGCTATCTGGCCAGTACAGGAACTGTTTGACCGAAATCCTGCCTGTTCATCTCTTAGCTTTTTTAACAAAAGCAATGTTCCCTCTACTCAAGCAAAGACGTCATTAGTGGTTGTGGAATGCATCTCCAGTAGAGGATGGAAGTATTCTAAAAGATCATGTTTACTAACGAGTCTCAGGGAAGATATCAGCCAAACAGTTCCCCCCATGAGACAAAATGATGTCGGTAAGCAGGATATATAAACCTTTGTCATGAATACAGGTGCATGCGAGAGAGTTTCACCAGACACGTACTACTAGAGAAGATGTGTGCGAAACGACTGGTGCTGTTTGAGCGGAGTCGGATCCCACAAAGGAATGAAATCAGGTCGAGTGCCAACGGCAGTAACTTGATGAGGGACCAGTCTCATCTTACAGATATGGGTATGGTGACAGACTGTCATTGTTGTATCGGATTATATAGTCAACAGCGGTGCCTTCCGGAGCCTACCCAGCGTGAAAAATATTTTAGTCCGACATACATGTCTGAAAAAAGGTCTACCTACCCAGATACAAACAGATGATCTGTTATGAGGAAGGCTGATGACAGACCGGCACAGCGAGGGAAGTGATAGACTTAGGCACAGCGAGGGAAGTGTTACACTAGGGAATTTAGCTGCTTGCGACATGCTACGAGTTAAAAAATCCTAAAACGAAGCTGTGTGGTCTCTAGGCATGGTGTTCGCCTCGAGTGCTATAGGTTTCGGGTTCAATCCCCGGTAGGGGCTGGGATTTTTTTCACGTGGACTTTTTTACTTCTAGTAATTCCCCCTGGTTTCCGCGAGGTATGCTCATACGTCCGTGTGCGCTGTTGCTCGTGTAAAAATTCCCTTGGCAGTTGAAAATCGATAAAAGCAGCCTTACAGCGATGCCCGGGCAACATTTGGACTCAAGACTTAAGTTAAAAGAAGAACGGAGCACTTATGGGTTACACCCGTGTGCCATGATGTTCATCCTTTGTTCAAAACCTTCAGAACCTCAAATCCCAGAGCAACACCAGATATAGAACGACATCGTGCAAACATTCCGCAGTGGGTTTATATTTGGTATCGTCAGTTTTATGATCATCAATGTGTAGCCTCTCGGTGACGGAGCGATGTCCTTATCCGGCCCTGTTGCACACAATGTCTGCATTTGCTGATGCATGCTGTGAACCTGTACTAACAATCAGCAAAAGGAACACAAAGGTTATTGAGAAAGGTGTAAATGAAAGACCTACAGTCGACATTGAATGTACAGATCCGGAGACAGTTGACTATTTGACTTATCTGGGTTGCACATTGATCAACTATCGACGGATCCAGATTCAACACCAGGATAGGTAAGGTAGCAAACAACAAAGAGCAGATAAATAGAAAGAGTTTGGGAGAACAGAAAGCTCACGGTTTAAATAAACTCTCTTGTCTATCACCGGTGCTTCGAAGTTCGTGCACTGCGTTAAGATTCGGACTAGAGTTAGAAGAGGGACGGAACACGTATAGGTTATTATCTTGTGCCATCATGTTGATCAGGTGTTTAAACCTAAACTTAAAACTAGGCTTGTGTTATCAGCACTCTGCTTTACGGCAGTAAAACTTGTTCAACTTATTTGCACCAAGAAACACGGCTAAACAGTTTTTGTATGCGATGCCTAAGAAGCATCCTTGCCATTAAGTGGCAGGTCAAGATCACAAACATTAAGGTATTGGGAAGAGTAAGAACTACAACAGTCTTCTCAGTGCTCAATCAACTAGGGCGCATGTGGCTGGGTGACACCTGGAGAATTGAGGATAGCAGAGTCCCTAAGGACATCCTTTATGGTTAATTGAGGAAAAGTAGAAGATGTCGAGATATGATATCAATCAATCAATCAGGTGCCGTCTCCACAATGAAGGTTGGCTGCAATGGCTCTCCAACAAGCCCTGTCTCTTGCCCTTGATGTACACTCATTCATACTGCTGTTCGTCCATCTCTTGATGTTATCCTCCCACTTGTAACGCTTTCTGCCTTTTGCACGCCTACCTTGAACCTTTCCCTCTAGGATGATCTTTACAATACTGTTATGTCTTTTAATGTGACCAAAATATTTTACTTGTCTCTTTTTTATTTCACCTAGCAACTCTCTTTTCATTCCCAATTTCCTCAGTACCTTTACATTTGATAGCTTTTGTTTCCATGAAATACGACCTAATCTTCTGTATATACACATCTCCAAAGAATTGATACGATTTTCCATTTGTTTGTTCATTGTCCATGTCTCTGTGCCATACAGTAAGGTTGAGAATACATAACATTTGACAATTCTCATTTTTGATGTATTGCTTATTTCTCTTGATGTCAGTAACTTTTGCATGTTATTGAAAATGTTTTTGGCCATCCCTATTCTTTTCTTGACTTCTGTTTCACTTCTGCAGTCGCATGTTATTACTTGTCCAAGATATAATAAATTTTTAACTTGTTCCAATTTCACCCCGTTCACTGTGATATTCATTGTTAGCTGATTATTTTCTTTGCTAAATATCATGGTTTTTGTCTTTTTCAAATTAATATATCATCCAAATTCTGCACTCCTTCTGTTTACTTGCTCCACTAGGTCTTGCAACTCCTGCACACTCTCATGATATGATATGCATTATACATAGAACCAGTGTTGATCGGATATACACAATATGTAGCGCCAGTGTTGACAAGATATACATTACATAAACAGTCAGTGTTGACAAGAAACACATTATATATATATATATATTTCTACTTTTGACAAGATAAACGTTAAATATTGAGCCGATGTTGACAAGATATACATTAGATAAATAGAGCCTGTTTTGACAAAAAATAAATTACATACATATAAACAGCCACGGAAGAGAAGATATACATTACATATAGAGAGCCAATATTGACAATTTAAACATTATATATTTAATCAGTTTTGACAAGATACACATTATATATACCGCCAGTTCTGACAAAATTTATATAATACATATAAAGTCAATGTTGACAGGATATATATTATATATAGAGCCAGTGTTGACATTATATGCATTATCAATAGAGTCAGTGTTGACATTGTATGCATTATAAATAGAGCCAGTGTTGACATTGTATGCATTATAAATAGAGCCAGTGTTAACAATATATATAATACATATTTAGAGCCAGTTTTGACAAGATGTACATTATATGAACAACCAGTATTGACAAGATACATATTACATATAGAGCCAATTTTGACAAGATATACGTTAAATAAAGAGCGTGTTGAAAAGATATACATTTTTACATAGTTTGTTTGACAAGATATAAATTATACATAGAGTCCATGTTGAAAAGATATACATTATACATAGAAAGCCAATATTGACAAGATATACTGTATATATATATATATATATATATATATATATATATATATATATATATATATATATATATATATATATATATATTATACACACACAGTAAGTTTTGACAAATGACCGTGAATCCTGAACAAATAAGACACACAATACAAAACAAAAAGCAAACGATATCAGTGTTGTGGGTTAACACAAGAATCTTTAAATTTGTGGCAGCCAAAAAGTAAGATGACAGATAATCAAAGCAATGTTTCCCCGATGTGAATTTGAACAAAGAAGACACAAACAATAGATTGCACGATTTATTGCCTGGCATATTTCGCTGTATCTCGTCAGGTGCATACTACAGTAACAAGTGAATAAATGAAGCAAATAGCTGAATCCTAGAAACTGAAACACAAATTCGAGTACATTCTACACTGTCTGTTTCACCAAGTTAACCTTAAGGCACGGCCATCTCTAGTCATAAATGGTGCAACACAATGTGGATAAATTGTGTCAAGATATTTCGGAGCTCTAGGTAAGTGGATGAAAATAATATTTAATTTACTAACTAACTTCTCACATCAAGTCACTCTTTGCCTCTTTACTAATTGTTGACTAACAGTATAATTATATGTTTGTTAATTTTTGTAAATTGGCTCTTGCTTTGCTTCGCGAACACTGCCTGTAAACTCTTGCGGAAACTTCTGGTTGCTCATCCACTTCTTTTGCATATTTGCAGTTCTACGGTCTGTTAATTTTTGTAAACTGGCTTTTGCTTTGCTTCGCAAACACTGGCTGTAAACTCTTGCAGAAACGTGTGGTTGTTCATCCACTTCCCTTGCATATTTGTTACCAAAAAATTCGCAATGATAAGGAATTCATTTCATCCAACAAGATGAAACTGGAAAAATTTGTTTGTATTGCTCATATCAATTTCATACTGATTGTGCTTGTTTACTAATTATTAAATAACAGTATAATTGTATGTTGTAGTAGTCTACTACTAATAATAATAACCATGAATCATTTATATTTATGTTATGTATGACATGTGTATGTTTCATAGCAGTAGTTTTATGCGCTAAATTTGATAAAGTACAAATGTCACCCCCTTCCCCCCTCCCCCGCTCCTCTGATGCAGCAAATACCCTCTCAGAATCAAAGAGTTATCACTGATATTTCTTTACTTTTGCTGGAACAACTCTTAGTTTACATCTAAACGCTATTGATGTTTATGTTCATGTTGACTGTAGCAAAAGCATTTTTGTTTGTCTGTAAGAGCCTTTATTGTTATATTTAATTGGCACACTTATTTACATTGAAAATGACGTATAGTTCTAAAAAATATGTCGAAAATTAATGTATACTGTTTAATTTGTGTATACATCTCCTCGATAAAAACTGTTAACACAGAAGGACTCGATTCTTGCACAAGAACGGGAATCCCCGTTGACCCAGTTGGCCTATTTATATCTAAAGATGGCCGTGCCTTAAGGAAACGACCATTTCTTTCTGCCTACAGAGATCTGGTTTCAACCGGCTGATAGCGGAAGCTTCCGCGTATCAGAGTAATCTACGGTTGGCCGAATTGTAAAAAATTCGAAATGCATCATCCCTGTTAATGATGTGCCCGGAATTTAGAATATGGCACGCAATTGCTGATGATAGATTTTGTCGACCAGTCACCTGATTGGTTGTTGCTGAGGTGTTAGTGTTTTGCATTGCTTTTACCACCCATAGTGGAATAAGTTCAGCAACCCGTTTCTCCTGTCGTCGATCAGTTCTGCCCACATATGCAGCGTTACAGGTGCATTTAAACTAGTATATACAGTTAGATCTGGCGTACGTCGACACTGGTTTTTTACAGGTGGCGTAGGAATCATGGTGGTTTTAAATCTCATAACAGGCATGGCTGCGTAAAAGGTTTGACCGACTGCTGTTTTGAGTCGGTCATATACACGTTAAATGACGTCATTTCTTCGAAACGTTAGATGTATATAGGCTAGTTTTTTTGGCACCGACATTTCTAAGGTAACTGGTTTAGACGGCTGGCAATGGCACTTAATAAAGCCACCTGGATATCCATTAGAAAGCAGTGTTTGTTTAATCGTATCAAACTCAGCTTGTAGCGTGTCGATGGAACAAATCTTCTTAGCACGGTGGAATAATGTCCTCACTAGACCACGTTTGTATTGCAAAGGTGCAAAACTGGTGAAATGAATGTACTGGCCTTTCCACGTGTCTTTACGATAAACTGACCTTTCAATAGTGCCATCATCTCTACGTATGTTTAAAGATGACAGAGCCAGAAGACAGCTTTTTACAAACATTACAACTATCTTTGATTATGTAATAATAAGAAAGAAATGAAACCAGTTGTGACCACTGGAAATATCTGATATCAAGGATAATGAAAAGAAAAAAAAAAGAGATAAATTAGGAAAACGCAAAGATTTTCACCAATGACTGACACGGCAGAGTGTAAACTTCTTCGATCTGTTGTTTATAAACTGGCTCCCAGGTGCCAATTATAAAATGGGTTCTTCGTGTCAATAAAAAAAGTGGCTTCCTGCTGCCGGTAATAAAGTGGGGCCGTCAAACAGCGAAGTTCCAAGGACACAGTTGATGTTTGGAGGGCAGCCAGCTAGGAACCGAGTGGCTTTTTGCCGAGCCGGTTTGGGAGCGTCATTCTCTTCCCCCCTGACTCCTACGCTATGTGGATGTTTAGTTTTTTTTCTTATCATTTATACTTTTGTTCTTTTATTAACTAATAAAGTCAGCTGATTTCTGTTAGTCGAGCTTTTATCATCAGAGCAAAGGTACAGGGGTGCTCCATAAGTGCTGCCTCCCTGTGCCAGTTGAAATCACACACAATGTCCTTCACCGTCTTATTTGAAAACACTTGAAAGACTTCTCGGTTTTAGCGAAAACCTAAAGCTACCACATGCACAGTTAAAATGCATAAAACGGCTGTCAAATGTGCTTACACTAACAGTCCCACATAAGAATCACTGCTGGATTTAACAATGACTCATGAACAGCTTGTTAGAATCATAATATTTAAGACCATGAGTAGTAGGCCGTGATCGGCCATTTTGGTTCATTTAAGTCATGGTGATTATCTGCGCCTATTGTTACATGTCTCTACCTTTCTTGTGTGAATTCTGTCAATATGATTTTCTGCCGCCTATTGTTAACTGTGTCTATATTTCTTGTCTGAATTCTGTCATGATGAAAATCTAACACCTAGCGTTACATGTTTCTATATTTCTTGTGTGAATTATGTGAAGATAATTATCTGACGCCCATTGTTACATGTTTCCATCTTTCTTGTGTTCATTCTGTTATGATGATTATCTGACGACTATTGTTACATGTTTTTAACTTTACTATCTTAATTCAGTCATGATGATTATCTGACACATATTGTTACACGACTCTACCTTTCTTGTGTAAATTTTGTCATGGTGATTATCTGACGGCTATTGTTATATGTTTCTATCTTTGTTGTATTAAATTCTGTCATTATGATTATCTGCTGCCTGATGTCATATGAGTATATTGTGTGAAGGCTGCCACCCTTTGTTGCGTACGCTCTGTGGCAATGGATTATTTCTAAATTACACGGAATGTGGACACCGACTGACTTCCCTTAATCTGTATTGACACTCAGTTAGAAACTATAACGATAGAAAACATGCCTGAAATAGTTAGTTCCAGAGAAGTAGAGTTTTTAATTTCAAAATATTTCCAATCACTTAAATATCTCCACGCACACACACGTGCGCGCGCGCACACACACACACACAAACACACACATATGTATATATTTAGGGCCTCGTAAGTGCAGTCGATAAGAAGCTTGCTTTCAAATCCAGCTGCGACTCGCTGCAGCCCACGGTCGGTGTTCAAAACCGGGCGGCTCACGGGGTTAACCGAGCCTCTAGGAAATGGGTACCAGAGTTGACACTCTAGGGTAAATGGAGGAACGTCGCTAGCTACAGAGTTACGTGCGAACGGCGACACAGGCGGGCAATTCTTATTAGCTGTCCGTACTAGTGGCAGAACACTTATGCTTTATAATCTTGTGATGACGCTGGTTCACATCTCCATACTTTACCTTATATATATATATATAAGCATTTGTTTTCAGTTAACATAGACAGCATGATTATCACAAATTTTGGAGACAACAAATTAAAGCACTCATAACAGACACGAAAGTGTAGATTTTACCTTTCAAGTATCTAATGTTAATCAATTGACAGTTAAAAAAAATGTTCGTGCAATTAGAAGTGACTGCATGCGTTTGTTTCGATGGTGTGCTCGTTGTGTATGGTGCACTGTTAATCTAATGCTGTAATATATTACTGATGCTTTTTCTTGTTTGTCCACAGAATGAAAAGAATCCAACCAAAATATCAAGCTTTCCACGTGAAGTTTCAGGCAGCTGTGTGAAATTATGGATGTGATTCTAACAGACACAATACATGAGGACGTTTTACTCAACTGTGGACACACAAACGAAACTGCAAGGTCAAAGATCAGAAGTCACGGGTAGTTCATTACTAAAGTAGAGACAGCAATTCTGATTTTGGATAAGAAAATTCACTTTCATGTGTACCTTTCTGACGGCATGTGGCGGTATTCACAATAAGTCCACGTGAAGTCTTAACATATGCCACTGCCGCTCCCAATGTTGTGTGTCTAAACAACTTTGTAACCGCCTGTTTTCCTTACAATAACATCATTAGCTAATGATTACTGACAACGTCTGACATAATATTTCAGTCAGTGGTTAGACCACGTACTATACGTATAATACAGAGGAAGGCTGGTCTTATATTCATACGTAAATCTGTAATTATGTACGCATTACATGTAAGCTTACATCTCTGAATCAAAAGATAATCCGTTTTCTATAGTGAGGCCTAATGCGCTGCAATAATTCACACAGATCCCAAGTTTACAAAACGCATAAAGACTACTGCATTCAAATATAATACCCGACTATATCGTCGACCCAATGATATCGTCATAGTAGACGATATGCTTTACGTCAGTGACACGGACCGAGAGATTGTGGAGATAACCAACTGTATTTTTATTAATAGTCTTTTCTGTTTGGTCGGCACTGTGGCCAATTGCATAAACATTCTAGTGTTCTACAAGCAAGGCTTCAAAAACACGGTCAACATTAGCCTCTTTGCCTTGGCTATCTCTGATTTGTTCAGTCTGGTCACCCTCCTGTGGATTAATATCTGTGTCAATCCGTGGTTTGCCAAAGTGGATCTTCCTATGGTGCCATCAGAGGTGCAGTATCTTACCGGCAGCTTGCCCCACATCTGTTTTGTCCGCATCACTGGCTGGATAACTGTTTACATCACAGCAGAGCGATGTCTGTGCATCACATTTCCCTTAAAGATCAGGCAGCTGGTGACACGCAAACGGACACTGCTGACAATTGTGGCCATTTACGGTCTAATTTTAGGGACTTTTCTTCTAGAGAGCGCCAGCTGCACTATCGACTGGAAGTTCTATCCGAAAGTGAACAGAACTTTGCTGGGCTTGGCTTACAGAAGCAACAGGAAGAGCATGGAGGGCTTTATTTACGTTCTGTACTCTAGCACTGGCTTCGGCTCCTTCATCGCCGTCATCGTGTTCACCATCATTCTTGTGGTCCAGCTCAGGAGGAAGTCCAAGTGGAGGTCAAAGGCCAGTTTGGATACGACTGCCATGGAGGCCAGTTCTGTGCGCGACCGGAGAACAATGATCATGGTGGCTGTGATAGCTACCGTGCTGATCATCTGTTACACCCCGGGTGTTATCACGTCCATCATCCCTATCGTGGAGCCACTGTTCAGTGTTGTGGGGATATACATGAACGCCTTTTTTGTGTCCTGGTCGTATACATTCCTTTTCGAAGGCATCAATTCCACCATCAACATCTTTATCTATTACTACATGGGAACTAAGTACAGGACCGTGTTTCATGAAGTATTTGGAACATGTCGAGGGCAGACACCTGCGTCATAGCTGACCTTATGTAGGCGAGGCTAGGTCGATTCGTCCTAGATAAGAACAATGTAGAACTGGTAACACTCAATGTGGTTTAGTCAGCGTAGGAGAAAACAACGTTATCACGTGCTGATAGATACAATCGACCAGCACTGAATTACGTGCCAACATGCACTAAAGATGTAATGAATAGGTGAAGTCAAACTCATTTTGACTCTTTTGCAGAATTCAAGATTCGTTTGGCCACAAACTAGTTTATGGTAGTGTCCAGACACGAGTGGTGACATTTCTCTGAACTTCAAAGATTTGCGTCGAATGACAACCCCAAACACAAGCCAACAAGCAGATTGCCAGTAGTCATCTGTAGAAAACCAGATTTACTGACAAGACCACATGTGCTATTTATTGCTCCTGTTGTATAATTCCAACATAAAAAATATATGTTAATTTTAGTTTTGTAAGTTATGGTAATTACTTTAAGTTAACTAAACCTGATATAGGGCGGAATGGAGGGATAGACTGCAAGCCCTAAGTGGCATAGGGTATTGAAAACCTAAGAATGGAAATCAGATACGACAGAAACCCTCAACAAATCTGTTTGGGAGGACAGGCCTAGGGCACATAAACTGTAACATTGCCGAAGAACAGAGGGAGAGGATGTGTAAAGCTTTTGCTCAGGCCACATAGACTGTCACATTGACGGAGAACTGAGGGAGAGGATATGTACAGCTTTCGCTCAGGCCACATAGACTGTAACACTGACGGAGACCAGAGGCAGGGGTTATGTGCAGCTTTCGCTCAGGCCACATAGACTGTAACATTGACGGAGCACTGAGGGAGAGGTTATGTATAGCTTTCGCTCAGGCCACATAGACTGTAACACTGACGGAGCACTGAGGGAGAGGATATGTAAAGCTTTCGCTCAGGCCACATAGACTGTAACACTGACGTAGCACTGAGGGAGAGGATATGTAAAGCTTTCGCTGAGGCCACATAGACTGTAACATTGACGGAGAGCTGAGGGAGAGGATTTGTGCAGCTTTCGCTCAGGCCACATAGACTGTAACATTAACGGAGCACTGAGGGAGAGGATTTGTGCAGCTTTCGCTCAGGCCACATAGACTGTAACATTGACGGAGCACTGAGGGAGATGATATGTAAAGCTTTCGCTCAGGCCACATAGACTGTAACATTCACGGAGCACTGAGGGAGAGGATTTGTACAGCTTTCGCTCAGGCCACATAGACTGTAACATTCACGGAGAGCTGAGGGAGATGATATGCACACCTTTCGCTCTGGCTTTGATAGTTGTTAGCTCACCATCCTGGGCCTCGCTGGTTAAAATGAACAATAATAGATGCACGTTGCAATACTATGTTACAGTATTATAAACAAGAAAAAACACAACAACTATTACGTGTAAACTGTGTCACAGTAAAATAATAAACAAGAAAGAACACTACAACTGTAACATGTAAATTTTGTTAAAGTAAGAATAATAAGAAACTCCACAGGGGAGCATGTGCAGCAGGAGTCTACCGATCATCAGCACAGGGGAGCATGTACAGCAGAAGTCTACCAATCATCAGTAGAAGTGATCTCTCGTCTGCAACTGTTTTATCCCACGAGCTCCTAGACATTCTCAGAAAGTGAGCCCACAAGAGTACACGAGGCTCAGGGTTGGTTCTCCTGCTGCACGTATTACCTGATGTTCTCGGACAGGGACAAGACGAAGATGGTGACTATGCAACAGGAACTGTGAGATTCGAAGATTATTTACACAATTGCAGCGGTAGCCTATTAGATCAGTCAGCATACATGGACGACCAAGTGGCATGCGTACGGTTGATTTATCGGACACATGTTAGACTTTGTTGGCAAATGGCAGAGCGGCTGTGGCGGGCAATTCGGACACGCGGCACTAGAAATATTAATACCTTTCCATAACGTCGCACTAGAAGAAATGATACCTCTCTGTAACGTCGCACTAAAAGAAATGATACCTGTCTATAACGTCGCACTAGAAGTAATGATACCACCCCAAAACGTCGCACTAGAAGTAATAATACCTCTCAATAACGTCGCACTAGAAGTAATCATACCTCTCTATAACGTCGCACTAGAAGAAATGATACCTCTCTATAACGTCGCACTAGAAGTAAAGATACCTCTCCATAACATCGCACTAGAAGAAATGATACCTCTAAATAACGTCACACTAGAAGAAATGATACTTATCCATAACATCGGACTAGAAGAAATGATACCTCTCCATAACATCGCACTAGAAGAGATGATACCTCTCCATAACGTCGCACTAGAAGTAATGATACCTCTCCATAACGTCGCACTAAAAGAAATGATACCTCTCCATAACGTCGCACTAGAAGTAATGATACCTCTCCATAACGTCGCACTAAAAGAAATGATACCTCTCCATAACGTCGCACTAAAAGAAATGATACCTCTCCATAACGTAGCACTAGAAGAAATGATACCTCTCCATAACGTCGCACTAAAAGAAATGATACCTCTCTATAACGTCGCAATAGAAGAAATGATACCTCTCTATAACGTCGCAATAGAAGAAATGATACCACCCCAAAACGTCGCATAGAAGAAATAATACCTCTCTATAACGTCGCACTAGAAAATGATACCTCTCCATAACATCGCCCTAGAAAATGATACCTCTCCATAACATGGAACCAGAAGAAACAATACGTTCCTTTAACATCTGTCTATCTATCTATCTATCTATCTATCTATCTATCTATCTATCTATCTATCTATCTATCTATCTATCTATCTATCTATCTATCTATCTATCTATCTATCTATCTATCTATCTATCTATCTATCTATCTATCTATCTATCTATCTATCTATCTATCTATCTATCTATCTATCTATCTATCTATCTATCTATCTATCTATCTATCTATCTATCTATCTATCTATCTATCTATCTATCTATCTATCTATCTATCTATCTATCTATCTATCTATCTATCTATCTATCTATCTATCTATCTATCTATCTATCTATCTATCTATCTATCTATCTATCTATCTATCTATCTATCTATCTATCTATCTATCTGTCTGTTTATCTATATGTATGTCTGTCTGTCTGTCTGTCTATTTATCTATCTGTCTGCCTGTCTGTCTGTCTGTCTCTCTGTCTGTCTGTTTGTCTATGCTACCAGTCAGGCCCCAGTAGCTGCATATCGACGAGTTCTGTTAGCTATTGGATATCTACTGTCTGTCTGTCTGTCTGTCTGTCTGTCTGTCTGTCTGTCTGTCTGTCTGTCTGTCTGTCTGTCTGTCTGTCTGTCTGTCTGTCTGTCTGTCTGTCTGTCTGTCTCTCTCTCTCTCTCTCTCTCTCTCTCTCTCTCTCTATCTATCTAACTATCTATCTGTCTGTCTGTCTGTCTGTCTGTCTGTCTGTCTGTCTGTCTGTCTGTCTGTCTGTCTGTCTGTCTGTCTGTCTGTCTGTCTGTCTGTCTGTCTGTCTGTCTGTCTGTCTGTTTATCTATATGTATGTCTGTCTGTCTGTCTGTCTATTTATCTATATGTCTGCCTGTATGTCTGTCTCTCTGTCTGTCTGTTTGTCTATGCTACCAGTCAGGCCCCAGTAGCTGCATATCGACGAGTTCTGTTAGCTATTGGATATCTACCCGAGCGTCACTAAGAAGAACTAAAACCTATCCAAACGTGGCACTAGAAGAAATTATACCTCTCCATACGGTGGTCCCAGAAAAAATACTTTTCTAAAACGCGGCATTAGAAGAAACACCACGTCTCACAAACGTGGCACCAGAAGAAAAAATAGATATCCAAAACGTGGCACAGAAAAATAAAAAAGGTATCTACAACGTGGCACCAGAAGAAAAAATAGGTATCTAAAACGTGGCACAGAAGAATAAAATAGGTATCTACAACGTGGCACCAGAAGAAAAAAAAAAACATGGTATCCAAAACGTGGCACCAGAAGAAAAAATAGGTATCCAAAACGTGGCACCAGTAGAAAAAATAGGTATCTAAAACGTGGCACCAGAAGAAACAACACCTCTTCATAACGTAGCACAAAAAGAAACATGAAGTCCATGAATCACAACCATAAATCATCATAGGTTATACATTATATGTTAGTACTCTGTTACCGACATCCAAAAACAGAGACCTGTTGCACAAGACATTCTTTAATCTGTAAAATGCAGCCTGAACCTGGCCTATTCTACTCTTTATTTCTGACACACATGTTCAGTTTGATATTATTTATGTTTGTACCGAGATATTTGAATTTATCGACTTGGATCAGTATTTTGCTTTCTATTATTTAATCATACACTGATACACAAAAATACAATATCTACAGGAAACAACACCTCTTCATTACGTGGCACAAAAAGAAACAAAGCCCCTCCAAAACGTGACACAAGAAGAAGGAATACCTCTCCAAACGTGACACAAGAAGAAGGAATACCTCTCCAAACGTGACACAAGAAGAAGGAATACCTCTCCAAACGTGACACAAGAAGAAGGAATACCTCTCCAAACGTGACACAAGAAGAAGGAATACCTCTCCAAACGTGACACAAGAAGAAGGAATACCTCTCCAAACGTGACACAAGAAGAAGGAATACCTCTCCAAACGTGACACAAGAAGAAGGAATACCTCTCCAAACGTGACACAAGAAGAAGGAATACCTCTCCAAACGTGACACAAGAAGAAGGAATACCTCTCCAAACGTGACACAAGAAGAAGGAATACCTCTCCAAACGTGACACAAGAAGAAGGAATACCTCTCCAAACGTGACACAAAAAGAAGGAATACCTCTCCAAACGTGACACAAGAAGAAGGAATACCTCTCCAAACGTGACACAAGAAGAAGGAATACCTCTCCAAACGTGACACAAGAAGAAGGAATACCTCTCCAAACGTGACACAAGAAGAAGGAATACCTCTCCAAACGTGACACAAGAAGAAGGAATACCTCTCCAAACGTGACACAAGAAGAAGGAATACCTCTCCAAACGTGACACAAGAAGAAGGAATACCTCTCCAAACGTGACACAAGAAGAAGGAATACCTCTCCAAAAAGTTGCACCAGAAGAAACAAAAACTCTCCATAACATGGCACCATAAGCAACAATACCTCTTCAAACGTGACACTAGAGGCAACAATACCTCTTCAAACGTGACACTAGAGGCAACAATACCTTTTCAAACGTGACACTAGAGGCAACAATGCCTCTCCAAAACTTGGCCCCAGAAGAAACAATCCCGTTACTTAAGAGGAGTATAGCCAGTACCCAGTCATGTTTTTTAAAGTACGTCTCTCAGTGTCTGAATCCCGGACCTTTGGATATGAGTGTCTAGCCGCTTCAAGAAGGCGATCTCTGGCACACACAAAAACAGGATTACAATTATAACCAAGAGGGTTCACGGCAGATCCAACGTTCAATTTCTTTTAAAAATAGAATTAAAACACGAATTTGTAGTGGAAATAAATAACACAAAGCGCAGTGACATATTGACACAGTCAATTGTAAAGTGCAACCTGCTAGCAGAAGAAACAAAATAGACAACAAAATACACCTTACATGCATTGTTAGAGAAATTACAAATTCCTGCTGCTGATTTGTTAGGTGACTATGTATGCTTATGTGCAAGTAAAGTGGTAGTTAAACAAGAGTACATTTTTATTACAAGTTCATAGCTGAGCGGCATTTTAATATGAATTATTTTTTCTTCTTAGACACGAACGATTGTAGTCTGAAAATATGACCACAAGACTCCATGATCTGACAAAAGCAAGACACCCTGTTACTGTCAATAAAAATATAGTAGGAGTCAGTAGTGTTGATCCTGCATATACAGAGTCAAGTGTGCATCTTTCTTGTGTCACTGTGTTTTGTCCTCACTAATTACACTCAGCAACGATCATGGCCGTCGTGTTTTAATTATATTTCAAATGCTGGTGACTGTTTGTCAGTTTGCTTGTAGGTTGTGCACATTTCATAAACGATTATTGGTAGCAATGAACTTCTAGCGCCCGAGACAACCGGTAGCAGCTTTTTCTGTATGTGTATATGTGTGTGTGTAACTGTGTACGTAAAAATGTGTGCAAATGTATAAGGGTGTATAAGTGTGTGTACTGTATGTATGCGTGGGTCTAAAACCTTATCGATGTTCAAATGTTAATATAGGTTAGTTGCGTATCCTTTACAGGATATTGCAAAACTAACCCCAACAGCCCCTGGTTGTTGTGTAGTTTTTCTAGGCAAATTTACGTCCAGCAGTTTGCCATTGCCTCTGGACGGTCGGTTTTCTTTATACCACTGTCGAAAAGGCGCATGACCCGCAGGTGAAATCGAACCCGGCATCCCGGCATTACGAAGCGTTCGCATCGACTTAGCTACAGAGCCGACTATTATTAGTTTAGTGACTCAAAATGACAACAGATCGTTGTTTCGCCTGTTAACCTGAGCCTTTGTAGGTCACCTGTAAATGGACATCAGACAAACAGTGACATTACAGTGTGCTAATAATGATAATACTTGCTTGCCATATGAGCACTTGCATTAACTGCAGTTATATTGCCACTTGACAGGGCCGGCAAAGTGCTCCAAGATGGACATTAATTTCTGTAACTGCTGCCTGACAGCCTCAGGACATAAACTACATTCTGAAATGGATATACAATTAGATGTTCTATGTTTGATTATTAAGCTTTCTCGTGTTAAGTACAACACACACCATTTGGTAATCTGAGCAAAGTTGCACTGCCTATTCATGTTCGAAGTGGCAATGATCTCAAATTATTAGTCCTAAAATGAGAGAGTAATTGAGGTTTAAGTAGGCGCACACACAACTGTCACGTGTCAGGCATTCATTGATCATCTCAACACAGCCTGTCATTGGTTTACTGTGACAGTATTTAAACAGTTGTCAGTCAGCCATTGCTGTTGTGTGTCGGGTAAGATGTTTCAAGATGATCTCATTGAACCAAAAAAAGACAATAACACCATGTATGCCACTAACTACAAGTGGCTAGCAAAACAGCCCGTACACACATGGAAAACCACATTTTTAGAGATATTTAATTGAAAAAGTAAACTGTTTTCAGATTGGTAGTCATAAATCTCATCAATACAGTCTTTTCTTATACAGAATGTCACACACTTGGCCGTTGAATTGAGTTGAGTCACTGTTTGCCTTAGAATTCATGAAGTTTGAAAATCTTCAGTCTTGAATTCCTGAAACAATACTGATCTCCAGTCCTAGGGACCCTGTGTAAATAGCTACCGGTAAATATCTGGGAAATAAAGGCGGCAGGTGTAATGAAATACGACTCTAGTATCACATATCCATTAGCCACTCATTTTAAAAAAAAAAAAAAACGTCTTTTATGTTACTTTCAGCTGAAAAAACCTCCACAGATTTTATTGAAGGGTGTCTTCAGTTACCTAATACCCACTAAAACGTTGAAATTCTGAGGACAAAACAACACCAAATTGTAAGGAGACGAGTGTCAAATAAATGCGAACATACTTTCCTTTTAGGCAAAGTACCAGAAATTGGAAATCTCTTTAGACATGCCTGTGATAGATCCATGAAGAAGGTCTCTTATTTGTCAAATTATTCCTTTACAACTGTTAGCACACTAGATGTAAAAATGAAGCCATTGTTTATGTTACAGCCTTAACATCTTGTTCTGGCGACCAAATCACTCGTTTATTCGCAGAGAACCAGTTCATTGGGAGGCTTCGTTTAGTTTCTACAATGGAGGCTGGCTACAGAGTGTGTGCATTCACGGATGTTTTTAGCAATATAACGCTGAGTAGTCCCTATCGCTTCCACGGTGGGACTCACATACCAGTACCCATAAGACCTATTCTTGTATTTATCGCTCGCATCAGAAAAAAGAAAAAGAAATTTAGAAGATTGTTAGACACGCTCACCCATCTCTAAGGCACAAACTCACTATTTACAAATAAGGGTGGTGGGAGGGTGGGGGACTTTATCCGTACCGAATTAACGACGAACATTCTGTTGTTTGACACTTACTTTACTTTCTCAAACATTTTTGCTTGACTATTTAAATGCTTCGTCAACAATCAAGGGTCACTTATGCAAATCTTAGTTGAAACCATAAAATAGACCATATTAGTTAAAACGGCGTTAATTAAATACCTAGTTGTTGCGTAAAAAAAAAAAAAATCGAACGCAACGAAGAGGTCAAGTGTGCCACATAATTTTCCAAAAGTCACAAATAAAGATAATGGACAACTAGACAGTTTAAAACTGTGCATGACCACCATTTGTTGCAAGGCATTCGTAACAACGTAGACATATGGAATCGACAACGGTCTGACTAGTACTCTGAGTACATCTTGTCCTTCCTGAAGCAGTAATGCAGTCAGCTGTGCGACATCCATTGGCACTGGGTGGTTTGTTAACACTCTTCAACCAAGGACATTTCACAGGAACTTAGACGGAGAGAGATCTAGCGAATGAGCTGGCTGGTCATCTTGGTGATTCCTTTTTGCTCCATAAAGTCTCCACCACACGAACTATTTGAGGTCGAGTGCTATCATCTTGAAAGATGGAATTACCACCAATGACCTTCAGAGCTAACTCGAATCACGCCATCATTGAATGGCACAGTAAAGCAGGGATAAAGAAAAATTGACGACATTGTTGCTTTGTTCGTCCGATGTGTTTGTGACACCAAGCAAATCTGGCTCTGAGACGAGCAGGAGTAAGAGCGATACTGACTACAGGACGTCGAGGAGGGAGTACAGAGTCGTATACATGTCTGGCAATGGTGCTTTGACGGTCATTACCGTGTACGCTTTGTCTCAGCTAACATATTAGAGTGGATCAAGTCACTGTTCGACAGTGTAGGTTTTGTCTCAGCTGATATCTTAGCGTGGGACAAGTCACTGTCCGACAGTGTAGGCTTTGTCTCAGCTGATATCTTAGCGTGGGACAAGTCACTGTCCGACAGTGTAGGCTTTGTCTCAGCTGATATCTAAGCGTGGGACAAGTCACTGTTCGACAGTGTAGGTTTTGTCTCAGCTGATATCTTAGCGTGGGACAAGTCACTGTTCGACAATGTAGGTTTAGTCTCAGCTGATATCTTAGCGTGGGACAAGTCACTGTTAGACAGTGTAGGCTTTGTCTCAGCTGATATCTTAGCGTGGGACAAGTCACTGTTCGACAATGTAGGTTTTGTCCCAGCTGATATCTTAGCGTGGGACAAGTCACTGTTAGACAGTGTAGGCTTTGTCTCAGCTGATATCTTAGCGTGGGACAAGTCACTGTTAGACAGTGTAGGCTTTGTCTCAGCTGATATCTTAGCGTGGGAGAAGTCACTGTTCGACAGTGTAGGCTTTGTCTCAGCTGATATCTTAGCGTGGGAGAAGTCACTGTTCGACAGTGTAGGCTTTGTCTCAGCTGATATCTTAGCGTGGGAGAAGTCACTGTTCGACAGTGTAGGCTTTGTCTCAGCTGATATCTTAGCGTGGGAGAAGTCACTGTTCGACAGTGTAGGCTTTGTCTCAGCTGATATCTTAGCGTGGGACAAGTCACTGTTCGACAGTGTAGGCTTTTGTCTCAGCTGATATCTTAGCGTGGAACAACTCACTTTTCGACAGTGCTGGGTTGACAACAAGAGTTACCGGTCATCATGTCTGTTGGTATCCAGGACGGCCTGACCGGTTGCGATCTTCCACAATTCCTGTAGCTGCAAGTGGGGACCTGGATAGAAACAAAGCAGATTCGAAATTGTAATTTATGGTTAGCAAAACAGATTGCACATCATCAACATGGTTGTTAATGAGTTGTTTTCATGCTTCATTTTGCATATAGGGTTGTCGACGCAAGACACTGCACCCAGTTTAACTTAAAAACAAAGTTTTGTTTAAAAAAAAAAGAAAAAAATCAGTCTGTGCGCTTTTATGAAAGTGTGGTGAATGTCGTAGGATGGCCCTTGACTTTCAACTTGAAGTACAATTAATAATTAGTCGTTTCATGCTTGTTGCGATAACTTTAGAGTTTACCAGTAACAAAACATATTTTCAATGGAGGAACCGCGACTTTCAGTCCATTAGCCTTATCTGCCAGGAAGCCAGATTTCTACGGCTGGATCAGAGCAAATATGCACAGTAATAGAAGCCAACATGTTGCTAGCAGGATCCTGGAGATGGAGACAGTCACACACTAAATATTGACTGGAACTGGCACAGATAACTTGTATTGTGCGGTTTTGTCGTATTTCATTGTGACCTACAGAGAATGTTCTGTGAATGATACTACATGCTTGGTTTACCCAATTTAACGTTCCTTTCTTCTTTGTTTTTCATTGAGAAAGACTTATTGGCTTGACTTGTGTTTGTGTTTACAATGGTTTAGTGGAACCCCATTATTCGTCATTAATCCCTTCCTAAAGGGAGGATAAATCTAAAAAGAAAACGAAAAAAAAAAAAAAAAAAGAGATTCCGCATAGTAATTAATCAAAGACGGATTAAACCGTTCCCAAACCAGAATTTCGCCGTTTTTTCTTCAACAGCAAGTTTTCTTTTGAAAATCTATGTGGGATATAATTAATGCAAATGTATTTTATTTACATATTAACCATTTTTTTACTTTCACTTGATGATTGTGCTAGATGTTGGCTAGTCTGTTGAGGTAAATATAATGCAGGCTTACATCATCATCACGTGCCCTGCTGAGCAAATTCGCTCATGCATCTCCACAGTTCTCGGTCCCTTGACGTCTAGATCAGTTCCGGAGATGATATCTCTCAGCGCCACCGTTGCAAAACCATCCGTCACCGTTTCTCTCGGTCTGCCTCTCCATAACCTCCTCCTCTCATCATATGAACAAAGAACACTGCTTGTCTTTTTCTTATAGCAGTACGTATTGATCGTTTTTCATTATGAGTTGTGAGTTAGTTATCTTCACAGTACTCAGGACACATCTATAGGCGCTCAGATCCCCCTCTCAACATATTCATCAGCGTCGTGGGGTTGATATGGGCCGTCTCGGAATTGTTAGAAAATTGAATTTTTAACATGTGTATCTTAAAAAAGTGCATGGGTTGGTGTCTTTAGTATTACCTTTTCAATGCCAATTTGTTTACCAATGACACAAATTTTGTGTGTAATCTATTCTACGAATGCCGAACATTACAAAAATTAACACAATGAAAAAGTGATATTTTTGTCATAAATTGGAAAAAAAAATGCCGTGTAGTGAGTGACCCTTTAAACGAAACACAGTTCCAGTATAAAATACGAACATATTTTAGGCTCAGCCTGTCACATTTTAAACGCTTCAGGCCGGCACCAGCACGCTTGCGGATCTCTGTTCTTGTCGCCCGTCGTACGGTTTTCATTAATGCAATTTCACCACAAGACGCTGATTAAACGTCGATAAGACACTGGGTACTGGTACACGAAACTCCGTAGCACGGCCCAGCGCTTCATTCAAGCAATCATTGTTAGTTAGTACTCGTACACGAAACTCCGTAGCACGGCCCAGCGCTTCATTCAAGCAATCATTGTTAGTTAGTACTCGTACACGAAACTCCGTAGCACGGCCCAGCGCTTCATTCAAGCAATCATTGTTAGTTAGTACTCGTACACGAAACTCCGTAGCACGGCCCAGCGCTTTATTCAAGCAATCATTGTTAGTTAGTACTCGTACACGAAACTCCGTAGCACGGCCCAGCGCTTCATTCAAGCAATCATTGTTAGTTAGTACTCGTACACGAAACTCCGTAACACGGCCCAGCGCTTCATTCAAGCAATCATTGTTAGTTAATCTAGCAGTCTAAGGGATACTTAGCATTCGTCTAAGTATATATACCTCCGTTGCCTGCAACTTCTTCCTAATGTGTGCATTCCCAGTCCATGAATCACAACCATAGATCATCATAGGTTATACATAATATGTTAGTACTCTGTTACCGACATCCAAAAACTGGGACCTGTTGCAGAAGACATTCTTTAATCTGTAAAACGCAGCCTGGACCTGGCCTATTCTACTCTTTATTTCTGACACACATGTTCAGTGTGATATTATTTATGTTTGTACCCAGATATTTGAATTTATCGACTTGGATCAGTATTTTGCTTTCTATTATTTTATCACACTCTGATACACAGAAATACAATATCTACAGGAAAATTACTATTTGGATTGAAACAAATGGCTATAGTTTGTAATGGGACTCACCGTCCATTGTGACATCAGATAATGTTGTCACTTCTGGTGATTGATGTCCTTATGATCGACTCATCAGGAATCCAGACAATTCACCAGGACTGTTTTTTTTAAAGAAGCTATTCAATGTTGTTTGTGGTTTACTCTTTTTGTTTTCTTTTTTATGTCCTGACAGTGGCGAACATAATGTCGTCAAAGAAATTGATACTCTAATTAACTATAGCGATGTTCAAGGGCCATTTCTCAATGAAAACTTGCGTATTTTGCTCAAGTGGAGAGCCATTCAGCACTTTGAACCAGCCCATTTTCTTCTTTTCGTTTTCCCTTGTCAGATGCTTCCAGGTCGGAGAAAAGTCAAATATTGACTTTTGGGAAATATGTCAAACAAAAAAGTGTCAAAGAAAAAAAAAAATACATATTTTTTTGAAGAAGACAAATATTGGTCTGACGAATTTTCGAGTTGCACTGTATGTCCACTTACTAATGTTCATTCATATTCGAGTTGCACTGTATGTCCACTTACTAATGTTCATTCATATTCGAGTTCCACTGTATGTCCACTTACTAATGTTCATTCATATTCGACCTCAGCTCCAAAGCAGCCGTCTCCAGTTTCACTATAATTTTCTAACGTGCTGCTTGCTGACTCTCTGTAGTTCGTCATTCATAAATGAATGAATGATGCAACAATGGTTTTCTTGTGCACTGGTGATAATCTGTCGGTTATACATTTGATAATGCGTGGTATTTGTAGTTTTCAGGTTTTCTTCCGATGTCTATAATGGTAGCCCAAAGAATCTAAACCCGCATGTTGTTACTCAAGTGTTTATAGAGAAACTATTAAAACCCCACACACTTTTTACGAACAATAGACTACTGATCTTTCTTTCATCAGTTATGTGTTGTTGCTACCCAAAAGCCCGTTTCTTGCAACAAAGAATCCAAACAATTCATTGACAACTATTTGAGGGGAGACTGTTGTTTAACAAGTTTATACAAATGTGACATTGTCAAGGTGTGGTTGGGCCTTACAGAAATATTAAATGTGTGTAAACAATTTTGATACAGTTGGCTTCACTAACTGGAAAGAGAAGGACAATCAGAGGGATAAAAGAAGGTGGATGCTATCTGCAGCAATGAACCTCGGGGGCTCTGAGTGCCTAATCTGATGAGAAATAAAAATTAAAAAATAATTAATAAATGCGCATTATTTATTGCCACTGCAGCTTGTGAGATCCTCAATAGTCGTTAGCTAATATCTAAATCCAGCACTGGGTTTACCTTTTGCTTCTGTTTATCTGTGAATCTAAGTCTTCAGTGATTGGACTGTGTACTTCACCAGCTGAAGATACTCCCTTTCGCTCAAAGTAAATTACATCACCTAAAAACATAAGACACACATCTACATCGAGGTGACATTACAATGTACAACAGTAGCGAGACTTTTGTGGAGAAAAACATCAGTGACCAGGCCAGAGACCTTATCGAGATTATCAATTGTGTTTTCATCATCAGCGTTATTTGTATATTGGGTCTGGTGGCCAACATAATCAACATTGTTGTGTTCTACAAACAAGGCTTCAAGAATACCATGAACATCAGCTTCTTTGGGCTGGCCATCTCTGATCTCATCAGCCTGGTCATCCTCCAGTGGACAGCGATCTGCATCAACCCTTGGTTCATCAATGCAGACACACCACTAGCACCGACAGAGGTACAATACCTCACGGGCAGTGTACCTCATGCCTGTTTTGTCCGCATCACCGGCTGGATAACCGTCTTTATTACAGCGGAGAGATGTCTCTGCATCACTTTACCTTTGAAGATCAAGCAAATAATTACACCAAGGAGGACGGCAATAACGATATGTGTTATATACCTTACTATCATAGCAACATTCTTCCTCGAGTATACCACGTCATATTTGGACTGGAGATTCTTCCAAGACAAAAATAAAACATTGTTGGGACTGGCGTTCAGAAGCAACAGAGAGAGTATGGAAAACCTCATCTTTTTCTTGTACTCTATTTCAGGATTTGTCTCTTTTATCTCCGTTATATTTTTAACAATCCTACTGGTGGTACAGCTGAAGCTAAAATCACAATGGCGGATGAAGGCCAATCTTAACACGGCGGTGGTGGAGACAATTACTGCCCGGGACAGGAAGACTATGAGTATGGTGGCTACTATAGCTTTGGTGTTGATTGTCTGCTATACACCTGGGGTTGTCAGTTCTATTGTAACCATCGTGGAACCAGAATTTAGTGTCGTCGGCAGATACATTAATGCCTTTTTTGTTATGTGGTCATTTAATTTTATTTGCGATGCTGCGAACTCCAGCATTAATATCTTTGTCTACTACAACATGGGCACCAAGTACAGAGAGGCATTTCACGATGTTTTTGGAATTTGGTCTAAACGCTGACGACTTTATTGTTTCTCCTAATATATCACTCGCAACACGAAGTCTGACAATGATGAAGAATGATAAACTCCTCTGAGGGCCACACCAACTGGCGAACCTGTGGTCGTTTAGATTAACAAGAGAGTTTATTAATAGCATCTGTCTCAAATAGATTTTTGTACCGGGTACACACTGTTTGCAGTTTCGTCCCATCTGACCACTTTTACAAAACAGGTCAGTAGAAATCCAAATCTGAGTATAATGAAAGGCTGAGATCTGATTAAGTACTTTTAAATAATGATTGTTTTCAGCGCGTTTACGTTTCATTTACACCCCCACCCCCTCCCCACCTAAAACCGTCATCAAAACAAAACAAAACAAAATGTTATGGCAACTATGCGGAATACAGTATATAATGTTATGTAATACCAGAATGCAGACATCTCCCGTCTGGTATTCTGCAGTTCTATGTACTTTGCAGTAGAAGCAGACACGGAAGAAGATTACCAGTCATCAGTAAGGAGTTCCCCCTTGAACAGTTATTTTGGATCTTTTATGCCCCAAACAATTTTCGGGGGGGGGGGGGGGGGGCCTTGTCATTTCTCCGGTGTTAGTACTGCTATCAACATATCGGATTTAAGTTAAATTGTGAAGCTAAATACGGGCCAGTTATTCCACTCATACATACACGGGTGCACTGATCGCATTTATGTAAGTATGCAGCTAGAAGTTTATGATCAGTCCGATTTCTTTTCGTATTGTTTAATCGAGGAAGATTATAATCCATTGGCGGCTCGCTGGGTCTGTCGTAGTTTAAGGAAGTATTTAACCAGATGGATCGCATCCAAACTGACCACCTGAGCCTCATTAGGCTGAGACTTTGCCGCCTCAGTTTCTGATGTGCACCGCTTGCGGACTGGGTTAGCTTGGGTGTCCTCCGGGGTAGTTTTCAGGCGTTTAATCCTTGCTATTGAAAGTTGGACACCCTGCTACTGTCGGCATGCAGTGCCTGGCGCAAGGACACAGCCCATCCACACCATCCTATAATCTAAATGTAACTAGAAGAGACGCGATAGGAAATACGACATCAGGAAAGAAGTTGGGATGGGTCCAGTATTAATCTGTACCAAAGGACAACATATCAAATGGTGTGACTTGTCTCAAGTCTACTGCCAGATAGTGTACCATAGAGATCCCTATCACTTAGATTTAATGGAAGTAGATCCAGGGGTCGACCACGCAAGGCGTGGATAGATGGAAAATCAGAGGCCGTAAATACTAGCAGCTACGTAGCACACACCAAGGCTTGCACACGATGGCTTATCAAAACCTGACGCTGAAAGGCAGAACAGGACTAGAGGAGAAGAAAAAGAAGTTAATGAACAGTTCAGGAAATATCTAGTTGGATGTTCCACATTCACTACATTTGTATTGTCTTCATACATGATTAGTCTTCTTGTTGCAATTAAATCAAGTCAAGAAATAGCGCCTTCGTGAGTGAGTGTTCTTTTAGAAGAGATATTCTGGCTGAAAGATTGTGTTTTTAACATATACTCACTTCTCGCATGTGTGTGATAATGAATGGACGACCGAACGAATGTACAAACAAATGTAAGAGGGGAAGTCAATAAGTAAGTCACAAATGGTTGTTCCCAAAAAAAAAAAAAAAAAAAATTAATAAGCAACAATCTTAACACACACATTTGAAAAGCATTCCTTTTTTAACATACACAGTTCCTTCTTTTTCTACATAATTTCAACCAACATTAATACGCGTGTCCCATATCACTCCCCCCCCCCCCCCCCCCCCAAACCTGCTGAATAGAACTGCGTGCTCTGTTTTCTTAACCACATTTGTACTTTACATTTAACTTCTGCGTCATTCGCGTAATATCTTTCGCCAAGGTGGGTTTTCAGTTGACCAAAAAATGTGAAATCGCTAGGGGCTAAGTCGGTGCTGTAAAATGGATGTTCCAAAAGTTCCTACCATTCTGAGTTAACCGAGTTGTATGTGGGCTGACATTGTCATCAAAGAGCAGTACTCCTCTAGTCAGCTGGCCTGAAGCAATACGAATGGTGATTCATACTGTAAAGTTCTACGGATGCTTCACGCAGCAAGGCATATATTGGGGAGACTGGCAGGAAGCTAGCTGATCGTTTCTGGGAACACCTTTCCGATATTGACAAAAAGACTCTTAAACCAATCCCTCAATTTTTTTAACAGCTCTGACCACAGAGGTAGAGATGATATATGTCACAGCTTTAAAGTCTTGCTCTGGCGACCATACCACGCATCTCGCTTTGGAAAATCGCCTCATCCACAGCCTAGTGTTTTAAGTCCAAGTGGCATCAATATCTGACATACTTTTATCTGAACAGTTTTACTGTTATCAACTTTTTATTTCCATTTTTTTTCTGTTTATTTTATATTATTACTGTATTCTGTCTCTTATTGATATTCTTTATGTATCATTTACATTTGTATTTCTTGTATTCCTACTATTATATTATATATTAACAATATTACTTTTTTGACGACTATATATATATATATATATATATATATATATATATATATATATATATATATATATATATATATATTGTAGTGAATCTCATTTTCTCCCAGTTAATTTATGCCCGACAGATGACGTCAGTAATAAATGTGAGTGGAATATTTTGACTCTAACTGGGACGGCACGGGAATTGTTAAGTCTGAACTTCACGGGAATTATAAAGAAATGCTGATAGTCAAACTTTATGTGGAGTATAATTATTCACGTGAAGAGAAATGTTGACTGTCGAACTTCATGCGAAGTATGATGAAACACGACTGTCGTGAAACTGAAGAAGCACGGAATATTCAGGGAAAACAAAGCAGGGAGTAGAAGGCTATATAATATCGTGCAAAGGGCTGGGAGTCAGTCTCGTTTGGACCTAGGAACAGAGTGCATGGACAGCGGTGGATGATGTGTGGATTCAGCAGATGTTTTGAGTGAATTTGTTCCAGTCCAACTTGGCGAAAAAAGCTGGCAAGCAATATGCCGGCGGTCCGTGTCAGTTTTCTGTCAGAACAGCTGTTGTGTTTCGTTCATGATGCTAGTGTAGGACGATTGTGTTTTCAGCTTGAAGGTAATGATTGACAATTTCAATTTGATACTTGAGCTATAATGTGTGCCTGGACAGTTGTCTATTTCATGTGCCGGCTGTGTAAGCCGCGAGTGGAAGATTAAAGTGCTGGAACAGTATTGTGTTGTTTTCCCAGTCGTCCATTTTCTGCTCGTCTTGTGATGTCGGTTTGTGAGATAGCAAGCGTGCGATGATGCGAGCCAGGTAGAAGATAAAAGAAAGTCATCGCATATATATATATATATATATATATATATATATATATATATATATATATATATATATATATATATATATATATATATTAACGGTCGTTTATGTTTTTTAATAACTTCACGTTTAATTTTTAAAACGTTGCTCACGTCATCCGTTAAGAGATCTGCATACTCCTCTCTTTCTTACCTTTGTTTTGTTCACTTCATGTTTGACAATGGCTGCCGGCCAAAAAGTTTTGTTGTTGTTGTTTTGTTCAAATTTTTCTGTTTCCCCATGTGGTTAAGATTTTAAGTCACATTTCACTGCGATTCTTTGCATTATCTAGACTGCAGTCACACCCATTTTTTCACTATTTTCTTTAATCGTCCCAGTTTGGTTATGTAACGGTACTGTCTAGGTTCTGAACTACACCTTTTGTATGAGAACATGAGACCATCATATTCCGTGAGTACAGACTGTAATCCCTACACACAAGGTCTTTTTTTTAAAAGGATTATCTGAACGACAAAGTCTGTTTTAATCACGCTTTAACTGTCTGGTGTATAAAGCGAAACCACAAAGATCAGGGGAAGTGTATACATCCGTTATTGTTTAAATTACGTATTGCTACCTATCTTACTCAATTAACTTATATGGTACGCTTACGAATACGTCTACCTAAGTATGACTATGGGCAACTGTATAGCTAGCTACACATGCCGATACTCCATGTCCAGACCTTTGCAGTAACCACGATAGAGATCAGTCTGACTAGAAGTAATTTTCAAAAAGGGGCTTTCTCCACAAAGGGTAGCCACCATTGTTTAACTGCTAGACACACGACTGAGGGGTCGAAGGTCATGCGTTCAAATC
>CAJHNH020000802.1:0-40000 GCA_905116865.2 Candidula unifasciata | reverse complement strand
TGTCTTTTGTTTCAGCTCATGTTATTTATCTTGTATCATATGTTTAAACTGGTATCAACTGTTTCTATGTGCCTTTTGTTTCAGCTCCTGTTAATTATCTTCTTTTTTTGTCATATGTTTCAACTGGTATCATCTGTTTCTATGTTCTTTTGTTTCAGCTCCTGTTTTTTATCTTTTTTCATTTGTTTTAACTGGTATCATCTTGTACCATGTTTCTTTTTTTTCCAGCTGATGTTATTTTTCTTCTATGATATGTTTCAACTGGTATCATCTGTTTCTATGTGTTTCTAAAATTGTTGATCAAATCCGATCTGGTTGTTTTGTTGAGAATGCAGAGACGCATTAGTGCAGCGGGTGGAGGAGATTAGTAGAGGTGACATGTGAGTAACGGTTTTCTCTGTAGCAGCTGCAAAAGGGTGCTCACATTGTTTTTGGTCTATTGAAAACTGAACTTGGGTGGAGACATTACGCAAATGTCGCAGGAGCTGAATGTGAAGTGAAAATCTGGTTTAAAAAACAGAGCACGCAGTTTGGTGCAGCAGATTTGGGACACTTAAAAAACGAAAGGACAAATGCAATATAGTTGGTGGAAATTTTAAGTTATTTAAAAAAAAATGGTTTGTTTAAGTTGTTTTGGACTTTATATTTGTTTAAACAACCATTTGCGGCTTACTTTTTGGCCTTCGCTTGTAGGTCAGTTGCCTTTGCATCTTTTGTTTCAGCTCGCATGCCAGCTGTCTTCTGTGTCTTTTATATCAGATTGTTTCATATGCCTTCTAGGTGTATTTTCTCGGCTCGCATCATATGTCTCTTTTACGTGTATTGATTTTAAATAGAGTATCGTGTTTCTTCCTTGAAACTTTTCTTTCAGCTCATTTCATCCGGTATCTATGTGTCTTTTTTATTTTTTTTTCCCAGCTCGTACCATCTGTCTCCTTTGCGTCTTGTATTTCAGCCCTATACTAGTCTTTTTGGTGTCTTCTGTTTGAGCTTTTTTTGCCAGCCAGCTGTGTGTCAACCGCCCCCCTTCCCCCTTATCTTTTTTATGCATCTTTTATTTCAGCTCGTATTACCTCCCGGTCATCTATGTGTCTTTTTTATCAGGTCATATGAACTGTCTTCTATGCGTCCTGTATTTCGGCTCACATTATCTCTCTTCTAAGTGTCTTTTGTTTGAGCTCGTCTGTCAGTCTTTTTTGTGTCTTTTGTTTCAGCTCGCAATATCTGTTTTCTTCTTTTATGTTTTTGTTTGTTAGTTTGTTTCAGGACGTATAATCTGTCCTCGGTATTTCGTTTGCTTCAGTCGCTTTGCAGTCCTTATTGCAAAGTTGTGTCTTCGTGAGCTATCTGTTGTCTAGGGTGTTATGATGTTTTTCACATAGATGACGAGCTTACGCACACAGATGGTAATGAAGAGACAGCCTCGCAGTTCATAGAATTTGTTCAATCCCAGCTGGTCTATAGCATGGCCAAACATTTAGAGAAATGCTGTTATACCAGACATATCATATGGTTACATTCGTTACCTGGCAATCTTGATATTACATACATGCACACACACAGGCGCTAAGAAGGCATCTCCAAAAACTGGCAGTTAAGTTTCACCATCAGGTTGGGTGTCGACTTGATTAAACCTCGGCTAGGCTGTCATCTCTTGGATTCAAACTTTCCTCCACGTTTTAATTATTTAATATCACATTCAAGCTCCTCTCGAACATAACATTTCACTCTGACTGCGAAACACCGACTGAAAAGACCTTCGACTTTTCCTTCAAAATCTCGTTCTGGGTTTTACGAGCTGACATACTAACACTGTTAAAACAACTCGTGTTTCGTGAGTCTTCACGTTCTCACGTAATCTTCACTTTCGCTATTTTTAGCTGTATACAGTCGTTAGGAACCCATGTGGAAATTATTGTCTTTACATTGATTGTATCATTTGCTTCAGCTGGTATTCTTTCTGTCTACGTTTCAGCTGGTGTGATCTGCCTTCTTTCTGTCTACTGTTTCAGCTAGTATAATTTGTCTTCTTTCTGTCCTCTGTTTCAGCTGGTATGATCTGTCTTCTTTCTGTCTTCTGTTTCAGCTAGTATGATCTGCCTTCTTTCTGTCTTCTGTTTCAGCTGGTATGATCTGTCTTCCTTCTGTCTTTTCTTTCAGCTGGTATGATCTATCTTCTTTCTGTCTTCTGTTTCAGCTAGTATGATCTGTCTTCTTTCTGTCTTCTGCTTTAGCTGGTATGATCTGTCTTTTTCTGTCTTCTGTTTCAGCTGGTTTGGTGTGTCTTCATTCTGTCTTCTGTTTCAGGTCGTATGATCTGTCGTGTATGTGTATTTTGTTTCAGCTCATATGCTATGTCGTCTTTGTTTCTTCTGTTTTCATGTTGTATAATTTGTTTTTGTTTTTTGCGCCTTATTTCACCTTATATCATGTCTTCTGTTTGTCTTTTGTTTCAGCTCGTATCATGTCTTCTGTGTGGTTTTGGCTTTAGCTCGTTTGATCTTACTTTTGTCTAAACTTATATGTCAGTCTTCTCTGTCCCTTTGTTTCAGCTGTAATTTTATTCTTCTATGTTTTTATTTTGTTATTTAGAAACACATAGAAACAGATGTCATTACATATGTACATATATGTCTGTGTGTATGTATGTAGATATATGTATGTATATGTAGCTGAGTAAGTATGTGGGTGTATGTATGCGCGTATTTATGTATGTATATGGATGTATGTAGGTGTATGTGGAAGAATGTGGAGGTATGTATGTATATGAAGCTATGTAAGTATGTGGGTGTGGCTGTGTATATATTAGTTGGCTGTTAGTTGGTAACCAAACTTGGATGGTCTTGTAATTCTACGTTCCTTGGCGGTGCACCCTCCCCGCCCCTTATAAAATAATGCCACTGACAAGGAACGAAAAGTACACAAAAACATCGCAGTTTTGATACTCATGAACATTCGGGTAAGTAGCACAAGGTGGAAGTGATCACGCAAGTTAGCGTTGACAACATGAGAAAAAAGACAGCGTTAACAACATGAGAGAAAAGAGAGCGTTGACAACATGAGAACAGAAAGAGCGCTGACAACATGAGAAAAGAGAGAGCGTTGACAAGATGAGAAAACAGAGAGCGTTGACAACATGAGAAAAGAGAGAGGGCAGACAACATGAGAAAAGAAAGAGCATTGACAACATGAGAAAAGAGAGAGCATTGACAACATGATGAAAGACAGCATTGACAAAATGAGAAAAGATAGAGCGTTGACCACATTAGAAAAGAGATAGCATTGACAACATGAGAAAAGAGAGCGTTGACCACATTAGAAAAGAGAGAGCGTTGACAACATGAGAAAAGAGAGAGCGTTGACAACATGAGAAAAGAGAGAGCATTGACAACATGAAAAAAGAGAGAGCGTTGACAACATGAGAAAAGAGAGAGCGTTGACAACATGAGAAAAGAGAGAGCATTGACAACATGAGAAAAGAGAGAGCGTAGACAACATGAGAATAGAGAGAGCATTGACAACATGAGAAAAGACAGCATTGACAAAAGGAGAAAAGATAGAGCGTTGACCACATTAGAAAAGAGAGAGCATTGACAACATGAGAAAAGAGAGCGTTGACCACATTAGAAAAGAGAGAGCGTTGACAACATGAGAAAAGAGAGAGCGTTGACAACATGAGAAAAGAGAAAGCATTGACAACATGAGAAAAGAGAGAGCGTAGACAACATGAGAAAAGAGAGAGCATTGACAACATGATGAAAGACAGCATTGACAAAATGAGAAAAGATAGAGCGTTGACCACATTAGAAAAGAGAGAGCATTGACAACATGAGAAAAGAGAGCGTTGACCACATTAGAAAAGAGAGAGCGTTGACAGCATGAGAAAAGAGAGAGCGTTGACAACATGAGAGAAGATTGAGCGTAGACAACTTGAGTAAATATTGAGCGTTGACAACATGAGAAAAGAGAGAGCATTGACAACATGAGAAAAGAGAGAGAGCATTGACAACATGAGAAAAGAGAGAGCGTAGACAACATGAGATTAGAGAGAGCATTGACAACATGAGAAAAGAGAGAGCGTTGACAACATGAGAAAAGAGAGAGCATTAACAACATGAGACAAGAGAGAGCGTTGACAACATGAGAAAAGATTTAGCGTTGACCACATGAGAAAAAAGAGAGCGTTGACAACATAAGAAAAGATTGAGAATTGACCACATGAGAAAAAAGAGAGCGTTGACAACATGAGAAAAGATTGAGCGTTGAAAACATGAGAAAAAAGAGAGCGTTGACAACATGAGACAAGATTGAGCGTTGACAACATGAGAAAAGAGAGAGCGTTGACAACATGAGAAAAGAGAGAGCATTGACAACATGAGAAAAGAGAGAGCGTAGACAACATGAGAATAGAGAGAGCATTGACAACATGAGAAAAGACAGCATTGACAAAAGGAGAAAAGATAGAGCGTTGACCACATTAGAAAAGAGAGAGCATTGACAACATGAGAAAAGAGAGCGTTGACCACATTAGAAAAGAGAGAGCGTTGACAACATGAGAAAAGAGAGAGCGTTGACAACATGAGAAAAGAGAAAGCATTGACAACATGAGAAAAGAGAGAGCGTAGACAACATGAGAAAAGAGAGAGCATTGACAACATGATGAAAGACAGCATTGACAAAATGAGAAAAGATAGAGCGTTGACCACATTAGAAAAGAGAGAGCATTGACAACATGAGAAAAGAGAGCGTTGACCACATTAGAAAAGAGAGAGCGTTGACAGCATGAGAAAAGAGAGAGCGTTGACAACATGAGAGAAGATTGAGCGTAGACAACTTGAGTAAATATTGAGCGTTGACAACATGAGAAAAGAGAGAGCATTGACAACATGAGAAAAGAGAGAGAGCATTGACAACATGAGAAAAGAGAGAGCGTAGACAACATGAGATTAGAGAGAGCATTGACAACATGAGAAAAGAGAGAGCGTTGACAACATGAGAAAAGAGAGAGCATTAACAACATGAGACAAGAGAGAGCGTTGACAACATGAGAAAAGATTTAGCGTTGACCACATGAGAAAAAAGAGAGCGTTGACAACATAAGAAAAGATTGAGCGTTGACCACATGAGAAAAAAGAGAGCGTTGACAACATGAGAAAAGATTGAGCGTTGAAAACATGAGAAAAAAGAGAGCGTTGACAACATGAGACAAGATTGAGCGTTGACAACATGAGAAAAGAGAGAGCGTTGACAACATCAGAAAAGATTGAGTGTTGACAACATGAGAAAAGAGAGAGCGTTGACAACATGAGAAAAGATTGAGTGTTGACAACATTAGAAAAGAGAGAGCGTTGACAACATGAGAAAAGAGAGAGCGTTGACAACATGAGAAAAGAGATAACATTGACAACATGAGAAAAGAGAGAGCGTTGACAACATGAGAAAAGAGATAACATTGACAACATGAGAAAAGAGAGAGCGTTGACAACATGAGAAAAGAGATAACATTGACAACATTAGAAAAGAGAGAGAGTTGACAACATGAGAAGAGAGCGAGCATTGACAACATGAGAAAAGAGAGAGCAGTTAAACCTTTGTAAATAAGGGATACAGGCTGGTGATAACTAATCAGCTTTGCCATAAAACCCCAACCACTCCTCTTTCCTCTCTGCAAGCCTATATGTATATAAAATATTGTGGTCTTGAATTTTCATGGATCAAATCTTTTACCGCTGACTCTATTTCGCCAGCTTTTGATTCTCGACCTTTTCAGTCCAAAGTAAAAAGTAAAGGTCCCTTCTCACGCCATTTAGGTACATTGGGCATATGGGAAGACCACCCATAATTCTACAGACCAGTCGACACTAGCTGTGTAATGTTGTCAGCATTACGCCGGCGGTCTTTACTTCCGAAGGACACCCATCCTGGTACCCACTTTAGGCTATGGTGACCTGCCACGCCCAACACTAAGATAAAATTCCACGCCGCCAGCAGTAAGCTTAAATCGCGGTACATTAGAATTACATGTCGGACTCGCACCTGTTAGGCCACGATCTACTCTTACGTCTGTCGTTGTCGTCGTGAGATTTATTCGCTGATGATCTATACAAATGTTCAAGCTAGCGATGTGCTAGAGCTCTCTTTTTTCAACAAGCATTAAACAATTTAGTTTGCTGGATCAATGCAAACCGCATGCAAATCAACATATGTACGACGTAATATATGTTCATAGCAACAAGATACAAATCGCAAACTTTAAATTCACATAGAACTCTTCAGCTCTACTTCGGTAACACCCTAGTGGAAAGTGTAACTGCGAATAAAGATTTAAGCCTGATCATCAAAGTAAATCTTACCTCTAACTCCTACGTGCAAACACTCGTTTAACAAACAACAAACAACGTATGTGAGCAAGAAAAAAAAAATATGCATGAAAACACCAAGGAATTATTCTATACTTCTAATATTCAGACCCACGAAGAGTTTTGCTACAAAAAATGGAATGGATGTGAACATTCAGTCATTAACTTAAAAAAAAGGCTGTGCATTTAATAACTAATAATCATTGAAGCACTGTTCGCGCCTATATAAAAGAACTGATGCTAACACCGCACTAGGAACGCCTACTATTCAGTAATTCTAATCTTATTCACAAAATCACAACTAAAATTTCGTCATGTGGTCATTATTTAAATACACAGGTAGGCACAGCAATTGACTTAACATATTTCATATCTCTAAACCTAAAATATACCCACACAAAAGTAGCTTAGCTGTGGAATCATCTTCCACGTGAAATTAAAATATCAGTAACCCCAATACATAAAGTTTGAAACTATCTGAAGATGATCTCACTACAGACTATATGTCCCCTTAAAAGATTATAGAATGGTAAGTATACGATTTGTTTTCATTAGGTGTCTTATTCATTGTTTATTTTTTAAACAAAAAGTTATTATTGTTGAAAAATGAAGATGCCAATCAAAGGTATTGCAGCGTTTATAACTAGTATTTAATTATTGTTGATGATATTTACGTTATGCTGCCTATTAGACTTATGACATTTTTAAAAAAAGTTATTACTATACTTTTTGAAAAAGTTCAGTAATGTAAGTATGAATAAAGCACATTCCAGCGTTTTTAATTAAGATCTAAATGTGAAAATGTGTTGTTTTGTTTTTGTTATTAACTATGAAATGATGTACGATTGGCAACGAGAGGACTATGAGGGTGGCCTGCGTGCCTAATTCTTACCTTTTGGAAGTAAAGTGTGTTCGTTCGTTGGTTTTATCTTTCTGTCTGTCTGCATGTCCACATGTGTGTCTTACCATACATCTGACGACCAACAAGTGCCCGTCTGTTCATGTTTTTCTTAATTTGTCTGCTATTGTCTAACATGTCTATCTAAATATGAAAGTCTGATTGACAAACTTGCTGATTCGTTAAATTTCTTTTTTATTCTTTGTCATTTGGCTGCTTACAGTCAAGAAAAATTCAACATACATAAATCACCGCTGCAAAGTGTTGTGCCATCACTGAATACAGAGTTATTATATTGACGTTATCCCCTGGTACCCCTGTGTCCAATCCTGTTTTACATTGCCGGAGGGGATACTAGGGGCTTGAAGTACACCTTGTGCCTGTCACTATTGACAGAAAAACATTTACAACTAATTATCTCTTTACTGTCACTCAAGCAACTGGTGTGAAACTTGGTTCTTACATAGCCCGTAGCCAGTTTTACACAATCTTACCTCACGAGAAATTGAAATCGATCAAATGACGAACTATAGGCACGTTTCATAACGCGGTAATTGTGCAGTACTTCAAACAGTTGAGGTAAACACCGAATGTCAATTAATCAAAGAGATTACTCTACACGGGTTTGTAGATAGCATCGAAGTTCCAGCACGGTTAAAGATTTCAATTATTTTACTGACACCACATCTTGAGTACTTATCGTTTAGCTGAGGTCTCGACGATATTTATGTAGTGTAAAATTCACACAAAGATCTCAGAATGACAAAGAACATGTATTGGCAGCAAACAACACTTATAAGAACTAACAGCACTTTGGGAACATTTCTAAACAATAAAGATTAGAGTAGGAAATTAAATTGTACTGTGACCTGATTTGTTTTTTTAATGTAAAGTAAATATTTAATGAGAAATAGCATGGAAATGCTAGAATTGTGGTTGAAAGTTATATTATAAATAACCTACTTTATGTAGATGACGCCGACTTGTTGCGGACAAGTCAACAGGAACTACAGGAATTCATTGAAGCAATGGTGGTAGAAAGCGATAAAATGGGCCTTAGCCTGAAAAACGGGAAGACAGAAGTAATGGTAATACCCGAGAAAAGAAAAGTGCCTAAGTGTATAGTTAAAGATAAAGATGATAGAACACGTACAGTAATTTAAATATTTTTGGCACATGAATAACATAACACGGGAAGATGTGTCAAATAGATAAAGAACTTAATAGGAGAGGCCAAACATGATTTTGTAGAATGGCTATACATATTTGCAATAAATCCAGAATCTCTAAAATTTCTTCTACATAAATTAAAAAAAAAAAAAATGAATAGAGAAAGAGGCGAGAGCTCCAAGACAGCTATCCACAAACATCAGAAAGAGACAGTCATCACGTGCTGGTTATGTTATGAGAAGAGGGAAACTGAAAAAAATTATGTGACCACAAAAAATATCTTCGTAAAAAGAGACAAAGGATGGCAGCGTGAGAAGTTTTTTTGTCCTGGCATGGAGGGGGGAGGAGGTGGTGGGGGTGGGGGAACACATTGTGTCATTTATACTGCTGAGCGTCGGCAAGGCACATGCTGATAGAAACACACACACACACACACACACACAAACAGACAAACGCTCGCATACACACCAATACACGCATTACACGGTGGCCGCGTTAGCGCAGTCGATAAGAGGCTTGCTTTCACATCCAGCTGCGACTCGCTGCAGTGCACGGTCGGTGTTTGAAACCGGGCGGTTCCCGGGGTTCACCCAGTCTCTACGAAGTTGGTACCAGAGTTGACACTCTGGGGTAAATGTAGCTACAGAGTTACGTGCGGACGGCGACACAGGCGGATAGTTTCTTATCAGCTGTCCGTACTGGTGGCAGAGCACTTATGGTTGATAACACTGTGCAATGACGCTGGTTCACATCTGCCTGAGCCAACCATGACCCCCCTCTTATCAGCTGCTGACCCTTAACTGATATCAGAGCTGCGGGCAAAGGTGGTCTGTGTCTGCAGCTATTTGAGATATGACTTTGCCTGCAGCACCTTGTGCCTACCTACAACAGCCGGCAAACCAACGATGTATCGTATAAACGCCAGTGGGGTTTCTCTGGTGCAACCCAGAATGACCCCCTCGAAGACAAACTTTCTAGTTCAACTTTGGCAGGCTCGGACTTATGATAAACGTTTCCTTTAAAAGTAATTAAATGAAAATTACCTTTTGTCATGCCTTCAGGAGTAATATGCAAATAGGGCTAGAACAATTTTTTTTAGACCGATTAGAGCTTAGAGGGTGACGTGGTAAAAATCACGATATACTATATAGATAACACTAGCATATGCTAGGTGTTTCTTCCTTTTTAGGACGAAATTTTTTTTTTTTTTTTGAAGCCCCACCCTGGCTTTTGCCAAGGGCCGCAATATAGGCAAGCCATAAGTGTGGCCAATTGTCTGAACGCGGTTTCTGGGACCTCTCCACGGCGATCCTCATCCGCATGGTGGCACATTGTGTCATCGGGTGTTTATCGCTTGTGTGATGTCCTGGTGGGGTAGAAAGTCAGTCAGTCAGTCAAATCACGACGGTTGCCTTTTCTTTCTATGACTGTACCAGGTATCCACTCTCTTGGCTTATTTAATAAGGGCACGAAATTTGCTGGATGTCAAGTTAGCCGCACCAGACATACACATGTTACAGCAATGGCACATGGTCGACTTTGTTATCTCATGTTACACTACAGCTGTTTATGTGCGTACTGTCTTCTTTGTCTAATCGGCATGTTAATTGTCTTGCTCAATAGATGTCTGCCGATACACGGTAATACATTTCTAGGCAGCGGCGCATTTAGGCAGCGGCACTGTTCGAAATAGAGGCACATTTTGTTTGCTTCTGCCGGACGGTGGCCGATGCATTTTTGCTCCATTTGTAGACTGGATATAGTTTCGTCACCCAGCTTCTGAGTTGAATGCATGGAGTGACCCTGTGAGCTGCGGATTGCATTTGGAATGTTTTTTTCGACTGTGACCAACGTGTTGGTGTGAATTGTAGATTCAGGAAATGGCGCGATGCCTGTCGTGCAGTGTTGTGGTACCCGTATGTGATTAAAATTGATCGCGTGGGCAACTGCTGATCTGTTGGCGACTTCTGCTACCATCAATGATGAACTGCAATTCTAATACTGTGATAAACATTCTGTGTGTTTTTCGTTGGCACAGGAGCGGGGCAAAGATGGGGTGACCCGTTTGCTATAAAGCTGAAACTAAGACTACCAGGCTACCAAACATTTCTAGACTTATATCTGATGTCCCAGTTAGAAATATAGCCACTTTGAAAATTTGCACTTAATTATCACACAGAGCGCCACTGCAAACTAAACATTCCGATACGACTTCTAAAAATATTGGAGTTCTAAAAAATGCCATTCATATCTCAATACACAGCGAAGGAAAACCCCAACTGCACTATCACACGGTAAAGGATAGAAAACATTGCAGTGTGGCCAACGCAACTATCGGGACCTAATATCCTCCCGGATAAGTGGACACCTGTTGGGTTCCCTCTGATATTAGCAGGAGCATCACAGAGCAGAGCAATCGCTTGCCATGACAATCTGAAAGGTTGCTTAGGACTGAGGCTAAAGTCTAAAGCCATGTATGTGGAAAGCAAGAGGGAAATGCCACGCTATTATCCAAATTATTAATTCTTAAAAGAAAATGTCCACAAAAATAGATGCCTGTCGGATTTTATAAATTTACAATTAGATTCCATTTACCGTCTATATTAGAAAAAAAAGATTTAAAATAGGCACATATATAATTTTAAATTACACATAAAGACCAAAAAAAAAAAATCAAATGGTTTTGTAACTTAGAGAGAATGGCTTGTGACGCCATACCATACACGGCAAGGCATACACTAAAAGAGGAGAAAAGAGCACGATGTATCTCTGGTCGTGGCGGCCAGAGGAGCAGAACTTTACATCTCCCTCGATACCCAGACAGAGGAAGTGAAGAAAAATATCTTGGAAGTCAGTTGGAATAACGAATGCAATTACATTATTTCTGTTGAGAAAAATGCATCCATCTGATTGCAAGCAGTTGTTAGGCATCTGCATTAGGCATCTACCAACTGCGTTAACACTTCAGCTGCATTCAGTAATGTATAGGAAATGTCTACTGATTTCCTTGATTGTTCATAATGGTATGTGGTTTCCTATACGGGCTAACGGATTTCAGAGTCACACCACTTACACTCCCCAAGCCCTCTGTTTACAACGCAAAAAGTGCAATAATGACACTTTGGAAGTTCGCCATAGAGACTTCCTGTTAGTCCTTAAGTGCAAAGATTCTTCCCGTCAACATATTTACCAGTAGTGTACGTTCTGTGTGCCTCTTCTGTTTGGTTGCATGGATCTTAATTGCCAGGTCTGTTACTATTAGCGGTGATTTAGACAGGCTTTACCCAAAATCCTGGGATCGTCTTATCTCTCTAAGGGTAATAACAATATCGACACGAGCCAATGTCTGACTGAATGACCTGAGACAAAGTTAAATGTATCTGCTTGCACAGGAAACTGTGGCAATGCCATTGTTCATTGTCTGCATGCGGAGTATACTTTCCACCCACCCGATCATTCTCGTAGAATCTTTCTGCACAAACAGATATACACATTTGTAAAGTGATGTGATTGCAGTCACACTAGAGCTTGTGTCACTAGCATTAGCTCCATTGTCATGCTGCTGGTATTCAAAGAGATGGCACGACTGACTTTCTGGACTGTTTCTGAGCCTTGTATATGTCAATGCACTGTTGTGTCAGCGTACAATGGACCAGTATGTGTAGATTAGCACATTGGAACTGTCACTGATTAGCGCGCATACCTCGGCGTTGACAGCAACAAGATTATCTTTCTCTGAGTTCCTATCAAGCGTGACGATACAGAAGAAGGTAATGTTATCGCCAGCTTGGATGCTTGTGAGAAAGCAAACCTGCGTGATATCATCCTTTGCCCTGTCCGGTCATGATTTTTCCGACTTTTTGTTTTTTGCCCCCCCCCCCCCCCCTTTTTTCCCCCTTTTTGTTTATCGGGGGGGGGGGGGGGATGGAGGGGAAGCACGTGGCACTAGTGTTGTTTAAGTATGCACAAGGATTCAAAAATCGTGATCCTGTAGTTCATGGTCTTAAGGTCAACAAGTATGTCATTGCTATACAAGAGGTGCATCTCAGAGTTGAAATGAATTCTGTCCGTATTCCATAGTCGTGGATTTCAAGCTGTACGACAGACATGGCCAATAAGACACCTTTTTTTTGGGGGTGCCTAGTTGACCATGTATCTTAGTGCACTTGTATTCATGGCGAGGCGCAGACGCCGTCTGGAGGTGACAGGTTCAATTCCCGGCACGGTAACTATAGCTTTCGATTTTTATTTTGTCTAGTGTGTTCATCTATCTTTCTACTTCTTTCTACGAGTGCCGTTCACAATACTTTCTGTTACTTGATTAATTCATAATTATCTCAGAATAATGCGCATTGCTTCATTTTGCACATTTCCATGTCTTCGACTCTGAGTATAGCTGACATTAAAAATGATTAATGCATATTCGATGGTAGAAAGAATCAGTCCCTTAAATATAAGCAGAAGCTTCCTCTCTTAAGATAGGGATACGTGGACAATTGCTCGGCATGGAAAAGGATCATTGCAGCGACGGGGCGCAAGTTGTAGGCATTATCAGGTTAGAAAATCTTTAGGTTGTGGGCCTCCATGGTCGACAGTTTTGCAGTTTGTCGTAAGACACTCGCATACACAAACCAGACATACACTCGAATATACATATGCCTTTTAATCTATGTGCAGTATTGTCTGTATATTATTCTGTATGTCTTTCTGTATGCAAGTGAATGTGTAATTGTGTATATGTGTGCAAATTCATGCAAGTATGTGTATACGTAACTATTGGACGTAATTCTGCCTAGAAAAACCACAGCTAGGGGCTGTTGGGGTTGGTTCTGCAACGTCCTGTAAATGATTCGCAACTAACCTATATATATATATATATATCCCTTAATGCGTATATTTAGTTTGTAAAAAAAAGTAATTATTTCTGTGTATAGGAAGGCAACATTCAAACACCCATGCGTATTACTGAGGAGAACTGTGATGGAGCGGTTAGCAGTGAGTTTTGTAAATACATCTGGTGACTTAATGAGCATCAGTGTAAGAATTGTCAGTGACGCCACCAGAGAAATATATATGTTCGTCAACTTCGTGGCACTTGTCAATGTCATCAGCGTCTTCGGCTGTGTCACCAACGTGGCCAACATCATCGTCTTCATCAAGCAAGGCTTCTCCAACACCATGAACATCAGTTTACTGGGCTTGGCTATTTCCGATCTCCTCAGCCTGGTGGCTTTGTTATGGTATGTCCTGTGTTTAAATCCCTTGTTTGAACGCTCTGGAGTACCCATGATTCCTCCCGAAATACAGCATTTAACTGGAGGTGTGCCTCACATCTGCTTCGTGAGGATTACAGGGTGGATCACCGTATTCATCACGGCAGAGAGATGTTTGTGTATAACTGTACCACTGAGGATAAAACAAATTGTCACCCCAAAAAGAACCGTATTGATCGTGTGCATCATTTACATCACTATGATGTTCTCTTTCTTCCCGGAGTACGCCACCTCCTACATTGACTGGAAGTTCGTCCCTGACAGAAACAAGACTTTACTGGGTCTCGTCTTCACCAACGATAGAAAGAGTATGGAGGGTGTGGTCTTCATCATGTACTCTTTTCTTGGAACGGTGTCCTTCCTCGCCGTGATTGTATTCACTGTTATACTAATTGTAAGTCTGAAGCAAAAGTCCAACTGGCGCAAGAAAGCTAACGCCGACAGAGAAGCTTTGGTGTCAAATCGTGAAAGGAAAACTGTGACAATGGTGGTTCTGTTGGCAGCTATTATCATCGTCTGCTACATCCCTGGAGTTGCTGTTTCAATGGTTGTCTTTTTTGTACCTGAGTTCAGCATCATTGGCTCCTACGTGAATATTTTCTTTGTGGCTTGGTCGTTTACGTTCGTCTTCGAGGCCACCAACGCCAGCGTCAACATCTTTCTTTACTACAGCATGAGCACCAAGTACCGACAGACGTTTCGTGAGCTGTTCTGTCATGACCAAGATCTCACTGGTGATGCCGCTCTGGTGACCTCAAAAACGAAACCCATTAGAGCCTAAATACAGGTACAGTACAATAGTAACAACTTGTATCCTCGCCAAGTGCCTTGCCGTCTGGCTTGGACGACCAATCCTTTCCGCAACCTACGATCCGCAAATGCATGTATCAGTTCGTGTGCTGACACATCTCTATGCCATGACGAAAGAATCTTCTCGAGCTGTCTTCCTCTGTCTCTCTTTTCACAGATATTTTCAGTTTCATGTTTCATTTTCCCTCTTCCTACATTATGAAAAAAATATTATAATTGTCTCTTTATGGGGTTTGTGATAAGTCGTTTTCTAGCGCAGGGCTGGTTCAAATCATCAGGGTTGCCTTCTTAGCAGTTCAAGAATGTCTAAGGTTTCTTCCGTGAAACCACATCTCTGAGGCCTCAAGATATTGTTCGGCTTGCTTATTGTTTGGCAAGGAATCACAGACTACTGTCGAAACTAGCTCGGTTTAGCTCTTCCTAACCTCCAGTTACTGGAGTTTTTGCACAACATGTTCTTCATTTTATAAATGGACGTTGTGGCCTATCCTAGTTTGCTCTATATCTCTGTGATACATATTCCATCGAATGTTATCCATGTGCCAAGATACTTAGGTTTCTGTACTTGTCATGAAAAAAAAAAATGCGTTTGACTTTGTTTACTAATAATAAATCATGGATAACGTTAAATATGTGTGATATGCAAGGAATTCAGCACATAGACGTGTAAATCCTGGTAAAGATGGCAAGATGTGGGTAGGCGTAATCACCTTGTCAATCGACAAGTTACTTGCTATGTATACCACTCGTCAACTACAAAACAAGCCAACAAGCAAATAAATCAACGTAATATCATTAAAAACGTCCTTTTTTTTGTTATACACCAACCTGACATCTCGCGTAAGGACAAGGAAACACATTCAAATGCAAAGCAGCTGTGACGTATGACAGCGATCTTTTCTAAAGAAAAATACCAGACCATTAGAATCTAGTATGGCCACCGTGTGCAGCAAGACAATCGAGACAGTGCAGACGCATCGGGTCCACAAAGGCCGAAGAGCATCATGAGAAACATCTTGTCAGAAATGCAGTCAGTTGTCAATATCCTTGGCGTGGGGTGGGGGGTGGTCACGATGTATTGGCAATCTACTACCAAGGATATCCCAGAGGTAGTCAGTCGGAGAAAGGTCTGATGAAAAAGCTGCTATGCCATCATGATAATCCCATGATGCACAGTAAAGTAATTTGCCATACGAGCTCGAAGGGATCGTCATATTTAAGGATGGCATTAAATCCGATTGCCTCAATAGCAGACTGAACTTTTGATCTCACGATGTTCTCATATTTTGGTGCAGTGGCCACATCTGCGATGCGTTTGAACGTGTTTTCATTTCTTAAGGTGGCATGTTAAAAGTGAAAAAAGAAAAAGAGAACGATGTATGAATAATTGGTGTGCTACAGGAATAGTTAGTATCTATACCTGAAAGCATTTGCTGCGAGAGACGGAGAATATATATCTTTGCCCGATGTGCTATGTTGTAGATTTCTAAATCAGTTGCATGGTGTGTCTATCTAGTAAATAAATCCCATTTTAACTATTCCATACGTTTATATAAGATGTGTTTTACTGTTTCATCCAAGGTTTTTCTAAGTTGTCCTTTACTTGTAGCGAGTAGCATATAATGAAACTGTAACAAAAAGTCGTGGAAACTGGTAGTATCTGCTGGTAATGCAAGTGAACATTGCAGATGTGTTTGGGAGGGGCGTACAGAACTAAAGATGTTTCCGAAGGCATTGATGCTATCTGTAGATCACAAGTTGTAAACTGGTGTGTACAAATGAGAATATGGAAGAAAAGGTGTGTGTGGATATTATTCCAAGAAAACTGGACCTTGACAATTATAATTTGTTGTGCCAATTGGATGTTGTGAAGTATAAGGCACAAAATAAATTAAAAGAAATATATATTTATTAATATGAGTACAGGTTATGCGTATTTTTAAAATTTCCTCAGAGAAAAGACGATGTAGTCAATAAACTGCCTGTTAATTTAACTAACATATACAAGGTCCGACAATTAAGTAATGAGACTAATCTCATAACAATTTACAATAAATAACAGTTGGAGATATAACCTGTATCTGATTCAAAGTAAGCCCCTTGTGCATTGATACAGCAAGTGGCAAGATCTAACAAAAACTGAAAGGACCTCTGTAGTTTTTCTCTTCTCATTGCCCTTTAAGTCTATTTTACGGCCCTTTGGGTGTCACCAGTATCGTTAAAGAAGCGCCCTTTCAATTGTAGCTTAAATTTTAATAATAGAAAATAATCACAGGGAGACAAGTCTGGGGAATAGGGTGGAGGGCTGAGAACACACAATTTTCTGGGGGCCAAAAAGTCTTGTTTTAGTGATGTCTCTTGGGTATTTAACCCGCTAATGTTTTTGGTCATCAGAGAACGAATGTGGTACAAACCTGCAAGCAACTTTTTTCTTGCCAAAATCTTGCACTAAAATGTTATTAATGGTCTCTCTGTTACCACCAGATTCATCTGCCATCATCCTCACAGTAGAAACAATTATCCTCATGTATTCGTTTTCTGACGTTTGCAATAAGTTCATCATTACGAACACAAATTTGAAGTCCAGGTCTAGGTACATTAGTAATCATTTTCACGCCACTTTTGATACGTGAATACCACCTGGAAATTTGTGCACTTATCCCCCAAAACTTGTCGCATTTATTTAACGGTTTCAATCGCGCTTTTTCTAAGTCTTAAAAAGAATTTAATGTTATGCTTTTGCTTCGTGCCGATTATGTTACAATGCCCCTTTGATTGGGTAAACAAAATGGCTGCTTGTTTGTTGTCAGTCAGTTTATCGAGCAGCGATGAAAAGTTGCCAGATCATTGAGAAATAATGCTTCCTTGGGTTCCATGCTTTGCTTTATAGATGGCATTTTTGTCTTGGCCATAATAAAATCAGTCTCATTACTTAATTATCGGACCTTGTAGTTAGAAATGCATTTTGTGTGCGATCCAGGGGAGGATCGCATTGCTGGCGAAGTGTCTACGAGTGAGTGATTAAGCTTTACCCATATCTACAAAAGTTCTCTAATGGACACAGTACCACCAACAATAGAATCACAACGTCAACACCAATACACTGAAAGCCATCTCTGTAATAGTGCATAGGTCTCTTTATTGTGGACGAACACATTGAGCGGCATAGTTGAAAAGGGTGACTCCTGTCACGTCTACTGCTGCTTGCATAATAATCACATCGGCGGTCTCCTCAGACATGGACACAACACCCTGGTGAACTATGTCCCAGGTGACTGCTACAGGTAACTCACACATACGCGCGCATATACACCTTTGTGATGTGTAGTGACGATCCGTTGAAGGTTCGTTCTCTAAACTCTAAATGATCCAGCCCCTGAGACTCAAGACAAACACGTATTGGTGAAAACGTCAGACTTCCCGTTTGCTATTCCAGTCACTTACAGAAGCATCGCTGACCAACCTCCAGTCAGCCTCCGATGCTTCCCCCGTCACAACACCACATAAGTTAACACACAAGGTCCCCGGCAACCAGGTGTCTCATAACCGCAGCACTACCGACGATAACAACCACATGAGCCGCACAACCGTCCATTCTAGAAATTACACAGACAGATTTCATAAGTCTACCTTACGATCGACCAACCCATTAGACAATACACAAGAGCTCTAACAGAATAAAAACACCTTGTTAAAACACACAGGAGTGGAACAACTCGTGCACAAACGCGTTCCCATACTAAGGCAGACAGAGAGGCACTGACTGAACTTAAATCAGTTAACCTTTAGGTCAGGGAGTGTCAGGTTAAGGTTTTAGAATACCCGTTAAGCCGCTGTCACCCGCTAATCTCGAGAAACACTCGTCTCCCAGCCTCAAGCAGCGTAGACCTTTTGCACTTGTCTCTGTTACCATGATCTCCTAGCGCCTTTATGACTGGCGTAGTCGATCACGCCTCTGACCCCTAGTAATATTGCATAGCAATGTGAGTTCAGCACACAACAACAACACCCCCCCGCCCCCCACGCTCACCTACGCAAACATATTATGCTATCATAATCGACGTCACTGTATTTGGGTATTCCCGTGCAGCCTCAGTAATCGGCTGCAGCAACCACTCCAAGGTACTTCTGCAAACTGTTCCCATGAAGTACTGATTATGCGGTCTTCTACCTCGGTCTCAAAAGCAGCATAGACGTGCTTCACTATGCTTTACACCAATATAACGCAACAGAGATTCGTCATTGTCCACTAGTCCAGTCCGTACAGCGTTGATGAAAGCTGCTCTGTATAGGCTTCTTTTCAGACTGACCGACTGACTTTCTACCCCCCCCCTCCCCCCCCCCTCCCCAGGATATCACACTGAGCTTTAGACACCCAGTGCCACAAGTGCCACCACTCGAATGAGGATTTTTTTTTCAGTGATGTTTTCCTTTAAAAAGATATACGTGCTGTGAAAAAAGATTTTATAGCTATTACCATTAAAGGCTTCATTAGAACTTTTACAGCAACAGGTGTTTCTATCACAATAACCACCATGATGATAATCACTTTTATCAAGAGTATGTCTGTTTCTATTACAACCATAATCAGAAATATCTTCATTGTTACTCGCCTGGCTCTTGTCCTGACCGTGGTCACAAAATGTCTTTTTTGAAACAGTTCAATTATTGTTATATTTTCACTCGACAACGACGGTCTGCAATCTTTACACCTGATCGTCCATTGTAATCGCAGAAATATGCTGACATGAAAGTGCGATACTAAACAGATATAGGCTAAAGAAAATAATATGTTATTGGACTAAACTACACTAACATAAAATGATAACCTTCACACTTCATGTGCTAACGTGCAAGAATAGTGTTTAAAAAACATGCAAAAAGTAAAGAACTTTTTTACCCACAGTTCAGACTTTGCAGTAGGGCAGCAGATAGCAACACATGCCTGGGTCGTCCTGGAAGCCAAAGTCACTTCTGAAAAATATTCCGGTTCCGTCACGGCTGGCTGCATCCTATAGCAAAGCCCCTTCAGTTTTTATGGTAATAGCAGGTGCAGCTATAATGCACACGTGCCAGCAAACAATTGCTAGTTCCCGTGACAACGAAAACAACACGCAAAGTCCATGGCTGCCCATTGTGGACACAAATAAACGGATGCAGTCTCGGCAAAGCTAAAGGCATAATCACTCAGTAAATGCCTAGCACAATGTAGCTATCTGAGCATTGACCGAGACAACTGACAACCGGTTACTATGCCAGGACAAACTTCGATCTATAAACCGTCTTTTATTCCCTATGTGTACAGTTTAGCCGATCGGCCCCTGCCTCCACTTCTGCACACTCTGCCTTCCTGTGATTTTTTTGTACAACAGCGATATGTCCTGTAGCCAAATAATGTCCTCTTGAAAAGCTGTATACCGACTATGGGCTTAGACTTTCGTATCTTTCAGAATATTTGTGTTCCTTCTGGTTCCATGGTATTCTAAACAAATTGATGGCAACAGTTTTTATTCAGTAGTTTCCGGTTTATTCAGTGGATTTAATCGCGTAAGACCATTTGTTTGACCAGATTTCTGACTAGTGGTTTATATGTGTCTTCGAATGTTTGTTTGCCCATCCGTCTAGTTCCTGTCTAATTATCTAATGACATACCTGCATAAGAATATCAACACCCTCCATTTATTTATAAAATAATACTAACACAATAAAAGTTGGAAAATTTGTTATTTATCCTAATAGGGTGGTCAAATCACATAAGTTATCTGCCCAATAAAGTTATTTGTCGAGTATAAATTACTGGCTTTTGTTCCAGAAACTAACTAGGTATCTACGTTTGGTGAGGCGTGCTCCACAATTACGCCTAGCTAATGCTCTATCATTGTCGTATAAATATCATTTGTTATAATCTATTACCTAGTAGCCTTTGGCCAGCATCGATAAACAACAACACAAATATGTGACACATACAAATCTTAATGTCTTTCCTCTGTCATACATGTACTGACGGATTTCAACATGGCAAATTATGCGATCTCAAATTTTGGTCATTAGGAGTTTACCTTAAAGGCTTTTTTTTAGGGGATGGGCGGGTGGATGTTGTCTGCATTTACATTTTAATTATTTGGTGCAAATTTAATGTTTAGTTGTCTCTAGCAACTAGCAGTGGACTGTCGCACAATACATTATCAGTAAAAGGTGTGGCAAGTTTGGCCAATAAAGAAGCGATGCTAATTTTGTGTTTACCATGTTTCCTTACAGTAGATATGCTACAGGTTTTAACTGCCGAGCAAGATTGTGTCCTTATTGCGGACTTGATGAGGAAGAAGATAATGACACTGTCTGAAAAACTGTATTAAATTTTAAAGTGGCCTTCCTTGTTTAAAAAAGAAAGTTAATTAATACTGAATGTTGATAATTTGTTACTATAAGTGTTAATTGATACATGTAGAAGAGTTAATCATTCGCCAACTATTTCAGACTGACCGGTTTAGAAATGTATGTATGTGCAGTTACCATGTTTATATCTCATGATGAGTTGTCGGAAGCGAAAGTCATTTTAAAAGTTCCGGATTTTTTTAAAGAAAGAATATGTTTTTTTCTCTTCATACGTGTCACGCATGTGTCGGTTGTTCTCTTCACATGTTTCACGCATGTGTCCCTTGTTCTCTTCACATGTGTCACGCATGTGTCGGTTGTTCTCTTTACACGTGTCACGCATGTGTCGGTTGTTCTCTTCACACGTGTCACGCATGTGTCGGTTGTTCTCTTCACACGTGTCACGCATGTGTCGGTTGTTCTCTTCACATATGTCACGCTTGTGTCGGTTGTTCTCTTCACATGTGTCACGCACGTGTCGGTTGTTCCCTTCACACGTGTCACGCATGTGTCGGTTGTTCTCTTCACACGTGTCACGCATGTGTCGGTTGTTCTCTTCACACGTGTCACGCATGTGTCGGTTGTTCTCTTCACACGTGTCACGCATGTGTCGGTTCTTCCTTTCACACGTGTCACGCATGTGTCGGTTGTTCTCTTCACATGTGTCACGCATGTGTCGGTTGTTCTCTTCACACGTGTCACGAATGTGTCGGTTGTTCTCTTCACACGTGTCACGCATGTTTCGGTTGTCCTCTTCACATATGTCACGCAAGTGTCGTTTGTTCTCTTCACACGTGTCACGCATGTGTCGGTTGTTCTCTTCACACGTGTCACGCATGTGTCAAATCTTCCTTTCACACGTGTCACGAATCTGTCGGTTGTTCTCTTCACATGTATCACGCATGTGTTGGTTGTTGTCTTCACACGTCTCACGCATGTGTCGGTTGTTTTCTTCACATGTGTCACTAATGTGTCGGTTGTTTTCTTCACACGTGTCACGCATGTGTCGGTTGTTCTCTTTACACGTGTCACGCATGTGTCGGTTGTTTTCTTCACACGTGTCACGCATGTGTCGGTTGTTCTCTTCACATATGTCACGCATGTGTCGGTTGTTCTCTTCACTCGTGTCACGCATGTGTTGGTTGTTCTCTTTACACGTGTCACGCATGTGTCGGTTGTTCTCTTCACACGTATCACGCATGTGTCGGCTGTTCTCTTCAAACGTGTCACGCATGTGTCGGTTGTTCTCTTCACATGTGTCACGCATGGGTCGGTTGTTCTCTTCACACGTGTCACGCATGTGTCGGTTGTTCTCTTTACACGTGTCACGCATGTGTCGGTTGTTCTCTTCACTCGTGTCACGCATGTGTCGGTTGTTCTCTTTACACGTGTCACGCATGTGTTGGTTGTTCTCTTCACACGTGTCACACATGTGTCGGTTGTTCTCTTCAAACATGTCACGCATGTGTCGGTTGTTCTCTCTACATGTGTCACGCATATGTCGGTTGTTCTCTATACGTGTGTCACGCATGTGTCGGTTGTTCTCTCTACGTGTGTCACGCATGTGTCGGTTGTTCTCTCTACTTGTGTCACGCATGTGTCGGTTGTTCTAGACGTTCATGTTTTGTGAATCTCAACGGCAGGACAGCAACATTATCGAATAGTAAAACATGACATATTAAATTCCATGTACTTGAAAGTCACCAAAAAAGTCAACAGAGGCCACAAACATTTGCTTCCACAAACTCATGTTTTTAAACAATTGAGCAATTGAACAAACAATTGAAACACCTTTATGTTAATGTATAAATGAAAACACATCAGAGTATGAACACATCACAGAATAAACACATCACAGAATGAACACATCACAGTATGAAGACATCACAATATGAATACATCACAGTATAAACACATTACAGAATCAACACATCACAGAATGAATACATGACAGAATGAAGACACCACAGTATGAAGACGTCACAGCAGTAAGACATAACAGAATGAACACATCGCAGTATGAACACATCATAGCATGAGCACATCACAGTATGAACACATCACAGAATGAGGACATCACAGTATGAACACATCACAGCATAAACACATCACAGCATGAACACATTACAGTATAAAGACATCATAGTATGAAGACATCACAGTATAAACACATTACAGAATGAACACATCACAGAATGAACACATCACAGTATGAACCCATCACAGTATGAACACATCGCAGTATGAACACATCACAGTATGAAGACATCACAGTATGAACACATCACAGCATAAACACATCTCAGCATGAACACATTACAGTATGAACACATCACAGAATGAACATATCGCAGTATGAACACATCGCAGTATGAACACATCACAGTATGAACAGATCACAGCATGAACACATCACAGTATGAACACATCGCAGTATGAACACAACGCAGTATGAACACATCACAGTATGAACACATCACAGCATAAACATATCACAGCATGAACACATCGCAGTATGAACAGAATGAACACATTACACAATAAACACATTACAGTATAAAGACTTCCCAGTATGAAGACATCACAGTATGAAGACATCACAGAATGAACACATTGCTGTATGAACACATCACAGAATGAACACATCACAGTATAAAGACATCACAGTATAAACACATTACAGAATGAACACATCACAGAATGAACACATCACAGTATTAACACATCACAGTATGAAGACATCACAAAATGAACACATCACAGTATGAACACATCACAGCATAAACACATTAGAGAATCAACACATCACAGAATAAACACATCACAGTATGAACACATGGCAGAAAAAAACACATTACAGAATGAACACATCACAGAATGAACATATCACAGAATGAACACATCACAGTATGAAGACATCACAGTATGAACACATCACAGTATAAACTCATCACAGCATGAACAAATTACAGCATGAACACATCATAGTATGAACACATCGCAGTATGAACACATAACAGTATGAACACATCACAGTATGAGTACATCACAGCATGAACACATTACAGTATAAATTCTTCACAGTATGAAGACATCACAATATAAACACATTACAGAATGAACACATCACAGAATGAACACATCACAGAATGAACATATCACAGTATGAAGACATCACAGTATGAACACATCACAGTATGAACACATTACAGCATGAACAAATCACAGCATGAACACATCACAGTATGAACACATCATAGTATGAACACATCGCAATATGAACACATCACAGTATGAACACATCACAGCATGAACACATTACAGTATGAACGCATCACAGTATGAAGACATCACAGTATAAACACATTACAGATTGAACACATAACAGAATGAACACATCACAGAATGAACACATCACAGTATGAATATATCATACTATGAACACATCACAGTATGAACACGTCACAGCACGATCACATCACAGTATGAACACATCAAAGCATGAACACATCACAGTACGAACACATCACAGTATGACTACATCACAGTATGAAGACATCACAGTATAAAGACATCACAGTATAAACACATTACAAAATGAACACATTACAGAATCAACACATCACAGAATGAACACATCACAGTATGAATACGTCACAGTATGAAGACATAATAGAATGAACACATCGCAGTATGAACACATCACAGTATGAACACATCACTGCGTGAACATATCACAGTATGAAGACATCACAGTATGAAGACATCACAGTATGAAGACATCACAGTATAAACACATTACAGAATGAACACATTACACAATCAACACATTACAGTATAAAGACATACAAGTATGAAGACATCACAGTATGAAGACATCACAGAATGAACACATTGCTGTATGAACACATCACAGAATGAACACATCACAGTATAAAGACTTCACAGTAAAAACACATTACAGAGTGAACACATCACAGAATGAACACATCACAGTATTAACACATCACAGTATGAAGACATCACAGTATGAACACACTACAGTATGAACACATCACAGCATAAACTCATTACAGAATCAACACATCACAGAATAAACACATCACAGTAGGAACACATAGCAGTATGAACTCATCACAGTATGAACACATCACAGTATGAACACATGACAGCAAAAACACATTACAGAATGAACACATCACAGAATGAACACATGACAGTCTGAAGACATCACAGTATGAACACATCACAGTATAAACTGATCACATCATGAACAAATTACAGCATGAACACATCATAGTATGAACACATCGCAGTATGAACACATCACATTATGAACACATCACAGTATGAGTACATCACAGCATGAACACATTACAGTATAAAGTCATCACAGTATGAAGACATCCCAATATAATCACATTACAGAATGTACACATCACAGAATGAACACATCACAGAATGAACACATCACTTTCGTTTCCCCTTATCACATAAGCACATAAAATAAATGGATTGATTCACTCCACAAAATTTAGAAAAGACTGACGAAGCTTCCTTTGTAACATTCCCCTAATAATTAAGATAGGAATCTGCTTTTTTTACTTCCATACGGTGGAATAAAATACAAGGTCCGACAAAAGAGTAATGAGACTGATTTTAATATGGCCAAGACAAAAATGCCATCTATGAATCAAAGCATGAAATCCAAAAAGGCAACCTTCGCCTATGATCTGGCAACTTTTCATCGCTGCCCGATAAGCAGACAACAAACAAGCCGCCATTTTGTTAACCTAGTCAGAGGTGCATTGTTTTGTAATCAGCATGGAGCACAAAAGCTAACATTAAATTATGTTTAAAACTCAGAAAAAGCGCCATTGTGACAGTTGAATTGATACAAGTTTTTAGGGATAATTGTTTATCTCGTTCATAGATTTTCAGCTGATATTCACGATTCAAAAATAGTGTGGAAACGATTGCTAATGCAATTAGGCCTGGACAGCCAATTTCTCTTCGTATTGGGGAACTCATTGCAAAATTCCGAGTACGGATACAAGAAGATCATTGTTCGACTGTGAGGATGATGGTAGATAGATGGGGTGTTAATACAGAGACTATTCGTAAAATTTTAGCGGACGTTTTGGGCAAGAAAAAAGTGGCTTGTCAGTTTGTATTTAACACCTGGCAATTTGTTTCCTTTTTCATGACAATGCACCCGCTCAAAGAACGGTAGTTGAACAGGAATTTTTTAGCCCTAAAATAGATGCATGTTCTCAGCCATCCACCCTTTTCCGCAGATTTGACTCCCTGTGACTATTTTCTATTCAAAAAATTAATGTTGGCATTAAAAAAAACGCTTCTTTGACAATATTGATGGCATCCAAAGGGCCGTAACATCGACTTTAAGGGACATAACGATGGAAGAACTACAGTGGTCGTTCCAGTGTTTGTTAGATCTTGCCACTCCCTGTATCAGTGCACAAAGAGGCTTACTTAGAATAAAAATACAGGTTATTCTTGAACTGTTGTTTATTTTAATTTTTATGGAATTAATCTCATTACTTTATTGTCGGACCTTGCATATGACGTTAGTTCACAATGATGGAGTGATACTAATATATAGATATATAAATGAAAACAAAAATTTTTCATCCAACTGATCCCCCCAACCCTTAAAAGAATATTCATGGGACTCCAAAAACCAGTGAATAAGAATGGACTGTTAATCCACAGTTCTTGTATGAAAATTTCGCACATAAGTATGTCAGTCTGTATCTATATTTGCAGGTTGTGTCAAAGTTTCTCTTGCAAAATTGTGTATACTTTTTCATGACAGTTTTGTCTACTTAAAATATTGATTCAGCAAATGGTTTGAAAGCGATAAAAAATGTCACAGTAGGTATTCAGTATCTTATTGCTAAACCGATGTTTTAAACCTCGCACGGGTTTGAGTTCGTTTTCGCCGCTGCAGCCTATAAGACTAAGGCGTATTCCGTAAAAGGTCTACCTGTTCCGGTGTAAACTAGCATTCATGTTATTGTACTGGTTGCCATGCATGTTTTATCCAGTTTTTGTTGTTGTTACAGCCAGTCTTTGCATGCCTTTTGATTTGATTTAATTTTCTGATTCTAAATTTAGCTCCCGGTGAGCCTGGTGTCTAGTGTAACTCTCCCCCACCCATCTTTTCCCCTAAAAGGCGGGCAGATCTATGATATTGGCTTACTCTCGAACATTAGGGATACTTTGTGTGTGTGTGTGTGTGTGTGTGTGTGTGTGTGTGTGTGTGTGTGTGTGTGTGTGGCTGACACAATTTATTTTGTTTCAATAAGTTTTGTTTGTTTTAGTTTTAGACTGATTTTGCTGAGCTTCAGTAAAACAATAATTGGTAGTAATAGTAGTGTTGTCTGTGTTAAGAGAACATGTTGGGCGAGGCAACCAAACCTGTCATACCACATTGGGCCAGCAACGTCGGACGGAGAAGGGCATTAGGAAGGGCACTAACCTTACCAGGACAGGGAATGAAACCAGAACCAGTTAAGGCAGTGAATACCCTGTCTGTAGCCTTGATAGACAGTCGATCTTTGAGGGAAGTTTCAAAATGCAATGAGACAGAATATTGCTTTCCTGATTTGCAAGCTTCTGCAGTATGCGTTGTTTCAAACATATTAGTGTCACATTTTCTTGTGAGTAAACAAGATAGGTTGATCGAGGGGTAATGCTGCAAGGGCAACATCTGGCCTCTACATTGATGTCTACGTTTTGTGCCTTAGAGAGATTGAATCTCACCCTGACCCTAACTGCTTCCACTCACGTGCTTCATTAAAACATGAAACAACATTTCGTCTCAGAAGCGAAGAGGTCAGTAAATGTTTTAGTTCCCACTTCTTTGTACAATTATATACTTTCTCTCCTCATATTCAAAACGGGCAGAAGAATGTTGTGAAGTTTTAAGTGGCTGTTTAAACAGCAAAGTTATCAACGAAAACCATGTAATATCGCCCTGAAATATCGTTAGATTATGGACTTGGAATGGTTACCATATCAAAGAGTCATCCAATCAAACTTGAACGCATACAAAATGAAGCTATGCGGCTAATTCTGGGATGTACAAGAGATATTTACTTGCACTGCCTACTATTGCAGGAAGGCTCACAGTACTGCAAGCAAAGTTTTATCTCAGAGGAGCTGCAGGCAAGAACAACCTGCATGAAGCCCTAGGCAGAACTAGGGGCACAGACTAATACAGGAATATCTTGGATGGAGCAAGCCGAAGACACAATTAGACATATGTGTGCAGACTTTATAATATGGGCGAGACGAGGAGTTTGTAAAGGTGTCCCAGCAAGCATAAGACGTGTGTAGTGTTCTAATCACTTTAGATCGTGAGTGCAGGGACTGGCCAGCTAGTGCTGCAGAATCAGAAGTTTAAGATATGATTTATGACAATACCAGTGCAAATGATGTGATTATCCATATAGATCGCTCTGTTTTGAGGGGCAGACAAAGTGCATGGGGTTCATAGAAAAAGCAAATGGGCTTCGCTTAGTTTCAGAATGGAGGTGGAAGCAGTCACTGCTGCTATCCGATAGACTGAGAATCAGCTATACACACAAGTCGTAACTGTAGCTGGCTCAGTTAGTAAGTACATTTTACCCTACTAGGACACAATGCAGAACAAAAAACACAAAGTGACACAAAGAACCACCATGTGGATAAGGCTGACACATGGAGAGGTCTCAGAATCCGTTTTCAACTGTTAGGGTGGGGCTTCAAAATAATGAAAAATTGAGTCTACATGAAGACGACTATGATTTATAACTAACTCAGAGAGTATGCTGACAAATGTGGAGACAGGCATGTTATTTGTGGTGTTTCAAGCATCACTTCAGATTTCCTAGCCTTTGGTTTTTTTCTTGAGGTCATGAAGGTTGTTGGGAAGAGATAGACTGGACGGTTTTGCACCACTTGATTGTGAATTGATGTATGGCAAGTTAGATTTTATGAGGGTCATTTGGGAGTGAGTTAACAGTTTGTAGGCACAACAAGATTACTACGATCTGAGGATAATGGCGCTGCGGGGAGTCACCAGGGGATCTGGCTGATGCTCAACACTCCTGGAAGACGCTAGGTGCATATACAATCAATCAATTACCTGTACCATATGAACTGGAACTCTTTGCTTGCTGCTGAAGATGAGGACAGAGCGATTATGCGAGTGTCCCGAATGCTCTGATGTCGGTTCCTAATTCAGCAATCAACATTCAAGGAGAATTGGTTCTATAGATATCACCTGCAAATAGCCTGTTGGAGCCTTGTTGGTGACATAGCCTGGTGGAGCCTTGCTGGTGACATAGCCTGGTGGAGCCTTGCTGGTGACATAGCCTGGTGGAGCCTTGTTGGTTACATAGCCTGGTGGAGCCATGCTGGTGACATAGCCTGGTGCCTTGTTGGTGACATAGCCTGGTGGAGCCTTGCTGGCGACATAGCCTGGTGGAGCCTTGCTGGTGACATAGCCTGGTGGAGCCTTGTTGGTTACATAGCCTGGTGGAGCCATGCTGGTGACATAGCCTGGTGGTGCCTTGTTGGTGACATAGCCTGGTGGAGCCTTGCTGATGACATAGCCTGGTGGAGCCTTGCTGATGACATAGCCTGGTGGAGCCTTGCTGGTGACATAGCCTGGTGGAGCCTTGCTGATGATATAGCCTGGTGGTGCCTTGTTGGTGACATAGCCTGGTGGAGCCTTGCTGGTGACATAGCCTCGTGGAGCCTTGCTGATGACATAGCCTAGTGGAGCCTTGCTGGTGACATAGCCTGGTGGAGCCTTGCTGATGACATAGCCTGGTGGAGCCATGCTGGTGACATAGCCTGTTGGAGCCTTGCTGATGACATAGCCTGGTGGAGCCTTGTTGGTGACATAGCCTGTTGGAGCCATGCTGGTGACATAGCCTCGTGGAGCCTTGCTGATGACGTAGCCTAGTGGAGCCTTGCTGGTGACATAGCCTGGTGGAGCCTTGCTGATGACATAGCCTGGTGGAGCCATGCTCGTGACATAGCCTGTTGGAGCCTTGCTGATGACATAGCCTGGTGGAGCCTTGTTGGTGACATAGCCTGTTGGAGCCATGCTGGTGACATAGCCTGGTAGAGCCATGCTGGTGACATAGCCTGTTGGAGCCATGCTGGTGACATAGCCTGGTGGAGCCATGCTGGTGACATAGCCTGGTGGAGCCTTGTTGGTGACATAGCCTGGTGGAGCCATGCTGGTGACATAGCCTAGTGGAGCCTTGCTGGTGACATAGCCTGGTGGAGCCTTGCTGGTGACATAGCCTGGTGGAGCCTTGTTGGTGACATAGCCTGATGGAGCCTTGCTGGTGACATAGCCTGGTGGAGCCTTGCTGGTGACATAGCCTGATGGAGCCATGCTGGTGACATAGCCTGGTGGAGCCTTGCTGGTGACATAGCCTGGTAGAGCCTTGCTGATGACATAGCCTGGTGGAGCCTTGCTGATGACATAGCCTGGTGGAGCCTTGCTGATGACATAGCCTGGTGGAGCCTTGCTGATGACATAGCCTGGTGGAGCCTTGCTGATGACATAGCCTGGTGGAGCCTTGTTGGTTACATATCCTGTGCGTGCCTTGTTGGTGACATCATTTACTATTGTCTCTTATGTGATCCTGACATAGAGCAGTGGCTCTGTTATTTCAGCTCTCAAATGACTTCTATGTTTTACTGTTTTAACAGCTGAACAGTCAAAACATCTGAAGATACTATCTATTTTTGTCACATCGTTGATACACACCATACCTAGAGTGTCCCAGCGTCCCCTAAGGTCGCTAATACTCCACCCCCCCCCCCCCCCCGCCATCCACCCTCTCCCCGAGCTGTGACGTTTTAATAAGGCACATGTCTGAAGGTTTCCATACTGATGATGTATATCGGTACATTTTTTCCCTTTAATAATCGGCAAAACTGACTTGAGTTGACCTGAAAGCTGACACTACAACACAATAATGTTTATAGGTGCTCGGTCCTAAGCTTTAGAAGCCAGCCAAGAGTTCCAGTTCAGTGTCAGTATTATTCTGTTTACATGTCGGTTTTCGTGAGTGTCCTAAAAAAAACGGAAATATATTCGAACAAAGAAGACACAAACAATAGATTGCACAATTTATTGCCTGGCATATTTCTGTGTATCTTGTCAGGCGCATATTACAGTAAAAGTTACATAAATTAAGCAAATAAGTAAATACTTTATAATTGAAGTACAATTTCAACAACGATCAAACATGACTGCCTGTTTTCACCAGGGCAGCCATAAAGAAAGTCATATCTTTCTGAATACAGAGTTCCAGGCACAGGTGACGAATCACCGAGGCTTCGAGAAATCTTAGCGTTCTGCCATGGGTTGACCCATGAGGATTTGAAATTATACCTACCAATTTAAATGTAGCTGTGAAGCTGCTTATGTGGGTAGAATTGATCGACGCCCGGAGAAACGAGTCGCTGAGCACATTTCAGTATGGGTGGAAAAAGCCATGCAAAATAATATTCAAAATGAGAATACTGGCCGCAAAGTTCACCCCTCTGCAATAGCACGCCATCTTCTAAAATCTGGACACGTGGTGACTTAAAATAACTCATTTCATGTTGATCGTTGTTGAAATTGTACTTTAGTTATAAAGAATTCACTTATTTGCTTCATTTATGTAATTGTTACTGTAGTAGGCACCTGGCGAGATACAGAGAAATATGCCAGGCAATAAATTGTGCAATCTATTGTTTGTGTCTTCTTTGTTCAAATTTCTTCTTCTTCTTCTGCCTCTCTATCCCCCGATGGAGCATAGGCCCTCAACCAACTCACTCCAAGTCTTTCTATCCTTCGCCATTGCATGGAGCTCTCCCCATGTCTTCCCCATCTTTCTAACTTCATTCTCCAGCTCTCTTGTCTATGTGTTTTTTTTTTTGGCCTTCCTATATTCCTATGCCCCTGTTGGTTCCAATGCAAAGACATTCTAGTTATGCTGTTCTCCCGTTTTCTCAGTGTGTGTCCTATCCAACGCCAGCGTCTTTTCCTCACCTCTTGGTCCACTGGAGCCTGTTTAGTTCTCTCCCAAAGCTCTACATTAGTTATTCTATCATACCATTTAATTCCTTCTATTCTGTGCAGGCACCAGTTGATGAATGTTTGTAGTTTTTTAGTAATTGCCTTGGTTGTTCTCCATGTTTCCGCCGCAGACAAAAGTACTGATTTGACATTAGAATACATCGGCACCTCTGAAAGCCCTAACATCATAAAGGGATGATCTAAACTTTTTGTTAACACATATGTGATCAATCTGATTTGTTGCCTTATGGTCGGGTGATTCCCATGTTCAAATTTACGACAGGGAAACATTGCTTTGATTTTCGGAAATATATTCAGCATGGCATGTGCATCATGTTTGTAAATATGTATGTCTGTATTAAAGATCAGTTAGGAGAAGAGACTGCTGTCTATTGTTTTCTGTGATCAGCTGACACCAGTCTAAACAAGGTGAAAGATGGAGGATCATAGTAACAGAACTATGACATTGAGGATGACCCTGACTGTAAGCATTCATGTCAGAAACATTATCATGTTCATTAACTACATAGTTTTAAACTTGATCAGTATCTTGGGATGTGTGACCAACCTCATGAACATCATCGTCTTCATCAAGCAAGGCTTCTCCAACACCATGAACATCAGCTTACTGGGTCTAGCTATATCAGATCTTCTCAGTTTGGTGACTTTACTGTGGTTTGACCTATGTTTGAACCCCTTGTTTGAAAGCTCCGGAGTCCCCATGATACCTCCAGAAATCCAGCATCTGACTGGCGGGCTACCTCACATCTGCTTCGTGAGGATCACAGGCTGGATCACAGTGTTCATCACGGCAGAGAGATGTTTGTGTATAACTTTACCACTGAAGATAAAACAAATTGTCACTCCAAAAAGAACCGTATTGATCGTGTGCATCATCTACGCCACTATGATGTTCTCTTTTTTCCCGGAGTATGCCACCTCCTACATTGACTGGAAGTTCGTCCCTGACAGAAACAAAACTTTACTGGGTCTTGTCTTCACTAAAAACAGAAAGTGTATGGAGGGAGTGGTATTCATCATGTACTCTTTTCTTGGAACGGTGTCCTTCCTCGCCGTGATTGTATTCACTGTTATACTCATTGTGAGTCTGAAGCAAAAGTCAAACTGGCGCCGGAAAGCTAACGCCGACAGAGAAGCTTCTGTGTCAAATCGTGAAAGGAAAACAGTGACAATGGTGGTTCTGTTGGCTGCTATCGTCATCGTCTGCTACATCCCTGGGGTTGCTGTTTCAATGGTTGTCTTCTTTGTTCCAGAGTTCAGCGTCACTGGTGCACACGTAAATATTTATTTTGTAGCTTGGTCGTTCACTTTCATCTTTGAGGTCACTAATTCCAGCGTCAACATCTTCATATACTACACTATGAGCACCAAGTACCGACAAACGTTTCGTGAGCTGTTCTGTAATGACCAAGATCTCACTGGGGATGTAGGTCTTGTGACCTCAAAACTCACTAAAGCCTAAATGCTTTTTTTACTTTCTTTTTTTATAAAAGAAAAAGGTGTTACGCTGCCAATAAACTAAGAGATGACTGTTTACATTGAGTTTATGGAAGGGAGTTAGGATGCGAAACGATACCTGGTATTGAAGATAACAAAACGTCGACAGGCATGATCCCCTACACTATAAAACAATGTAATATAGGAAGAGTAAATCGTCTTCTTCTTATAAGCGTTCAAAGAATGTCAACTGTTATAGAAAGTCCTGGTTGTTCGTGTATGTTTGATCATGTTCTACAGCTTGTGGTTTCTATGCAGATATATTTTACTGCTCTGGCTAATGTGTATGAAGACTGTTGGTTGTTAGTCTGTTGTGCAGGTGCACTCTGTCTTCGATGGATACACCTACAATTAGTCGAGTGGTACTTCATGCTTGTAAATGGGCGCAGCTCGTTCCCCCAAAAATTATAGCCCTTAATCACTCACAGGAAATATTTACACAGTCAGTCTCTAATACTTAAATATAACTGAAAGATTAGTCGCTGACAATCAGTAATAAGTTCTGATATTTAGTGTAAACAACGTGGATATCAATGAACGAATAGTTTTTGACAGTCGGTGACTAATACTTGGATATCAATGAACGAATAGTTTCTGACAGTTAGTGTGTAATACCTGGATAAAAATGAACAAATAGAAAGCTTTCAACTGAATAGCAAAATTCAACGAAGTTTGTTAGTAATTTTCGGACACACTGCAGAAGAGAATAAATATGATAATTAGGTAACGACTTGTATATGATGAAAAAAAAAGGGGGGGGGGGGGACCCACAGGCGGGCAGAAAGAAACATATCTGGATGTCTTAACCACAGGGAAAGGACTAATGACGTGATTCATGATTCTAATGTTTGGGTGAGATGGCAAAAATTACACTTACAATTTCAGTAACATCCTCTGCTTACGGGCACGACACATTATGATAGTGATGGGTATGATGCCGATTAAACGTGGTTTCCCTTTCTCGTGTGTATATCACAAATGTTAATGTATATCATTGGAGTTTGTAGAGTTTCAAATAGTCGATCTAGTCTAACTAAGGTTGTATCGATTAAGGATAACATGTGAGTTACTGCAAATCGTTGAGGTCATTCTTAAAATTAAAAACACTATCTGTCATCTGGGATACAGTGATGTAAGCTTGAACATTTACTAAAAACCGAACAAGTATTAACGCTAGAAGCAAAAGGTATTGACGATAGAAGGAATCGGTATTAAAGATGGAAGGAATATGTATTGACGATATAAACAATAAGTAATGATGATAGAAGGAATAAGTATTGATGGTAGAAGGAATAAGTATTGACGACAGAAGGAATAAGTATTGACGATAGAAGCAATAAGTATTGACGACAGAAGGAATAAGCATTGGCGATAGAAGGAATAAGTATTGACGACAGAAGGAATAAGCATTAGCGACAGAAGGAATAAGCATTGGCGATAAAAGAAATCAGCATAAGTGACAGAAGGAATAAGCATTGGCGATAGAAGGAATAAGTATTGACGACAGAAGGAATAAGCATTGGCGATAGAAGGAATAAGTATTGACGATATAATGATTAAGCAATGGAGATAGAATGAATATGTATTGACGATAGAGGGGTGCAAGTATTGGCACTAAAAGGTAAAAGTATAGACTTACTGTATCTACATAAAAGATCTCACTGCAGACCTTAGCTGTATCAGACTTCACTTTAGACCTCGCTTGTATCAGACCTCACCGCACGCTATATTTCTTTGATTGCTAGATTATCTGATTGTTAATTAGCAGGACCATTACAGAACGTAGTTCTCTTCACTGCAAGCCTGAAAGTGTCTTTTTCTCCATCCAATTCTCAAGCCACCACTATATCCACCTCTCCAGCCACATCTCCAGCCACCAGTATTTCCACCTCTCCAGCCACCTCTCCAGCCACCAGTATTTTCACCTCTCCAGCCACCTCTCCAGCCATCAGTATCTCCACCTCTCCAGCCACCTCTCCAGCCACCAGTATTTCCACCTCTCCAGCCACCTTTATATCCACCTCTCCAGCAAACTCCATATCCACCTCTTCAGCCACCTCTTCAGCCACCTCTTCAGCCACCTCTTCAGCGATGTCAGGGTTCGCCCTGCTATGGGACAGTTCAGGATGATGATGATGAATATCGTCATCGTACCCTGCGACCCTTAGTGACACTCAATACGTGCATACACACGTAGAAACGAGCATGAGCGGACTTCGCACGGGTGTGCACATTTTGGACCGGACGCTGAACGCTTGCTTGGGGGACGGCTAGGAAACTGGACGTGGGACGAGAGTGGATTTTTGACTGACCGTTTGTTTTGACTTGAAGATAGGTACCAGCGTAGTGATTAGCTGTAACGTGTTCTGTTCATAGTTTCATGTAAAGTAGTAGTTGTAACTAGAAGCCAGACCATGCTTTGCTGGTGGCGTTAACACTGTCGACGCACTCGGGCCTACACATTGGCGTATGCCATAACGTCTTTGGCATCGAGATATAGCGGGTTGAGCTGGCACTGTACGGGAGAGTGGTAGCGGCTCAGAGCTTAATTCATGAACGTGTAAAGGCGCCTCTAAGCGATTTTAAAGTTAGACGCGGCCTGGGTTTTGAAAAAGGAGCGCTACTCCTCCTGAGGTGTACCACCACTTCGTTTGCATCTTTGGTAATAAAGATTGTGTGTGTGTTGCAACAAGTGTTTGGCTTGAGTGTGTTTGTACGGTGTTTTCCTGTCATTAGCCTATAGCAGAGCCAATGGAATCGAGCCCTAGACAGTTAGGTTTCTGACAGGAAAGTGGGGAGCTCTTACCGTGGATTTTGTGGGAACCCAACGTGCTTAGTCAATAGCTGATAGGAAAGGTTAGGTATTTGTTTTTCCGTAAATATTTTTTTGATAGGTAAAATGGGAATTTATTGTTAGTCCGTCTACATGTTTGTTGTTTAACATGACTGTATGTGATTAGAGGTAATAACTGTATGTGTTAGGATTGTGTCGTGACGACGGATAGGGATTTAGGACGACATAGACAGATAGACATAGTGTGATTGTTTTACAAGTTGCGGTGTGCAAGTCCAAGAAGTCATCGAGGCCTGTCGTCCTCGCCATCATCAAGTGTGTCATCAACATCCACGTGTTTTTTGGCGGCCATGTTTCCCAGACTGGAGTGCAGATAAGTTTTTGTTGTTTTGATTTTGGTGTTTGTGTCCTGGTCAGTTCTCCAGTCCGTGAGATTCCTTCTCGATCTAGTTGGTTGATCGGCGCCGTTCATTATCTATCGTTCTTGGCTATCCTTTCTCATCAGTCCTATTGTTGTTTTCGTGTTTTGGAAAAAAAAAAAAAAATTTTTGTGCGGCACACACATCAGTCATTCTCCATATCTACAATTGTAAGAAGTATTCTTCGGATTCCTGATCCAATATTTTTCGAACTGTCTACATCCAAATTGCTTAAAAAATTGTTGTCGTATTACTGTGATGATGTAATTTGTGATATTCTTTATTGAATATTACACTGTAAATTTGTGTTTAGTTCTCGGATTAATTCGAGATTACATTTACAGGTCCGGCTGTAGTTCGGATATTCGCGATTTTTATTTTCTCCCTCTCCAATAGGATTGTGCAGTGAGTTTGTGGTTGTAGTTGTATACTTGGTTTGATTTTGATTTTGTACTGATTTGTTTGCTTGATATTGTACACGAATACACCATGTCATCTCTTGCCGAGTTTATTGAAATGGCCAGACAGCATGGGCTGACTGGAGAAAAGGCTTTGGAATGGGCCGATAAAAAGTATACAGATCTCAGAGAGAGACTAGATCGGGCAGACGAGAGAGAGTTTAAAAAGCTCGAACTGGAGGCTATGCAGAAGGCTAAAGAAATAGAAGCTTGTACTTTAGAAAAACAGTTAGCTGCCCAAGCTGAACTGAAAGATAAGGAGGCTGCTTTGAGACTACAGGAATTAGCTGCCCAGGCAGAGGCTAGAGACAAAGAAATTGCCGCTCAAGCAGAGAGAGATAGAGTACAGATGGTCATTAAAGAACGTGAGTTATCTCACACAATGATAATGAAGGATAAAGAGACCATGAGTAACGTTGAGTTACAGAAGGAAAGACTGGCAATGGAACTCAGGGCTAAAGAGTTGGAATTGGACAGAAATGCTGAAATTCAAATGGAAAAAGCTAAATTGAAAGCAACTGAACCATCATTCAAAAAATATCAAGGCCTAATTAAATATTTTGGCCAGGGAGACTCCATAGCGGCATGGACGCAAAACTTTGAGTGTATGGCAAAACATGCAAATATGCCTGAGACTGAATGGTCAGTAGTATACAGAAGACACCTTAGTGGCGAACCTTTGAAACTATTAGAGACTATGCCTGAAGAGAAATTGAACGACTACGATTATGTAAAACGTAGAATTCTACAACATTTCGCTTTGGATGAAGAGTCCTATAGAAACAATTTCAGGAATATGCAACCTAAACCTGAACAGACATTCACCGATTATGTAGCAGATGTAGAAAACACCTTCGATAAATGGATTGCATCAGCTAAAGTGGGAAAATCCTTTGAACTACTTAAAGATTTGCTAATTAGGGATAAAGTGTTATCAAGCGTGCCTCACAGCATGATGACGTTCCTAATCGAACAAAAGCCAGACAATGTGAAGAATATGGATATAACAGGAACAGCTTACTACAATGCGCATAAGAACATATTTTCTTTCAGTAAAAGCACCGACTTAAATTATGGAGCTGCTGTACAACCGACCTACAAGAAAAGACAATTCCACCAGGATGGAGAAAGAAAGCCTTTTAAAGAGCATAGAGAACGAAGATCCTACAGAGATAAGGGCCCACTAGTGACATGCGTCCACTGTAAAAAGGAACATGGTAGATGGCAATGGTGTGATGAAAATCCCAAATTTCCACAACATGTTCAAAATATAGTAAGGAGAAAAGCCAACAAGTTACGTTCAGGTGCTTTCCCACTTGATTGTCGTTTCTGCCATTCAATTGGTCATTTGCAAGATAAATGCCCACATCGTGTACCAAACCATCAGGGTGTTGCAGCTGAAAGTCCAGCGGGTAGTGAGTGTGAAAGTGAGAGTGTCATGTCTGATCCAGAAAATGATACGCAACCAACAGCCTGCGCTGCAGAACTTATGAATTTTACAGACATAAAATGTGAAGTGTGTAAGTCATTTAATGTGAATGGAAAGCTTACGTGCGGTCACGAGATATTAGCTATAGGGGACGCTAACGCTGCTACTAGCTTTGAGGGGAAGCTGAACTTGAGTGGGGGCTTTGTGAATGGTCATGAATGCTCAATTTTAAGGGACACGGGTGCCACTGTCTTAGGTATCCGGAAGAGTCTAGTAAAGCCCTGCGATTATACAGGAGAGTTCATTATATGCCGAACTTTCTCAGGTACGAAAGAAAGATATGAGTTGGCATGGGCTAACCTCAAATCAGCCTATTTTTGCGGAGTGACCAAGTTTGCTGTGCTGTCAAACCCTGTCGCCGATGTGATTCTGGGCAATTGTAAAAACATCAAGCTTCTGACTGAAAGTGAAGTATTACAATGGCAGAGTGATAATGTTGCATGTAATGTTGTTACAAGACAACAAACAAGTAGAGAGAATGATGTGAGAAAGCGCGAGAGAATGGATAATATTTTAAACCTTGCTCATTCTGATCAACCAAATGTAACAGATGAGTTCATCTCAAAGCAAAGAGATGATGCTACATTAAAAAAAATGTTTACAAGTTGCAGACGGGTCTAAAAATATTTCAAAAAAGGGACAGTGGTCTTTTGGGTTTAAAAATGGTATCCTCACCCGATTCTACAATAAAGGGGTACATACACTTAACCAGACGGTACTACCCGTTGCTTACAGACAGAAAGCGCTAGAACTGGCTCACGACTCGCCATTAGCAGGACATATGGGAACTGAGAAGACTAAGTGCCGACTTCTCAACGAGTTCTACTGGCCAGGCTTTTGCAAAAGCGTAAAAAACTATTGCAAATCATGCCACTTGTGTCAGACCATGATACAAAAGGGTAAACAGAGGAAAGCCTTGGTTCAACCAACTGACCTGGCCGAAAGACCATTTCAGAAAGTGGCAATAGATCTCGTAGGCCCATTAAATACAGTCTCCCATAAAGGAAATAGATACATCCTAACAATGGTCGACTTTTGTAGTAGATGGCCAGAAGCTGCACCACTTAAGAACATCACTTCTCAAGATGTAGGAGAAGTCTTGTTTCAATGGTTTGCTAGGTTTGGTTTTCCCAACGAGATTCTTTCAGACAGGGGCACCCAGTTTATATCCTCTGCAATGCAACACTGTAATAAATTGATGGGCATTGTAATGACTGCCCTTTTGTGTCTCCTCCACACTGACTATCTGTGGTGCAGAGTTAACACTGGCTCTAATATCTAGAGGTTCACAACTCAATCAACGCAGACATGATCCTCTTCATGGTCACACAACGTCTAA
>CAJHNH020000801.1:230000-231061 GCA_905116865.2 Candidula unifasciata | reverse complement strand
TGATTTTTTTTAAACCCTAAAAAAAAAAGATTCAAAGTTAAAAGCAGATTCACAAGTTATATACTCGAGGAGGCATCTTACCTATATGAATGCACAACAGAAGAGAGACTAAACCAAGAATCCAACAAACTAACACTGTTCACCCATCTACGGACGAGTTCATTTGAAAAATCCGATTATTTAAAATGGAGGCAAAACAAGACAAAATTATAATGCAGTTTCCTACAAAGCCTTGTGGTATCAATATCCAGACTTAGACATGGACTAGAGAACACGTCACCCCCCCCCCCTACCCCCATGTCCACCCCTCCATGTCCACCCCCCCCCATGTCCCACCCCCCCCCCCCCCGCCATTGACTCAAAAGGCCATTGACCCAAAAAGAATATTGTAGATATCAAGTGAGAACCAAAGGAACTACAAGAATATTGAACCGAAGGAATTACAAGAATATTGAAATGACAGGTGTAGATAATTTTTTTTGGGTTCAAACAGAGTCAAATGGTTTGGTCATTTTAAGAAAATGAATCCAACGACACCGGCAGCGAGAGCGTACAGCGTAAAAATAGAAACACCAAGAGGTAGAGGACAACCAAGGAGAATATTGACTGATCGTCACCGATTTCTGAAGACTCCACAACATCACAGCTTGCAGGACAACCGAGCGTGCCCTAGCTCGGAAACCGATGATCCTTTAACCAGCGACGCCTAGCGGCACAAAGCAGAATATGGACACAAGACAAAAGAAAGACGGTATGGCAATAAAAATAATAAATATGAATAAAGAAATTTATTAAGTTCACAGTGTGCAGTGCAAACAGATGATGGTTAAAGTTCAAGTGGTTGGGTTTGCAGATGAGACTGGACTGAACCATGAATGCATTGTATCTCCCATGTTACTTGGCATAACATTTTGTTAATTGAGTATCCTTTACAGGACGTTGCAGAACCAAAGCTAGCATTGGCTGTGTTAGTTTCTCTAGTCAAATTTACGTCTAGTAGTTTGCCATTGCTTTCTGTACGGTCGGCTTCTCGATACCACTGTTTCAACCAACGCAAGGCC
>CAJHNH020000801.1:225000-227500 GCA_905116865.2 Candidula unifasciata | reverse complement strand
GGTCCGCTTCCATTATGACATCAAGTAATGTCACTTCTAATGAGTGATGTCCCGATTTTCATGAGCATTTCCAGATATTCACCAAAGAAGTTATCCAGTGTTTGTTTTGTTCTGATTCTTTGAAATTTTCTGAAAGTGTCCAAACACATCGTCATTAAATGAGTTGACACTCCGATTGACAATAACGACATTAGTGTGCCACTGCTCTATGTATTCATGCAGTTTTGCCCTAGTGGACTACCATTCAGTGCTTGGAACCCGCTCATGATTGTTCTTTTCTTCTCTTGTCTCTTCTGATGACTCGCCGGCCACGTCGGATGAACGTCTAATATTGATTTTGAGGTTCATCGCTGCAGATATCACCCGCCTCCATTTATCTCTCTGGTTGGCCTTCTTCTTCAGCATTCCGATCCCTTAAGGTTCATCGCTGCAGATATCACCCGCCTCCATTCATCTCTCTGGTTGGCCTTCTTCTTCAGCATTCCGAGCCCTTGAGGTTCATCGCTGCAGATATCACCCGCCTCCATTCATCTCTCTGGTTGGCCTTCTTCTTCAGCATTCCGAGCCCTTGAGGTTCATTGCTGCAGATATCACCCGCCTCCATTCATCTCTCTGGTTGGCCTTCTTCTTCAGCATTCCGATCCCTTGAGGTTCATTGCTGCAGATATCACCCGCCTCCATTCATCTCTCTGGTTAGCCTTCTTCTTCAGCATTCCGAGCACTTGAGGTTCATCGCTGCAGATATCACCCGCCTCCATTCATCTCTCTGGTTGGCCTTCTTCTTCAGCATTCCGAGCACTTAAGGTTCATCGCTGCAAATATCACCCGCCTCCATTCAGCTCTCTGGTTGGCCTTCTTCTTCAGCATTCCGAGCACTTGAGGTTCATCGCTGCAAATATCACCCGCCTCCATTCATCTCTCTGGTTGGCCTTCTTCAGCATTCCGAGCCCTTGAGGTTCATCGCTGCAAATATCACCCGCCTCCATTCATCTCTCTGGTTGGCCTTCTTCTTCAGCATTCCGAGCCCTTGAGGTTCATCGCTGCAGATATCACCCGCCTCCATTCATCTCTGGTTGGCCTTCTTCTTCAGCATTCCGAGCCCTTGAGGTTCATTGCTGCAGATATCACCCGCCTCCATTCATCTCTCTGGTTGGCCTTCTTCTTCAGCATTCCGATCCCTTGAGGTTCATTGCTGCAGATATCACCCGCCTCCATTCATCTCTCTGGTTAGCCTTCTTCTTCAGCATTCCGAGCACTTGAGGTTCATCGCTGCAGATATCACCCGCCTCCATTCATCTCTCTGGTTGGCCTTCTTCTTCAGCATTCCGAGCACTTAAGGTTCATCGCTGCAAATATCACCCGCCTCCATTCAGCTCTCTGGTTGGCCTTCTTCTTCAGCATTCCGAGCACTTGAGGTTCATCGCTGCAAATATCACCCGCCTCCATTCATCTCTCTGGTTGGCCTTCTTCAGCATTCCGAGCCCTTGAGGTTCATCGCTGCAAATATCACCCGCCTCCATTCATCTCTCTGGTTGGCCTTCTTCTTCAGCATTCCGAGCCCTTGAGGTTCATCGCTGCAAATATCACCCGCCTCCATTCATCTGACTGGTTGGCCTTCTTCTTCAGCATTCCGAGCACTTGAGGTTCATCGCTGCAAATATCACCCGCCTCCATTCATCTCTCTGGTTGGCCTTCTTCTTCAGCATTCCGAGCCCTTGAGGTTCATCGCTGCAAATATCACCCGCCTCCATTCAGCTCTCTGGTTGGCCTTCTTCTTCAGCATTCCGAGCCCTTGAAGTTCATCGCTGCAAATATCACCCGCCTCCATTCATCTCTCTGGTTGGCCTTCTTCTTCAGCATTCCAAGCCCTTGAGATTCATCGCTGCAAATATCACCCGCCTCCATTCATCTCTCTGGTTGGCCTTCTTCTTCAGCATTCCGAGCACTTGAGGTTCATCGCTGCAAATATCACCCGCCTCCATTCATCTCTCTGGTTGGCCTTCTTCTTCAGCATTCCAAGCCCATGAGGTTCATCGCTGCAAATATCACCCGCCTCCATTCATCTCTCTGGTTGGCCTTCTTCTTCAGCATTCCGAGCACTTGAGGTTCATCGCTGCAAATATCACCCGCCTCCATTCATCTCTCTGGTTGGCCTTCTTCTTCAGCATTCCGAGCACTTGAGGTTCATCGCTGCAAATATCACCCGCCTCCATTCATCTCTCTGGGAGTCGCCGTGGCAGAGCGGCTAGACGCGCGCCGCGGATCGGAAGGTCGTGGGTTCGCTCCCTGGTGGAGACGGACTTTTCTTCAAAAATGACCTTGGCTCCCAGGTCGACCCAGCCTTGAGTGGGTACCGGGTGCAATCCCGGGAAGTAGAGGCGGCCGGCGTGATGCTGACCACATCACCCGTCTTGTGCCGTGGGTCTATAAAAATATAGGTCTAGCCCTATATGCCCTTTACGCCTAAAGGCGTGGAAAGGGTCCTTTACTTTTTTTTTTT
>CAJHNH020000801.1:167500-220000 GCA_905116865.2 Candidula unifasciata | reverse complement strand
TAACTATATAGCAGATGCAATAGGGTGCTCACGTGGATTTTGGTCCAGTGAAAACCCACCTTGGCGGGAGACATTTTATGAATGACGCAAAAGTTGAATGTAAAGTGAAAATGTGGTTTACAAAACAGAGCACGCAGTTCTATGCAACAAGTTTGAGAGGACAGACAAAATGACGGCACAAATGCATCAATGTGGATGGAAATTATGTTTAAAAATAAATGGACAGTGTATGTGTAAAAATGAACGGTTTTTTAAACAATCTTTTGTGACTTACTTATTGACTCACCCTCGTATACGCTATGAAATTGTAATTTTGTAATGGAAAGGTGCGGACACAATGAGAGAGAGAGAGAGAGAGAGAGAGAGAGAGAGAGAGAGAGAGAGAGAGAGAGAGAAAGAGCACGAGAGAGAGATAGAGAGAGAAAGCGAAAGAGAGGAGCAACCATATATCATTTGCTGATTCACTTGACGATTTACGGTCAAAAATGGGAGCTCTCTTGTATTTTTACCACGAAAACAGACAGGAGAGAGAGAGAGAGAGAGAGAGAGAGAGAGAGAGAGATAGAGAGAGAGGTAGAGGAAGAAAAAGAGAGAGAAAGAAAGAGAGAGAGAGAAAGAAAGAGAGAGAGCGCCTACAGACATCATCTGTTGATTGTACCTGGCCATCTAGAATAGGAGCTGTATGTGGTGAAATTTTAACAGAAAGAGCAGAGCATAGAGATGGAGGTAGAGAGAGAGAGAGAGAGAGAGAGAGAGAGAGAGAGAGAGGAGAGGGGGGGGAGAAAATAGTCTCTTTACACCACCAGCTGACTGTAGCTGGCGATAAAACGTCCAGAATGAAATTACTATATATAATGGTAGTGTGATATCTCATTATAAAAAGGAGCGGGGAAGAGAGAGTAGAAGAAGGGAGAGTGAGAGGGGGAGAGAGAGGAGAGAAAATAGACAGAGAGGATGAGACGAAAGAAAACATATGGTGGCTAAACCTGGCGATCTTACAACAAGAACAACGAGGAGGAAGAGGAGGAAGAGGAGGAGAAGAAAAGAAGAATAAGAAATAGCTTTCCTTTTCCTGCCTGCATCCTCTACCCAGCGACGGAAGGATTGAAGAAAGTATGCTACTGTTAATTTCTCTCGTAAAGCCCCACATGAGAGAAAGAACAGGCTCTCCTTGATCTGGAGATTCAACGTGGCCATCTCTGAGTCACGACATCACGCACAAGATCAAACGATCAACAAGGAAAAGAAACAAGATGGATCTTCTACTTACTTGTAGAGCCATCAACCAGATCATCATTGATTCGTGATTTTCTGCAGTCAGGAGAACTTCCTTCCCATCGACTCTGTAAAATCAGTCAATCAAACGATCAGTTAACACATTAATCACTTCACTGTTTACTACTTGTTTAGCATGCAGTGTTCTGGACTGTGTACAAATGTATAATGATAATAATAAGTTCAAAGTTATGTACAAATCTTTTATAGGACGTTGCAGAAAAAACCTTACTCATTTTCTAGGCAAATTTATGTAATTAACAACAACAATAATAATAATAATAATAATAATAATAATAATAATAATAATAATAATAATAATAATAATATTGTGGTATATGCTCAAAACATATAATATGTTTCAAATAATATGAACAGTGAAAACGAATCTACAGCGCTTGTGGTTTAGGCGTTGCGAACCCGCTTTGTAATGCAGGGGTGCCGGTTCGATCCCAGCTGAGGACGGTTGGTCTTGCGTTGGTTTCGACAGTGGTACTGAGAGCTGACCGTTCAGTGGCAATGACAAACTACTGAACGTAAAATCTGAATATAAAAACAACAACGGCAAACAAATGCTGGAGTTGGTTCTGCAATGTACTGTAGAGGATACTCAACTAACTTTTAGTTTTGGATATTAAATGAAAGAAATTGTGTAAGAACAAACGAGGAATGAGGTGTGGATTTTGCAAGCAGGGGAGTTTCAGGGGAGGAGAACAACGTGTGTACAACCATTGTGCTACGGTAACAGTCAGCATCTACATCTGAAGATATTTACTGTGGGAGACGGAGCACCTATGGGTATACCTCATGAGCTAGGATATCGATTCTTAAATCAGTAATTAGTAATCAGTATTTGGGTATAAATTATGCTAGCCGTCACAAACCATACTCCATCACCGATATAATCAGTTGCGGATTAATTAAACTGAAACAAATGTTTAAATCAACAGATTACTACAAGAACAAATGCATTCAATTTCAAAACTGCTTGAATATCTCCCCCCTCCCCCCCCCCCCCAGTTCCCAATCTGCCCTTGAAACGTGCGTTACTTAAGTGTTGACAACCACTACGTGCTTCCAAATGAATCTTCTAAATCGTCTCCTAACATAAAGGATCACCTCTGATCCTTTATGAGCAGGCATGCACTGTTTTTTTGTCAGGCTACGCCGGCCGATCAAAGTTAGAGAAACTATGTGCAGAAAGTCTGATCACTGAAGGAAGACGATGAGCAAACGGGGCTGGGGGCGATATCTTCTTGATTGACAGACAACCGTTTCCTGGCGTCATTCTCATCTGTCAGTGACAAATGGTAAACATCCTTAAGGTTTTCACACTGCGCAGAAAGATGTTTACAAAACACTGGCGATATTCAACATTCATCAACAAGATCGACTTAATTTGAATGAATGAATGAATCGACATCACTTCTCTCATGACATTCCCACGTGTGATCCGTCCCCTTCTTCAGTAGCCAACGAAGAGGTGTCATGCTAATAATACCAGCTGCAACCTGTTTAGAAGTCCGTTTTTGTTTCCCGCACAGTTTTGAAAATCACCCAGAACCTCTACTCACCCCCTCCCCCTTTTTCTTTCAATGAGTCTTTCAGTGCAAGGATTCTCTATCTGTTTCTTTGCACTACACAGTTCATCCCCTAAAGCAGCGGTTCTCCAACAGTCGGTCGCGACCCTTTTTGGGGTCGAACGACCCTTTCACAGGGGTCGCCTAGGACCATCGGAAAACACATATTTATTGAAGTTATGAAACAGCAACGAAAATAATTGTATGGCTGGGGGTCGTCAACACATGAGGAACTATATTAAAGTGGCGCAGCATTAGGAAGGTTGAGAGTCACTGCCCTAGAATCTTCACCACATCCACTTTATGATATAGTAGTTAACCGCCCAGAGGAGCGGCAGCAGTTAATCTATCAGCCTGCTCGACATGATAAAGAACAGCGTTAGAGAAATTAGGTCAATCTTATATAACTAACTGGAAAGAACACAGAATACCCTTGCATCCCCTCCCCTCTCCCCAGCTCCAACACTTCGATGAAGTGTCTTCTCTGTCATCATCTGCTAAGTCCTAATGCTGATAGTACCGGGACACAATCTTATTATGTGTCCATTTTTTGTTCATCTTGTGTCCGTCTTGTGTCCGCCTGGTGTCCGTCATTGTCTTCTGTCTGTCTTCTGTCCGTTTTCTGTTCATCTTGTGTCCGTATTGTGTCCATCTTTTGTCCGTCTTGTGTTCATCTTTTGTCCGTATTGTGTCCATCTTTTGTCCGTCTTGTGTCCGCCTGGTGTCCGTCATTGTCTTCTGTCTGTCTTCTGTCCGTTTTCTGTTCATCTTGTGTCCGTCTGGTGTCCGTATTGTGTCCATCTTCTGTCCGTCTTCTGTCCATCTTGTGTCCATCTTGTGTCCGTCTTGTGCCCGCATGGTGTCCGTCATGTGTCTGTCTTGTGTCCGTATTCTGTTCATCTTGTGTCCGTCTTGTGTCCGCCTGGTGTCCGTCATGTGTCTGTCTTCTCTCCGTTTTCTGTTCATCTTGTGTCCGTATTGTGTCAATCTTCTGTCCGTCTTCTGTTCATCTTGTGTCCGTATTGTGTCAATCTTCTGTCCGTCTTCTGTCCATCTTCTGTCCATCTTCTGTCCATCTTGTGTCCGTCTTGTGTCCGTCTAAGTATAAAGTGTTGGTCGGCGTCTATGACTTAGGCGATGCGAACGAAGTTCGTAATGCCGGGGTGCCGTGTTCGATCCCAGCTTTGCGCCTTGCGTTGGTTTCGACAGTGGTCTCGAGATGCAGACCTTCCAGAAAGCAAAGGCAAACTTCTGGACGTAAATTTGCCTAGAAAACGCAACAGCAAAAAAAAAAAAAAAAAAAAAAAAAATAAAAAAAAAAAAACTACGGTTGGTTCTGCAACGTTCTGAAAAACATTTGCAACTAACTTAAAATACAGTGTTCACCAGATCGGCTGGACACCTGCAGTCGCACTTTTCTCTCCACAGCCTAATGATCTATTCTTCTATAACAGTTATGTTATAACCACAGCCTAATGATCTATTCTTCTATAACAGTTATGTTATAACCACAGCCTAATGATCTATTCTTCTATAACAGTTATGTTATAACCACAGCCTAATGATCTATTCTTCTATAACAGTTATGTTATAACCACAGCCTAATGATCTATTCTTCTATAACAGTTATGTTATAACCACAGCCTAATTATCTATTCTTCTATAACAGTTATGTTATAACCACAGCCTAATGATCTATTCTTCTATAACAGTTTTGTTTTAACCACAGCCTAATGATCTATTCTTCTATAACAGTTATGTTATAACCACAGCCTAATGATCTATTCTTCTATAACAGTTATGTTATAACCACAGCCTAATGATCTATTCTTCTATAACAGTTTTGTTATAACCACAGCCTAATGATCTATTCTTCTATAATAGTTATGTTATAACCACAGCCTAATGATCTATTCTTCAATAACAGTTATGTTTTAACCACAGCCTAATGATCTATTCTTCTATAACAGTTATGTTATAACTACAATTTACGACACTGCACATGAGCATTTCCTTGGGACGCTCAGTCGTCAAACACATCAGTCACCTCAAAATATCCCGACTGACTGTTCAAATAAAGAGTACCCCGTGCGGGATCTGGGGCCCCATTGTAGGGAAAATGGGAGTATACCCAATCCCTCCACAAAAAGCATGTCGTAAGAGTCGACTAACTAGGAGGCTTCCTTCGAAGTGGGAGTGCATCTGCTTGAAAGGCCAGGAAGCAGCAACTGCATACAAATAAGTCAGATCTGTAAAACGGATGTGCATGCAACACTGAGATTCTGAAACAAGACTAAAGTTCAGAAGTGGACGAACAACCAGAACTTTCCGCCGGAGTTTACAGCCCGTAAATGCGAAGAAGCAGAAGACATCAGAAATTGGTTACAATCTCTCTTTGGCACCAATGGAATCGGAACTGCACTTGCTGCTGAAGATATGGACAGGGCGCTCATGGAAATGTTCCGAGTGCAATGATATCGGTTGTAAACTCATAATTCAATGTCTCTATTCTTGTCGTCAGAGATGGTAAAAACAAACATCGTATTAAATTGTGCAAGAGTTTATACGTGAACGGCAAATGCGCAGTTTTGTTTGTTTTAGTATCCAGAAGCCATGAGTTGTTAACCCTTAGGCTCGGTATTATGGATATCGCAACCTTTCGGCCTTGATTCCATTTTAAATACCGAAAATCTGGGAGAAAATGTGGCTTTTCTGCCCACCCCCGGGAGTGAACCCGGACCACAAGGAGTTCGTCACCCGCTCACCGCGAAATCCGGTTTAGCCAACTTCGCTAGAGAGACGGGCAAATGCGCAGTTAGAACAAACACAGGAGCGTCAGAAAAGTTCTACATCAGATCTGGAGTGAGACAGGGGTGCCTTCTATCACCATTATTGTTGGCTTGGCTTGGCTTTTTTACCCCACCAGGACATCACACAAGCGATAAACACCCGATGACACAAAGTGCCACCATGCGGATGAGGATCACCGTGGAGAGGTCCCAGAAACCGCGTTCAGACATTTGGCCATAATGATGACCTGCCTATATTGCGGCCCCTGGCAAAAGCCAGAGTGGGGCTTCAAATAACAAAAAATAACGTCCTAAGAAGGACGTAAGAAGTATGCTCCTAATACCATTATTGTTCATGGCATATGTCGACCAAACTTGTAAATCAGCTAACACCAGCGAGGGGGACAACATCGGAGAATTACTAAATGAATTGTTTTTTACCGATGACCAGGCATTCATAGCACCAACAGCAGTACAACTACAAAAACATAATAATAGACTCCACTCAGAATGCGACAACTGCGATATGAAGATCAGCGTAGACCAAACAGAAGTGATGACATTCGCCAGAAAAAAAGAACCACCACCAATATCAAAACTAATGTACACCAGCTAAAGCAAGCGAAGGATTTTACGTACTTGGGGAGCATTTTTTCAGAAGACGTAAGAATTAACAAAGAAATCCAGCAAAGATGCAACAAGCCAAATGGCACCAATTCTGACATGCAAGTAGGTGTGTATAAACACTAAAAGAACACTGTTCAACACAATATTCTCACCAACGCTGTGCTATCAATGTCAAACATGGACACTGTCTTCAGAAGACAGAAGGAAAAAAAGTCACAACATAAATGAATAGTTTATGTTGTACGCTAGGTTTAACGAAGCAAGATCGACTTAGGAACGATGATATCAGGGGGGAGAGTCGGTACAGAATCAATACTGTATTCAACGTCATCGAACAATTTGCCCTACAATCAGTCATAAAGCAATATGTAGTGATTGGCTGTCATCTGCTAGAGTAATTATTTGCACTCAAAACAGAAAGATGTTTTCACCAGAAGGAAGTGTGTATACTGTAACGTGGTGAAGCCAACAAGTGATGCGAAACCAGCCAGTGTATCTCTCTATTCGTTTCCCAACATATCAGCACAGAGAAAACCACGGAAGGACGTTAACTACACGGGACCTCTTAATCGATGCATAGGTAAAGTAAAAAGTAAAGGACCTTTTTCCACGCCATCAGGCGTATTGGGCATATAGGGTCACATGTATATTTGACAGACCATCGGCACGTGGTGGGTAATGTGGTCAACATCACGCCGGCCGCCTTTACTTTCCTGTACTGCACCTGGTACCCCTCAAGGCTGGGTCAGCCTGGGAGCTCAGTAAAAAAAAAAAAATAACGGCTCCGCTAGAACCTTCCAATCCGCAGGCCAGCGTCTAGCCGCTACACCACAGCGTCTCTAACCGATGTATACCAAGTTACTAATCATCAACACACGTGTGGTGGGTTGGCCGGTACTAAAAGAGTCAAAAGTGAGAGTGCCGATTGTACCGTATCAGATATGATCTCAGGTGATTCAGTCTTTCCCCACCAAGCTGCCGGTCGCCAATCTAGAGCATCACACAGAGCACGTACTTCGTAGCTCCAGCACCAGCCCCCCAGAATGTTTTTAAAGGCACCTCAGAACTGAAAGACGAAGTCAAAAAGCGAACTCTCAACCGCCAGAGCTGGAGGCAAACTGTTTAACCACTTCGCCACGAAGGCCTCCATACAGACAGTTCAGATACTGAATACACAGATCTACAAACTTCCTTAAGTGATCATTGCTGATCTTGTTTGTTCGTGTCTAATTAAATATTCAATATCAGTGATTCCCAAATTGCTGAGACCTGGGATCGCTTTTCTTTTTCTTCTTCTTCTTCGCGTTCCCCAGCTGTAAACTCTGGTGGCAAAGTTCTAGTTGCTCGTCCACTTTGCATTATGGTCCTGTTCCAGAACCTGAGTGTTGCGTGTGCATCCATTTGACAGATCTGACTAATCTGTATGCAGACTGTTGGTTCCTTGCCTCTTAGGCACATGCACTCTGACTTCGAAGGAAGCTCCCAATTAGTCATCTCTTCACACATGCTTTTAGGTAGGCAGTGGGTGTATTCCTGATTCCCTTTAACAGGGCCCCGGAACCCACACGGGGAGAAGCGCTATTATTTTCGAAGATCTGTCTGCAACGGACCCCATACTTTTCAAATTTTTTTAAAACGCTTGTTATTATTTACACATATTAGAATCGCAAGAGGAGTGGCTGACCGAACGGATAAGAACAAAGGGCTTTCACGCGGAAGACCAGGGTTCGTGTTCTAGAAAAGGTTGGAGATTTTGTTTTCTGCCAGGGGCAAAAAATTTTAACATGCACAGTCCGTGGCGACAGCACTAGCCACGCGGCCTTAAACCTCAGGCTCAAAGACTCCCCCCTGTCTTCATCGTAATGGCAGTTACAGACAGTGAAGGCAACGCCGGTGTGTTACCGGACCCTTATAAGAAGCAAAAGATAGTAACACTGCCTCCTAGCAAGCATGTCGTAAGAGACGGTTAAAGGTAGGGATGGGTTTGGGGTTGACTACCTCATCATGTAGAAAAAAAATGTGTAGCCACAAACCAAACAACTAACCAGTTAGAGGTTAAAACGATGCGAAGAGCATAAAGGTCGCTGCTTGGTTGAGGGCCTATGCTCCACTGTGGATAAATGGCAGGAAAAAGAAGAAACATAATTGCACAACACGTCATTCTAAATGTGAGGAAAAGAGGGGGGGGGTGGGTTGTAGATATCACAAACTCTACAGCAGTGGCTCTCCGCCTTTCTAATGCCGCGACCCTTTAATACGGTTCCTTATGTTGTGGCGACCTTTCACTAGTTCCTTATGTTGTGGCGACCTTTCACTACAGTTTCTTATATTGTGGCGACCCTAACCTTACAATTATTTTCGTTGCTACTTTATAACTACAATGAATATTGTCTTAGGCGACCACAGTGAAAGGGTCGATCGACCCAAAAAAGGGTCGCGACCCACAGGTTGAGAACCGCTGCTCTATAGGGTCCATAAGCATAGAATGAAAAACACTGGTGTACCTATTTCATCTATGTTGTCCCAAATCGTCTTTAATCTATTGCTGAGTTTGTCCAAAGCACTCAACAACGCAAGACACAATGAACTGATCGATTGGTCGATAGGGAGAAACATGAAAAGTTGATAGGAAAGATCGCAGAATAATTCAAACAATGTTTAAGACAAATGGGCTGTTTGATTAAAAATTTAAAATAGCGTAGGTGAAAATGAATGGATAGAATGGTCAAAGATCAGGAAAGTGACATGTTAGTTCACCAGATAGAGCTATATCTCCTATTTCTCTACCTCTTCCCTTTCTCTCTCTCTCTCTCTCTCTCTCTCTCTCTCTCTCTCTCTCTGTGTGTGTGTGTGTCTCTGTGTGCTTTGTGACTGTGCATGTTGTGTTTTTTGTCGTTTCTGAGCGTATTCTTCCGTTGAGTGTGTATTTTGACTGTGTGAGTAGTGTCAAAGCGCGCGCGCGCCGATGTGTGTGTGTGTGTGTGTGCATGTGTACCTATGTGCGTGTTGTGAATTTGTGCGTCTCTATAAGTAAGTGTTTGTGTATATGCAAGTGTGTTTGCGTCTGTTCTACAGCTTCGTTGGTTTTTCTGCGTGTGTGTGTCTTCGGTGTGTCTGTGTGTCTACTGTGTGTGTACGGTGTTTGTGTATATTTGTGCATATATATTTCATGGTATGCATTAGCCATCAATGCTTTTGAATTTTCACTTTTAGTTTATACTGCAAATTTTCGTAAATGAAAATAATATGACTAACATGTAGAATACAAAAATTGCCGTATGTAAAGATGATTGTTTGAGAGGACCTTGTGTTTATTTCGTGATCCATTGGGAAAAAAAGTTCGTTCAATCTCTCTTTCTTTGTTTAGCTCTCTCTCTCTCTCTCTCTCTCTCTCTCTCTCTCTCTCTCTCTCTCTCTCTCTCTCTCTCTCTTAATTTGTAACCCTCTGGAAAAAAAAGGTAGTTCGTTTGTTCGTTCTATTCCTCTCCATATTTTCGTATCCTCCTCTTTCCATCCTTCTCCGCATCTCTCTTTCTGCTCCCCTTTATCACACACACACACATTTACACACACACACACACATACACAAGGGCGACCATAATATCGTGAGATTGAAAAAAGCACATCCCAAATAGGTCGGTTTAAAACACAGCCTTCCGTCTCGCGAGCTGCCTGTGGAACCTGCTACTTTTCGTGTTAGCCACTGTGCTACTGAGGCGAGTCGCCGTGGCGGAGCGGCTAGACGCTCGCCTGAGGATCGGAAGGTCGTGGGTTCGCTCCCTTGCGGAGCCTGACTTAAAAAAAAAAAAGACTTAGGCTCCCAGGTCGACCCTGTCTTGAGTGGGTACAGGATGCAGTCCCGAGAAATAAAGGCGGCCAGCGTGATTCTGACCACATCACCCATATTGTGCAGGATTAGTCTATAAAATATAGGTCTAGCCCTATATGCCCTTTACGGCTCAAGGCGTGGAAAAGGGTCCTTTACTTTTACTGAGCTACTGAGACTTTCTGCAGACCGGAAGGTCGTGGGATATCGCCGGTGATAGTGTAGGAGACGAAGCATCCTGACACTTTTATAAGAGAAAGTCGCGCGTGTGAAAGGTTAGGACACCTAAATGAGCGGCCAATCACGGTGTCCCTGGGCCCAAAAACGTGAGTTGTACCATGACTGCATATACTTTTCAGCATCGCAAATGATAAGTAAAGTATAGGACCCTTTTCCTCGCCTTTAGGTGTTTGGGTATACAGGGCTAGACCTATATTTTATAGACTAAGCCGCACTTGGTGGGTGATGTGGTCAGATCACGCCGGTCGCCTTTACTTCACAGGAATGCACCTGGTACCCACTTAACGCTAGGTCCATCTAGGACAAAGTCATTTTTGAAAAAATGTCCGGCCCTCGTTAGGACCCGAACCCACGACCTTCCGATCCACAGGCGAGCGTCTAGCTGCTAGACCACGACGGCTCCCCATCGCACATCATGATGATGATGATATTTCTAAGGAGAGAGGGGCTCTGGACGATCTTCTCGCTGCAAGGAGCGGTAATGGACCCAACGAGTTTGGGAAACTGGTCTACAGGGCAGCCACCGCGACTTGAAATCATCCATGCGAATGTGAGGACGCTAACAGTAAATGCATTTTCTATCTGAAGTCAAGGTGTAACGGATTTAACACTAAACATGCCTTTGAGGCATTTCAGCGCGGTGGTAAATACACGCTGTCGTGTCGTAGTCTTTACTCGTATGGGGCTGTAGGTTAGAGTTGGCCGGTGTCGCCGATATCACAGATAGATAGAAGATGTTGAGGCCGACCTTTACTACGATATGAAGATGTGTGTGTAAGCGGGATATGAATGATACAGGTTCTGAGGTGGGTTCGTGGGAACAAAATGACACGGACCGTGTTGTGTGGACGGGGGATAAATTAGGAAGGGAATGAGAATGAAGGAAGAAGTGATTGCAGAAAAGATGAGAGCTCAGCGTTGACAACAATGGTCCTGAAACCCCATGCTGTAATTGCGAAAGACTTAACGCGGGAGGGTCTTGCTAGTCACACTCACCATCGCTATAGGCTGTGAGTTCCTTGACTCCTCATAGCACAGTTTAACGCTGTCGTCTGGAAAGACATGGAAATACGAACAATATGGCCAATGCCAAATGATAGAGTGATTTCGTTTTGCTAATTTTGTGTAACTAATATAGAGCTTTATGAAAGAACTAAACAAGTTTCAGTGGACTAAGAGGTGAAGAAAAGACTCTGACATTGGATAGGACACACGTTGAGAAAACCTGAGAACAATATAACTAGAATGTCTTTGCACTGGAACCCACAGGGGCGTAGAAATAGAGGAAGATTTTAAAAAACCGCAGCAAGAAGCTAGAGAGGGAAATTAAAAAGATGTTGAGGACATGGGAAGAGCTGCATGAAGAGCAAAGGATGGGAACAACTTGGCGTGAGTTGCTTGAGGGCCTATGCTCGATTGAGGATTAGAAAAGCAGAAGAAAAAGCATGATGTGTAATACTTTAGTTAGCGGACTGTCAGTTGGGGTGCCCTAATACTAACTTCTGTGAAGGTTGAACGGGCTGTCTGTGATCTGTCTTGTTTGTCTGCCTTGTAACATTTTCAAATTTCAGGATGGTATGACACACCCTTGTATAGCAGCCCGGATGATACGAACTGATTGATCGGGCCACAGTGGTGTTGCAGTAATTACTAATGAACTCATGTGGAGTCGTGTTCTGGCAATGGCCATGCATAGACCCAATGACTCCCCCCAAAAAAGCAAGTCGTAAGAGTCGACTGACTGGGAGCTTCCTTCGCAGTCCGAGTGCATCTACCTGAGAGGCAATGAACCAGCAGTCTGCGTACAAATAAGCCATATCTGTTAAAGGGATGCGCACGCAAAAGTCAAGTTTTGGAACAAGACTAGAGTCTAGAGGTGGACGAATAACCAGAATTTTCAGCCGGAGTTTTCAGTCAGTGTTCACAGCCAGTGTTTACAGCCGGAGTTTACAGCCGGAGTTTACAGCCTGCTGTTTACAGCCGGGGTTTACAGCCAGTGTTTACAACCGGTGTTTACAGCTGGTATTTACAGCCGGGGTTTACAGCCGGTGTTTACAGCCGAAGTTTACAGCCAGTGTTTACAGCCGGTATTTACAGCCAGGGTTTACAACCAGAGTGTACAGCCAGTATTTACAGCCAGGGTTTACAACCAGAGTTTACAGTTGGTATTTACAGCCGGGGTTTACAACCAGAGTTTACAGTCAGTATTTACAGCTGGAGTTTACAGCCGGTGAATGCGAAGAAGAAGAAGGTGTCTCCAAACAAGTCCGAACATTTTCGATTATTTATTGTAATGCCAGGATGCTGAGTTCTATCCCAGCCGAAGGCTTTGTGCCTCGCGTTGGTTTAGACACTGTATCCAGAAGCTGACCGTCCAGAAAGCAATGACAAACTACTGGAAATTGATGTGCCTAGAAATACCACGACATCCTAAAATTGATGGGGGTTCCTTCAGCGACGTCCTGTAAAGGATAAGCAACTGACTTCATCAACCTGTCTGTTTATTTCAGTAACTCTCTGTTAATTTTCAAGTTTTTCAGAACGTCTGCATTCTGCTCTTCCCGCCCCTATTAAATGCGACCTGTTCTTGTGTGTAACGTAACGAAAAGTGACAGTAGGACCCCTTTCCACGCCTTCGGGCGAATACCTGGTATTAGGTATTAGGTATTAGGTATGAGGTATTGGGTATTAGGTATTGGGTATTAGGTATTAGGTATTAGGTATTGGGTATTGGGTATTAGGTATTAGGTATTGGGTATTGGGTATTAGCTATTAGGTATTGGGTATTAGGTATTAGGTATTAGGTATTGGGTATTAGGTATTAGGTATTAGGTACTAGGTATTAGGTATTAGGTATTAGGTATTAGGTATTAGGTATTAGGTATTGGGTATTGGTTATTTGGTATTAGGTATTGGGTATCGGGTATCGGGTATTAGGTATTAGGTATTGGTTATTGGGTACTGGGTATTAGGTATTAGGTATTAGGTATTAGGTATTAGGTATTGGGTATTATGTATTGGGTATTGGGTATTAGGTATTGGGTATTGGGTATTAGGTATTAGGTATTGGGTATTGGGTGTTAGGTATTAGGTATTAGGTATTGGGTATTAGGTTTTAGGTATTGGGTATTGGGTATTAGGTATTGGGTATTGGGTATTGGGTATTAGATATTAGGTATTGGGTATTATGTATTAGGTATGGGTATTAGGTATTAGGTATTAGATATTGTGTATTAGGTATTAGGTATTGGGTATTAGGTATTAGGTATTAGGTATCGGGTATTGGATATTGGGTATTGGGTATTAGGTATTATGTATTGGGTATTGGGTATTGGGTATTGTGTATTAGGTATTGGGTATTGGGTATTGGGTATTAGGTATTGGGTATTGGGTATTAGGTATTAGGTATTATGTATTATGTATTGGGTATTGGGTGTTAGGTATTAGGTATTAGGTATTAGGTATTAGGTATTGGGTATTGGGTATTGGGTATTGTGTATTAGGTATTAGGTATTACGTATTGGGTATTGGGTATTAGGTATTTGGGCTAGACTTCTTTTGTATAGACAAACAGCACTCGGTTGTTGATGTGGTCAACAACATGACGGTCGCCTTTACTTCCCAGGACTATACCTGGTACCCACTCAGGACTGGGTCTTCTTGAGAGTCAGGTCATGTCTGGAAAAAAAAAAAAGTCGGGCTCCGTCAGGTCGCGACCCCCGACCTTCTGATCCGCAGCCGAGCGGCTAGCAGATAAACCACGGTGGCTCCCGGTTTTTCTGTGAGTCGGGAACACAATAATGTCATCACTAACAACAGTACCCAGGGCTGTTGTATGTCTACGTCTAACTGACATCAGAGGTTACAAACTCTGCCACTCTAGCCCAAAGATGGACGCCATTTGCGGATGCATTTGGGAAACCTGGTGTAACATATTTACCTGGCTTCGTTGGTCACGGCAAGTCAGCCCCAACAGGTAAGGCAGGTAATTAAAAACAATAAAAGGTTGCGTAACCTGGAAACAGGTGTACGGGTAATTTAAAGAAGTTGAAAGAACACAAAATGTGACCCTGAAGTTTGGTGAAAAGAAGTAGTGTTGTGTATTGTACTGTGTGGAGGTGGGTGGCGTGATGGTAAAGCATTAAACAGAATAATGGGCTTGAAACGTAAACCTTAACCTCTGGTTTGCTAGTCGACTGAATCATTCCTCACATTCATCAGAAATATACAATTCTGTTTAGATTACGCACTGGACACTACCAGCCGGTGTGCTGTTGCCCTCATCACCTATCGAGCGTCGACTGGTCTATAAAGTACAGGTCTAGCCCTATATGCCTAATACGCCTGATGGCTGGAAAGTAGTCCTTTACTTTTACATACTGGATACAACAGACTCTGCAGCTATCTTTTTCTTCTTTTGTCATCTTACTGGTACCAGGTTGTAGCCCAGTGTCGTGGATTTCTGTACTTGTCTTGCGCTTCTCGGATGGCTTGAGTGATTGATTTGTTCAACTTTTTACAGGATTCAGCTACACCATTTATCCATTTCGTTCTTGATCTTCCTCTTGCCTTACTTCCAGAAATTGTGTTGTAAAAAGTCTCATATGGAGTCTGGTCAGGCTGCATTCTTATTAGTTGGCCGAACCATTTCATTCTCTGTCTGTCAATATAATCTAGACATGGTATTATTCCAGTTTTCTCTCTATTGTTGGTATTCGTAACCTTGTCTTGTGTTAGTAGTGACCTCGCGGGGACAGCGCCTTTCACATGTAGTTATTTTCTGTTCTATTGCTCTGCCCTCTGTGGCTTAGGCGTTGCGAACGCGCTTCGTAATTCAGAGGTGCCGGGTCCGATCCCAGCTGCGGGCCTTGCGCCCTGCGTTGGTTTCAACAGCGGTATTGAGAAGCCGACCGCCCAGAAAGCAATGGCAAACTACTGGACATCAACCTGCCCAGAAAAACCACACAGCCAAAAAAATGATGTGGTTGGTGCTGTGAAGGATACGCAACTAACTAAGTGCTCTGCAGCCATACATACAAGAAATTTAAGCTTGAGGTTTCAGAACTTTCCCTATGTGGACAGGCATCGCAGAACATTGAACATATGCTACTGGTCTGACAGTCTGGTAGTCTTAGTTTCAGTTTCATAGCAAACAGGTCACCCCATCTTTGCTCCGCTCCTGTGCCAACGAAAAACACACAGAATGTTTATCTCAGTCCCTTTTTGAAAGATTGACAGACTGCTGTCTCAGCATATCTAGCATACACGCGCATTAAAGCATACGGTAGCCATCCGAAGTGCTAACACAAACAGTCCGACATTAGAAATGCAGTTCATCATTTATGGTAGCAGTAGTCACCAACAGATCAGCAGTTGCCCACGAGATTAATTTTAATCACATACGGGCACCGCCAATATTGCAAGACAGGCATCGCGCCATTTTCTGAATCTACAGCTCACACCAACACGTTAGTCACAGTCGAAAAAACATTCCAAATGCAATCCGCAGCTCACAGGGTCACGCCATGCATTCAACTCAGAAGCTGGGCGACGAAACTATATCCAGTCTACAAATGGAGCAAAAATGCATGGGCCACCGTCCGGAAGAAGCAGAAAATTTGCCCCGGCTCCAAACAGTGGCCCTGCCTAGCGTCCATTTTGACCGGAAACAAACATGCTCTCTATATGCAATAGAGAGATCCCAGGTTTGGTCGGTTGGTATTCCAATGGAAAACAAGTCGTGCATCGCACCACAGATCCGAAAGAGGCCTGTGGCCTTTTTATCTGAAACCAGCGACAGGGAGAATGGAAAGAAGAAGAATGTCGGGAAATTCTGGTTGCCTTAAAGGTGTCATCACTATAAACAGTTTAAAAAGCATATAACAAGCAGGTGGTAAGAGTCGACCAATTAGGGATATGCATATGACTGAGAGGCGAGGAAAGCAACAGTCTGCATAGAAATAAGTTAGATCCATAAAACGGATGTGCACGCAAAACTAAGTTCTGGAACAAGAACAACGTTCAGAAGTGGACGAACAACCAGAAATTTCTGCTGGAGTTTACAATCTGTTATTGAAAGGAATCATGCTCTGCTCTGAGACAAAGATGTTGATGATGAGGATGATGATCATGATGAGGATGATAACGATGACGTTTTTTTTTTTTTTTTAGAAATGCTGTTTTTTAAACTTGAGCTTTTAAAAGATTAACTTCTTTAATACCATTCTATTTTCCTCATTATCGTTGAAACTGGCGTGTTGCTGGAAGGGTGGCTTGCAACACTTGATAAGGTTCAGGCCATGCGCATATCACAGATCTGCTATAAAGGAAATTCTGGTGTGCCAGGTAACAAGCAGGCTGAAAGACCAGCTGCTGCCGCGCCTATGGCCACTGAGCTACTTTCTGATGAAGCAGACATGGTGAAGGCATTATGGGATCAAATGGACAGTGCAACAAAACAGACAGAGAATTGATACACTGAAAAACTAATTCCACCTGGGGTATGGGGAGTGAAGGTTCTGAAAGACAGGGGAATATAGACAGACTTCTAATTACGTTACAAGTGGTACTATTAGCCTGTCGACATTTTGCTGGCTATTGAAAGGGGGTACGGAGCACGTGGGGAAATGTCTCGAGTGCACTTATGTCAACTGTTGATTCGTTCATGCATTTGTACATTCTATCTTCTGTTATCATTGTTTCTAATAGAGCAAAAATTTCTTTGTGCGAGTTCACATCTTTCAAAACAGTTTGTTCAACATAACGTAATGAAATACAAGAATATACATCAAAGAAATGTTTTCCCATTGTATACTGAAGAAAAAAAAAACAGGACATAATATGTTGCATAATTTCGTGCCTGACATATTTCGTGGTATCTCCTCAAGTACATACAACAAAACTGACGTACACTGAAGCTCGGCTATGCGCAGGACTATGTTATGCAAACATATACAGTGTTGTTGCTCTAGGTCACGCCGGTGCTACAGAGCCTGTGCACTGTGCAGATCTTCTTCGGACTCAGACTTTAGTTAGATGAAAGAACGGAGCATGGGTTACTACACGTGTGTCATGATGTTGATACGTTGTTCAAAATTCAAACTTCAAGCCCTAGGACAGTAGCTCTAAACCTTCCTAATGCGGCGACCCTTTATTATAATTCCTCATGTTCCAACCATACAATTATTTTCGTTGCTACCTTCTAACTTAAATAAATATGTATTTGATCTTTTCTCCAGGCCATGCCGGCGTAGTGGGCAATGAACAGGTAGACAGATTGGCTAGATCTGCACCACTGAGTGGTGAACTGATACATGACAAGGCAGATGTGGTCAAGGCTTTTTGGGAACAAGCAATGGAATTAATAGAGAAACGAGATTGGGTGTAACCAGAGGGTCTGAACGGCTCACTACACTCAGGGGAAAGGCAAGACGAACATATAACCAGATTGTGACCGGTACCTTGAGTATTAGAACTCTACGCAGGCTGCCGAAGACGAGGACGGAGCACGCACCCCAGTGCTATGATGTCAATTCTTGACTCAACTCAGTTCAACCGAATATGTATTTTCCGATGGTCTTTGGCGACCCCTGTGAAAGGCTCGTTCGACCAATAAAAGGGTCGCGACCCACAGGTTGAGAACAGCTGCTCTAGGAGTTCTGCTGGGAAACGATAAACAGTGAGACAATTGACGTTCTGATTGGTTAATGGAACAATGGACGTTCTGATTGGTTAATGGGACAATGGATGTTCTGATTGGTTAACTTCTTCAGTAGTTATATCTGCATCTAGGTATGAATTTTCTTCCTTAATTGTGATTTTAGTTGCCATAATCTCTTTATTAAGAGCCGTTCTGTTTTTCCGTTCTTGTTCGGACGTTCTGATTTGTTAAAGAGACAAAGGACGTTCTGATTGGTTAATGAGGCATTGGACGTTCTGATTGGTTAATGAGACAATTGACGTTCTGATTGGTTAATGAAACAAAGGACGTTCTGATTGGTTAACGCTGAGAAGATGCATTCGCAAAGGATATTTTTTTTTTTTTTTTCATCGAACACCGGCTGTGAATTCCAGTGGAAGGTCCCGGTTAATCGTCCGCTTGGACTTTTGGCCTTCACCTGGACCTGATTTTTGCGTGTACAACCGTTTTTAATTTCCCTGCCTCTTGGGCAGCTGTACGCCGACTTCGAAGGAAGACGTCAGGCCTATTTCTAGGGTGACTGTGGCCATTGTTTTGTGTGGGTCGAGACTGCCTGATTTGTGTGGTGTCCGCCTTGTCTCCTTCGCCGCAGGTATTGCCCCCGGAGTACCCCTTTGGGGCAACCCCCTGTGGAACAGTTGGCCCTCAAGGGAAGGCAGGGGCAGATCATGGGCATTCCCCGCCATCCAAGGAGGCTTCCATGCATGCAGAGCCGGCACATGGCGCTCTGGTTCTGGGCTCACCCAAGGAATCGTCACGTCCTGCACATGCCTGCTTAACCTCACAACCGTATCAGGCCTCCCGCTCGACAGGGGCTGCGCCCTCTGGAAGTCAGCGGGGAGCAGCCCGTTGGTTTTGGACTTTTGTGACCACACAGATAGGTACATTAGCCCGGCAGAATTTCACATCCTGAATCAGGCATATCGTTGTCAGTTTTGTCCCAACACTCGGGCGAGTGGGGTCTTTGGGTATGGACATTCGGCCTTTTGCATTTCAGTGCAAATTTTGATGGTCAGATTTTGATCCGTATGATCTAGTTTTGTCGGACATTTAGGCTTAGCCATCCGATGGATGGTTGCTGTTGTGGTGTACCACAGCGCGGTGACGACGACACTGAGGGTTAACCGAGGATGTACGTGACTGAGGATGCACAAGGATGGCCAGCCCATGTATGGTTTCTGTTGTGTTGCACCTCAGCGCGGTGACGACGACACTGAGAATTAACCGAGGATGAGCATTGGGCAATGTTCTCTTTACTCAGCAGTCTTTTAACCAAGGGTTGTGATTTTAGCTGTACTTTTGTCGAACCTACTCATGTTCCTAATGAGTTTTGTTAACATTTTTCACCCAAGCGTTTGGGGGCGGGCTGGTGAGAGCCACAAGGACACATCACCTCTGGGGGCCGCCAAACTCCGAGATCCCCTGACAGCTCTGTTAATGCTCATTTGAGACATTATCCGTGGCGCACGACGAGGACGTGCTGTAGGGGTCTTGCGTGAGGTTCCGTACAACCAGGATAGTAAAGGACTGGCGCCCGAGTGACGTACGGAGTATCTCCTTATACACATCATGTTGGACTTAACTTCCCCTCACGCCTGTGACATAAATCACCGCGCCACCGCAAAGGATATCAAAAAATACCGAGAAAATCATGGACTATAAGAAAATCTAACAAGGAAGTTCTCACCGAGACGGATGAAAATCATAAACTGGTTTGAAGAATTAGACGGAGAAAGTCCGTGTTTTGTCGGACATGTTTTAGACGGAATTGACTGGTGAACTTCTAGGTTGAGAATAGAGGTGGAGGCAGTCACTGCTGCTTTCCGCTGGCTTGAGAATCAGCTGTACACACATGTCGCAAGTGTAACCGACTCACAAAGCACGCTGAGAAATGTGAAGACAGACGTGCTCCGTGCAGAGTGGCGAACATCGATTTAAAGATTCAGATAGTTGGAGTCCTTTAGATATTTTCTCCAGCTATGCCGGTTTAAGAAAAAGTAAAATAAAAATATGTAAAACTGATAAAGTATAACAAGGACTCTTTCCGTTGTCAGGGAGTGTCGGGTATATACTAGTAACCACATACTGTTATAAACGGGTGCTATATGAGTAACGCAATCAACTACCACCTGCGGATCGGAGGGTGGTAGATTTAGGTCCTGACGGAGCCGAAATTTTTTTCGAAATTGGCCTTGGCTCTCAGGTCGACCCAGCCTTAAGCGGGTACCAGGTAAATCCTAGGAAGTAAAGACGGTCAGCATGATGTTGCCCACATCGCGACCGCAAAGTACCGATCGGTCTATATAATATAAAGAAGAACTCCACAGGGGAGCATAGACAGCAGGGATCCCACCGTTCATCAGTAGAAAGATCTCTCGCTGACGATTGTCTATAAAATAAAGGTCTAGCCATATATGCCCAAAACATCTGAAGGCCTCGAAAATGGTACTTTACAATCAACTACAGGCTCGCCGTTAATTATTCCAGGGATGTTTCCTGGTAGCTGTTTTTTGTTTAGTTTAGTCATGAAAGCCAGTTCAGTTTTCAGATCTACCGACATGAAGTTCCAACTAACATCAACAGGCTCAAGATCAAGCATGATTGCCACTGCGCCAACACGGGTTCCTATAATTATGTATGGTTGAGTGTCCTGTGGAAGTAAAGACGACCGGCGTAATGCTGACCACATTACCGACCTAGTGCCGATGGTCTGAAAAAATATGGGTGTTTTTCCCATATACCCGGTGCGGCCTAAAGGTGTGAAAAGGGATCGTTACTTACATACTTATGTATAGCTGAGTCTTGTTGTTGTTGTTGTTGTTGTTGTTGTTGTTGTTGTTTGTTCTTTTTCTTCTTCTTCTTCTTCTTCTTCTTCTTCTTCTTCTTCTTCTTCTTCTTCTTCTTCTTCTTCTTCTTCTTCTTCTTCTTCTTCTTCTTCTTCTTCTACTTCTTCTTCTTCTTCTTTTCTTTTCCTTTTTCTTCTTCTTCTTTTCTTTCTTCTTCTTCTTCTTTTCTTCTTCTTCTTCTTCTTCTTCTTCTTCTTCTTCTTCTTCTTCTCTCTTCTTCTTCTTCTTCTTCTTCTTCTTCTTCTTTTCTTCTTCTTCTTCTTCTTCTTCTTCTTCTTCTTCTATCTTCTTCTTCTTCTTCTTCTTCTTCTTCTTTTTCTTCTTCTTTCTTCTTCTTCTTCTTCTTCTTCTTCTTCTTCTTTCTTCTTATTTTCTTTCTTCTTCTTCTTCTTCTTCTTCTTCTTCTTCTTCTTCTTCTTCTTCTTCTTCTTCTTCTTCTTTCTTCTTTTTCTTTTTTTCCCTTTTCTTCTTTTTCTTTTCTTTCTTTCTTTTTCTTCTTCTTCTTCTTTTTCTTCTTCTTTTCTTCTTCTTTCTTCTTCTTTTCTTCTTCTTCTTCTTCTTCTTCTTCTTCTTCTTCTTCTTCTTCTTTTCTTTTTCCCTTTTCTTCTTTTTCTTTTCTTTCTTTCTTTTTCTTCTTCTTCTTCTTCTTCTTCTTCTTCTTCTTCTTCTTCTTCTTCTTCTTCTTCTTCTTCTTCTTCTTCTTCTTCTTCTTCTTCTTCTTCTTCTTCTTCTTCTTCTTCTTCTGCCTTTGCACTTCAAACGATCATAATCTTGTACTGCGATTTACAGCTAGGCTTCGATATCTGCACCTTTTTAACCAACACATTCGATTTCAACAAACCCTTAATTAATCTTCTTTTTTGGCGTAATTGTTAAGGGAGCCTCGAACCACGTGGGGAATGTTCGGATCCTGTTACATCTTAGCGCTCACAATTTTTACACTCCGTCAGAAAGTTCTGGTTGTTCGTCCACTCCTGGACTTTAGTCTTGATCCAGAACTTGAGTTTTGTGTACACATCCGTTTGACAGATCTGGGGCTGTTCGGATCCTGTTACATCTTAGCGCTCACAATCTTTACACTCCGTCAGAAAGTTCTGGTTGTTCGTCCACTCCTGGACTTTAGTCTTGATCCAGAACTTGAGTTTTGTGTACACATCCGTTTGACAGATCTGGCCTTTTTTTGTGTGCAGAATGTTGATTCCTTGCCACTCAGGCAGATGCACTCAGATTTGAAAGTAAAAAAGTAAAGGACCCTTTTCCACGCCTTTCATGCGTATTGGGCATATAGGACTAGACCTATATTTTATATACCAAACGGCACTTGGTGAGTGATGTAGTAAGCAACACACCGGCTGCCTTTACATTTTAGGAGTGCACCAAATACCCACTCAAGGCTGGGTCCACCTGGTACCCACTCAAGGCTGGGTCGACACTGGAACCAAGGTCATTTTTGACAAAAGTTCGGCCCCTGTCAGGAACCCACGACTTTCCGATCCGCAGGCAAGCGTCTAGCCGCTAGACCACGCCGGCTCCCCAGATTTGAAAGAACACCCTAAATAGTCGGCTTCTACGACATACTGCTGGTGGGGTAGGGCGAGGAGGAGGGGCGGGGGAGTGTTAGTATATACATTGGGTTATGTTGACGTTAATCTCCCCCCAAACAGTAGGTCACTTTTCATTCATAAATGTGTTGGGCTGGTCGACTTTCCTGAAGGTTATGGGTGAGTCCCGCTCTGTTGCTTGCTTTCTGTGATGTCTTGCGTTTACGTTTTCATTGCAAGAAAGAGATTGCCAGTGACATAGGTTGCAGCACTTTCCAGGGGGGGAGGGGGGGGGGGGGTAGTGTTAGACCTAGTTTCCCCATGTTTTTGGAGTGTTAAAAGCGCTGGCGTGCTGACATATACAACACGCGATATCAACAGCATTGCGGAACACCCCCTTAACCTTCTGCCGAGATGACAGGTTTAGGAACTACCAATCAGAAGTGAGCTAGTGTGTAAATGGGCGGGGCGTGGGGAGACCAACGTTACTTTTACCTATTGTTTTTTCTCCGAAATGGAGCCCGCGAATTCCCAAGAGCAAAGTACTGATCCGTGATATATGTTGTCTCATACTATTTCGCGCTGGCCTAAAGGGTTTCCAGTAATTGAAGATTTCAAAAAAAGCTAAGACAGACCAAGCTCCTCGACCGACTGGAGTCACACAAAACAACATTTACGTCACAATAGTTCACCCTAAGGCAACCGTGTCCACTTTTACTGGCTTAAACAGAATTTCTTGTTCTGCCCTATTGACCCAGGAAATGAACGGTGTATGTTGCAAGGCTGTGAGGGGGAAGGGGAGAGGGAATCGGGGAAGGGGGGATTCCCCATCTCAGGGAATCTGAGACTTCGTGGGGAGTTCCCGGGAATGTCCAATAATATAGAAGTGATGAGATGTAAAATAAACACCGACTAACACTAAAACCCCCCCCCCCCCCCATAATATTAGACCTTCCAGAGAACTCACCATAAAATCTCGGAGTCCCCGAGACGCGGTGAATTAAAAGAAAAGCAACTCTTTAAAGCACCTTGGCTACGAATAAATTATTCTCGCCGTTAACAAATGGGATAGTCAATTATTATTATTATTATTATTATTATTATTATTATTATCATTATCATGTTATCATCATCATCATCATCATCATTATTCAAGTGCCTTGCCGACTGGCGTTGGTGAAAAATCCTTCCTGCAATCTGAGATCCGCAATTGCATGTATCAGTTCGTGTGTTGACACCCCTCCATAGTATGAGGAAAAAGCTGTCAAGAATCTTCTCGCGTTGTTTTCCTCTGCCTCTTTTTCCACAAATCTGTCCAGTGGTCACAATATATTCTAGCTTCCTCTCGACTAATAGGTTAGCTGCGTACCTTTACATGACGTTGCCCCTGACTGTTGTGTGGGTTTTCTAGGCAAATGTACGTCCAGTAGTTTCCTCGACTAATAAATAGCATTCCGTAATGTTTGTGGTAAGTGCCTACGAGCCATTGTCTTTTTCAAAACATTTGGGTTTAGACAATGGATCAACATCATGGCAAAAGGCGTAACCCACAAGTGCTCCATTTTACTTCTAACTCAGGCCTGAGTCCAAAGAATCTCAGCGCAGTGCACAAACTCCACAGCACCGGCGAGAATCTTAAAATACTTTAGGTAATTTTTAACTCTAAATTTTACCTGGGCAGCGCCGTTAGGCTACACTTTACGATTTCGAAGTGCCAAGGGATATTTACAAGGGCGTCCGATCTCGCTACCCAGAAACCAGGGGACATTACTAGAAGCCCACGTGAGAAAAAAATCAAAGCCTTTTCCTGTGGCCGAAACCCGGGACATCTAGCACTGGTGACGGACGCCATGCCTCGAGACCACACAGTATCTCCTTCATTTAAAACATCTGGATGGCTAGTTTAGGGCTGTCCTTTTATCAATGTTGTTGTTTTGATTACTGTTATAATAAAAATAATAATAACAACAATTATTATTATTATTATTATTATTATTATTATTATTATTATTATTATTATTATTTTACAGTTTTACCTCTCCAGCGTTGTATTCGGTAGAATAAAAATAACACGGCTGCGAATCAAACAAATACTCTTTTTCTGTTCTCTGCTCCTGGAATACCTCGCAGCGTCAGACCAGGAAAAAAGACCTGTGGAACGGGCCCTTCTGTTTGCTTTGTAGAAAAAAGCACTTACTCTTCAGTGCCAAAACATGGTCAAGATAGCGAGACGGGGGGTGTTTATGTGTTCTGCCAACATTTGACCTGGGTTAGGTTCACACACACTTGAGTGGTGGAAGTTGCGTCTAAAAACTAGGGCCACCTGCTGAATAGTCCTGCCCCCTACGTGCTGCTCTAAATGGACGAACCGCAGACAGCCTAAATGAGGGACTTAGGAAAACATGGCAATAAAAGATAGCGAGTAGAGACAGGGTTTGTCAACAGACCATAAAACATCCAGTAGAAGTCTGAATGTCTTGACATATCCAGGTCACCTAAGACAGTCTTGTCTGGTAGTGTGGGCAGATTGCCAGAGTGTGGGTAAGCAGAAAGGACATCCTTTATTGTTCACTAACAACGGGTAAAAGACACTCAAGCCGACCTCTACTACGATATAAAGACGTGTGCAAGTGGGACATGAATGACACAGGTATTGAGGTGGGCTTGTGGGAACAAAATGCCATGGATCGTGCTGTCTGGATAGAGCACATCGGGAAGGAAATAAGAAAGAAGGAGGAAATAATTGCAGAAAGGATGAGAGGAGGAGGAGGAGAAGAAGAAGAAGAAGAAGAAGAAGAAGAAGAAGAAGAAGAAGAAGAAGAAGAAGAAGAAGAAGAAGAAGAAGAAGAAGAAGAAGAAGAAGAAGAAGAAGAAGAAGAAGAAGAAGAAGAAGAAAAGAAAGAGGAGAAGAAGACATATAGACCACAGCGTATTTTCAAAAATACTCACATGATAATAAACTGGTTATGACTATCCATGTCTAGAGTAATGGCGGCTCCTCGAAGTTCCACGTATCCCAGGGGTGACTTACTCCTGGAGTCATCCTCGCTTTTGAAATACAGTAACCTCCCCTGGCTCTCTTCAAGGACACACCAAAGACGTCTCCGAGTTTTCAGAAAACTCAGCCCTGACAAGGATTGACGGTAGAAATTGAACGGTAATAGAACATATACATATGTATTCGTCCCCATAAAAAACAACATAAATTCTTCATCATCAGTTCTCTGTGTGCTTAGTGACACATGAGGCTTCAGAGAGGACTTTCCATGCTTTCCTGTCCTGTTCAATCTTCAGTGTAGTTTTCCATGTCAAAGATGCCGCGCTCAGGTCACTTTCCATCGTTCGTCTCCGTGTTGTTTTTGGGCGCCTCTTCTTTCTCTTTTCCTCTGATGTCCAAGTAAGAGCTGTTTCGGCAGGTATATCAAAATTTATTCTCATAACATTGCCAGGCAATTTCCATCTTCTCCTTGTTATTCTACTATCTAGAGTTTCTTAGTTCGTGACTTGAGGTAGTTTAGTGTTGGTGCTCTTGCAGACGTGAGTTTCGTTCCTCTGCAGTAACTGTTGGACTTCCAGATTTGCCTCATCCTTCCAAAAGCAGCTCTAGCTTTGTTCAGGCGTGACTGTATGTCTTCCTCTGTCCCTCCCAATAGGGACACCACACTGCCAAGATATGTGAACTAGTGTACATTTTCAAGTGTTTGGTTATTTATTGCCACTGGTTGTTGGTTTGTACTGTTTGTCATGATCTTTCAACAACATGTGTACTTCATAATTATTGTAATAACAACTCCCCGTGTGGGTTCCGGGGTCCCATAGTGGGGGGAAACAAGAATAAACCCACTGGCTTGCCATAAAGCATGTACTAGAAGTTGACTGACTGGGAGCTTCCTTGGAAGTCCGAGAGACTGAGAGGCAAGGAACCAACAGTCTGTATACATTTAAGCTAAATTTGTAAAATGGATGTCCTCACCACACGCAGATTCTGCAACACGACTTAAGTCCGGAGGCGGGCCAACACCCAGAACTTTTCGCTGGAGGGAATGCGACGAAGAAGTAATAACAACATCAGCATCATCATCAGCATCATCATCGTCATCATCATCAGTATCATCATCATCAGTATCATTATCATCATCATCATCATTTCATTTATAATTATTTAGAAGAAACAGATGTCAGCATTAGGACCTGAAAGACTGACATCAAGTGACTCAAAGAGCCGCTTTTTGGATGCAAAAACTAACAGAGTGCATCCCAGGTCCCCCCACCCCCCCATCCCCCCACCTTTTAAGTAAAATGGCTTAAGAGTCTGCATTTACGACTTGGTGCTGTAGACACAGGCGGGTGGTGTTGAGGGAGAGGTCATAGTTCGATCCTGTAAAACAGATACACTGGGATCCTTTGCTGTTACCATCGCTTAGGCCCTAGAATGTTTGTCCGTTTGCCCCTTTTTCCCCATCTCAGCTGCGATCAAACATTTGATACCCTGAGACTGATAATTTCACTCTTGATGGCAGACCAACCTGTCTAATCATAGAGTGCCAGTTCAACCTCTACTATCATCACTCAGCAGGTCCTTTAAACAAACTTTGCTCTCGTCACGGCACGCCTGAAAGTCTTCCTTTCTCTAGCTAATTCTCAAACCCTATGTGTTTTCACAGACAATGCATCTTCAGTGTCTTCGATCTAGTTTAGCGGAGGTCTGCCTCTGCTTCGTTTTCTGGAAACGTTTTCTGGAAACTGCACTTGCCATCACCATTCTCTCCAGGCCACCGGGACGCTTAACATGGAGAAATTTCGGGCCATGGTGCTGTTTATGAGTCAGTTCTCCTCTGTGCACTGATCATGCATGATGTCGGTGTTTCTCTACTTTTTGGTCTACGACATTCTAAGAATCGTTCTGTAACATTTCAGTTTAAAAGCCCTGATTTTTTTACCTTCTTCAGATTGGGTTTCAAAGAGACACCCCAGGTAATAATACTTCTTTTCCTTCTTCAAACTGGGTTTCAAAGAGACACCCCAGGTAATAATACTTCTTTTCCTTCTTCAGACTGGGTTTCAAAGAGACACCCCAGGTAATAATACTTCTTTTCCTTCTTTGCATTCACCATCTGTAAACTCTGGTGGAAAGTTCTGATTGTTCATCCACTTCTGGACTGCAGTCCTGCTCCGTGTGCATCAGTTTTACAGATCTGACTCGTTTGTATGCAGACCACTAGTTCCTTACCTCTTAGGCAGATGCACTCCGACTTATGATACGCAGAAGTAACACGAAGACAATGGGCTTACCTCCCCCGCCAGGTTTCACGTGCAGATACCCCGACAAGCTTGGCCAGGCCGACATGGTCACTGTTGTGTCTCCAGGTTAAATCTTGATGTGCCCTCGTGCACAACCCATAGTCCGTCTGCCGGGGGTCAAGAGTAGACAATATTGATAGTTAAGATGATAAAGATAATCAAGGAGACAATATTGATATTCAAAATGATAATGATAATCAAGGAGACAACATTAATAGTTAAGATGATAAAGATAATTAAGGAGACAATATTGATGGTTAATATGATAAATATAATCAAGGATTCAATATTGATTGGTAAGATGATAAAGATAATCAAGGAGACAACATTGGTGGTTAAGATGATAAAGATAATCAAGGAGACAATATTGGTGGTTAAGATGATAAAGATAATCAAGGAGACAACATTGGTGGTTAAGATGATAAAGATAATCAAGGAGACAATATTGATATTTAAAATGATAATGATAATCAAGGAGACAATATTGATAGTTAAGATGATAAAGATAATCAAGGAGAAAATATTGATATTTAAAATGATAAAGATAATCAAGGAGACAATATTGATATTTAAAATGATAAAGATAATCAAGGAGACAATATTGATATTTAAAATGATAAAGATAATCAAGGAGACAATATTGATGGTTAAGATGATAAAGATAATCAAGGAGACAATATTGATATTTAAAATGATAAAGATAATCAAGGAGACAATATTGATAGTTAAAATGATAAAGATAATCAAGGAGACAATATTGATATTTAAAATGATAAAGATAATCAAGGAGACAATATTGATATTTAAAATGATAAAGATAATCAAGGAGACAATACTGATTGGTAAGATGATGACGACAATGATAATAAGGAGGAAGATGAGCTCAAGAAGGATTCGGAGGGAGGGATAGGTACAATTCAACACTCAACATAACAATAAATGTTGAGGATGATTATAATGATGATATTCATAATTTTAAAAGGGACACACATGAGACTGCTCTATACTTTCTAAACTAACACTTCTCAAATGCTGATGTAGCACCATTTAAACAAGAAGGAGAATCGACCCAATGCCCTTCTGAAGTCATCATCATCATAAACCACTTCAACAGTTAAGCGTCATGGGGAGGAATAGTTTGCCATCCAACGCACGCTGGAGCCACTGGCTATTGTCCTGTCGTGAAGGCGTAGAGTGTCTTTAATGTTGTCGATCTATTTTTTCGCGGCCGTCCTCTTGATCTTGTAGCTGATCTTCTGAAATTTGTAAAACACTGTCTTCTTCTTCTTTTTCTTCGCGTTCACCGGCTGTAAACTCGGACGGTAAGTTCAGGGTGTTCATCCATCTCCCAGCTTTAGTCTTGCTCCAGAAGTTGAGTGTTGCATGCATATCCGTTTCACGGATCTGGTTTTTTTTATGCAGACTTGTCGTTCCTTGCCTCTCAGGCAGATGTACTCTGACTTCGAAGGATGTCCCCAATTAGTCGACTTCTACGATATGCTTGTTGAGGAAGCAGTGGGTCAGGCTATTCTTGTTTTCTCCACAATGGGACCTCGGAACCCACACGGGGAAAATGCACTTTCATTCTACAGATATTACGCAGCTGTTCAGCTTAATTCTTACTTCTTCTTATTATTATCATTATTATTATTCCTCTTTATTTTTATCCTTCTTCTTTTTCTTTTCTTCTGCTTCTTCTTCTTCTTCTTCTTCTTCTTCTTCTTCTTCTTCTTCTTCTTCTTCTTCTTCTTCTTCTTCTTCTTCTTCTTCTTCTTCTTCTTCTTCTTCTTCTTCGGTCCTATTCTACCTTACAGCATCAGACTTGAAGATTTATCGGTTGCAAGCCTTGGCATATGATATTCCATCACTTGCGTGGTCCGCCTCTGAGACTGCTTCCATTGTGTCTAAGTGACAGGGCTCTCGGTGGTGCACTTATAGTGGTAGTCTTGACACATGTCCAAACCATTCGATCTGTTTTCTCGTGATGTAGTTTAGTACTGGTTCTGTCGCAGCTTCTTTCCTGATATCATCATTACTTCAGATTTACGGTACCTATCACAGAGGTTTAAAGCTTTAACAACAGATGAACATCATGGCACACGGGTGGTAACCCAATTAGTGCTTCGTTCTACTTCTAACTCAAGCCTGAGTCTGACGAATCTTAGCGCAGTGCACGGCTCCGCAGCACCGGCAAGGATCCTGAAATGTTTTGGGTATATTTTTAACTCTAAATTTAGCCGGGGCAGCGCGATTATGCTACTCTTTTCGATTTTCAATTGCCAAATGATTTTTTTACGTGCGCAGCAATACACACGGACCTCCAATCTCACTACTCAGAGACCAGGGGAAATTACTAGAAGTCCACGTGAAAAAATCCTAGCTCACACAGGGGCTTGAATCCGAGACCTCTAGCAAACAAGGCGGACACCATACCTCGAGACCACGTAGCTCCTGTACCTATCAAGGAATCAAGGCCGAAGGGTTGCGACATCAATATTCTTCTTCTTCACTTCCTCTTTTACCGCTGTGGGTGTCGAGGGAGATATAAGGTTCTGTTTCTAGCTCTTCTGGCTGCCTCGACCATAGGCACATCATGCTGTTGTAGAGTTTTTCTGATGTTATCCTTCCATCTTGTTCTTGGTCTACCCCGTGCTCTACGTCCTTCTTCTCTTTCCATGTATGCTTTGTATGGTATGGTGTCACAAGGCATTCTCTCTAAGTGGGCAAACCATTTCACTTGCTGTCTTTGTATGTAATCCAGAATTGGTTCTGTGCCGACTTGTTCTCTTATGATCTAATTCCTGATCTTATCTCTTATGGTCACTCCTACAGCCCTTCTCAGACATCTCATTTCCGTGGTTACTAATTTTCTTTTATGGTTTGTTGTGAGTGACCATGTCTGGCACTGGTAGCACAGAGTTGGAATAAATATGCTTTGAATAAGATGTCTCTTTGTGCTGATTGGGATTGTCTTATGCTGTAAGAGGGGAGCTAGCTGTCATCAATATTAAAAATCGGTTTTTAAAAAAAGAGGTACTATCATCATGTGTAGCGGTATGCCTAAAGGAAGGTTCGGAAGATCAACAGCGCTGGTAATCACTGTTATAAAGTATGTGTCTCCATATAACGATTAGCAGCTGGCAGAGAGGTTAATGGTACAGTGCTCTCATGCGAAAAGCCAGGTTCGAGCCTCAGTAACGGATGGGTATTTTGTTTACTTTCTCTCAAAAACAACAACAAAAATTATATCCTGAAGAGTTGGTGGTTATAGCACCATACTTGCAACCTTACTTAATCTTGCTGGCGATCACATCTCCCCCCCCCCCCCCCCCCACCTTTTTTTTTTTTACTAATACTGTCCTAGAACAGTGGTATCCAACCTCTTTCAGGCACCCCACCCCTCCCCCTCATTTTTTAAAGAACATAGCAAGACCTCTACTATCCAAACCTTCTTTAAGTTTATAGGGCATATATGGCTAGACATATATTTTTGTAGACCAATCGGCGACTCACATATATGTGTGTTGTATATACACTCACATATATGTGAGTCGCCGATTGGTCTACAAAAATATAGGTCTAATTCTATAATGCCCTATACGCTTGAAGGTTTGGAAAAGAGACCTTCACTTTACTTTACTATATATATATATAATGTGTGTGTGTGTGTATATGTGTGTGTGTGTATGTGTGTGTGTGTATATGTGTGTGTATGTGTGTGTGTGTTCCTTAAGAAAGATAGGAGCTTTGTGCTGAAATGCCCTAGAAAGATTCTCAGAATACCGCGGTCAAGAAAGAGAAGAAATGCAGACAGATTAAAAGATCTGAACATCAAGGAAGATTGGCTGATAAACAGCATCTTGTCACGGAAGGTAAAATATTTTGGTCACATCAAGTTATATCAATATATATATAAATCAGTATGTATATACATATATATAGTTAGTTGCGTATCCTTTAACACGACGTTGCATAACCAATCCCTGCAGCTTGTGGCTATTGTGGTTTTCTGGGCAAATTTACGTCCAGTAGTTTGCCATTGCTTTATGGACGGTTCCCTTCTCGATACCACTGTGGAAACCAAAGCAAGGCGCAAGGCCCTCAGCTGGGATCGAACCTGGCACCCCAGCATTACGAAGCTCTTTCGCAATGCCTAAGCCACCGACGATATCATATATATGATATGATATATATGTATATATATATATATATATATATATATATATATATATATATATATATATATATACACACACACACACACACACATATATATATATATACCCTACAACATACCCAGCCACACACACACATATATATATATATACCTTCACACATACCCTCCACACACACACACACACATATGTATATATATATATATATATATATATATATATATATATATATATATATATATATATATATATATATATACAATCAAACATACCCAGCCACACACATAAAACACACGGAGATTGATTGTGCAAAGCCTGGAAGGTACTGGAACCTCTCCCACGCTTTCACAGATATTAGGCGTAAATGACTAGACCTATATTTTATAGACCAAACATCACTTGGTGGGAGATGTGTTTAGCATCACACCGGCCGCCTTTACTTCTCAGGATTGTATCCGGTACTTATTTAAGGCTAGGTCAACCTGGGAGCTAATATCGTTTTTGAGAAAAAGTTCGGCTCCGTTAGGACCCGAACCCCCGACCCTCAGACTCGCAGGCGAGCCTCTCGCCGCTACACCCTGGTGGCTTCATGTTCAGTTAGAGATGGTCCCCGTGTGGGTTCCGTGGCCCCATTGTGGGGAAAACAAGAATAGACCCACTGCCTCCCCAAAAGCATGTCGTAAGAGTCGACTAACTGGGAGCCTCCTTTGAAGTCGGAGTGCATCTGCCTGAGAGGCAAGGAACCAACAGTCTGCATTCAAGTGAATCAGATCTGTAAAACTGATGCACACGCAACACTCAGGTTCTGGAGCAGGACTGCAGTCCAGAAGTGGACGAACAACCAGAACTTTCCGCCAGAGTGTACAGCTGGTGAACGCGAAGAAGAATAAGTAAGAGATGGGTATGATTTTTTTTCCTTAGTAAAAACAAAAAAGAATCTCAACCTGTACAGTTTGTGGCGACTGTATTAGCCCAGCATCCCTACACCCCCCCCCCCCTCGCCCACACCCCTCCTTTTTTTCCGCCTCCTTATCCCAGTATTACATTAAAAGGTCGTAAATTAGGGCACTTTAAACAGAGATGTGCAGTCTCATCGTTTGCCTTATCTTCTGCATCTTCTTCTTTTTTCTACTCCTGGAATGCCTCATTACGTCAGGGCAGGAAGAGATCTATAGAACGAGCCCTTCTGTTCGCTTCGTATAAAGTATTTTTCAGTGTCTCTGATATTTCTTCGGTCCATATTCTGCGTGGTCGACCTCCGTTACCGTTGTATCTGTATATCACTGCTCTCTGTGGTGCCCTGTCTGTTGCCAATCCTGTTACGTGGCCAAACCATTTGATTTCTTGTCTACCTATAAAGTTTGTGTCTATATATATGTCATAGACTATGTATAAATAAAACACACACAGAGAGTTGATGTATAGAGCCCGTGTCCGCATACAACAGTGGTCTTCAACTTGTATTCCCCCTCCCCTATCCCTTTTTTTTTTTTGCACCCTTTCCCTGGTAATGAGGAAGTTTCAAATGAGGCGTCAAGAACTTTTGAAACTGAGCTCACTTGTATTTCTAATAATCTGGATCTTCAGCAGCAACAGGCATGAAAACATAACAGAGCTGTTAGCTTGGCGTGGAGAGTGACATCTGTTGTGCAGACACCATCAGGACAAAACAATGTCAATCCTCAATATGATATTTGCACACTACATTGCCAGTTGTTGGTGATTATTTCGTTCGTTATTTGACACTTTGATTTATGTGCGAGCTTTTCTCCAAGTCTCTGCCAACAGTACTTGGTTTAATTGTTTCGTTCCACTTTTCTTCAGTATCACATTTTGCTATGCTGGTGTGGGGGAAGAGGGGGGTGGGGGGGGGGGCATGTCTTCCATATACCCAAGTGACGCGCCACATGACTAAGGTTGCCGACCATTAGATACTAAACGACTGCTATACTCGATGCACTTTTTACAAAATCTATTCTGTAAACAGAAAATTGACAAGCAGTATCAAGACTCACGGTCAAATCTAGCTGCGACCCGGTGCAGCCCACGGCCGATCTTCGAAATCAGGCGGTTCCCTAGGAACTTGGTAATACAGTTTAACACTACGAGGTAAACAGAGGAACGTCGCTGTAGCTTCGGAGTTGCGTGCGGACAGCGACACAGGTAGACAGTTTCTTATCAGCTGTCCGTACTGGTGGCAGAACACTTATGGTTTACAACCGTATGTAACGACGCTGGTTCACATCTCCCTATCTTACCTTTTATTCATACGAAGTATACAGGAACGTCGCTGTAGCGCGCAGTTGTGTGCACACACACACACAGTTATATCATATATGGTATATATATATGGTATATATATATATATATATATATATATCTTATATATATATATATATATATATATATATATATATATATATATATATATATATATATATGCATCTGTATATTGGGAGAATATCATTTGAAGAGAAACTTTCCATTTCTCCACCCCTGCCCCCTTCTCCAACACTAACACGCTTAGATACCAATAAACACACACACACAAGCCTATACCGAGAGACTGAAAGTACACAAGTAGAAAAACAATTGAGTCCAAACAATATCTCTTTCCATATTCATGCTCCCATTAACTCTTGCACTTCCCGCAAACACCCCAACCACTCACATACGCAACCACACACATACACACACAAACACACACACATACAAGAACTTACCCACACACGCATCCACACAATCCATAAGCCAGGATATTAAAGATTACAATCACTGCTCTATTCCCGTCCGTCTCTTATTGATCGGAGACAGGAAAGCAACAACAGCTGTATCCAATCATTGCGAAACTGTTTTGCCGGGGTAGAGATACATGTTGCCAGTACACAGCACAAATCTGGTTGAACCGGCACCTGTTCTCTACTGGGCGGGAGCAGCAGGGGTTGGCGAGATGGCTAATGGGCTGTCAGCCCGGCGGGGGTTGATGGAGGACGGGCGTGGGGGGTTAAAACTTTTACTTTGGCTAACAAAGAACGCAGGGACACCAAGCCGTTAAATATGGTACCATCGGCAGCCTGTGTAAAGGCACTGTGAAACTGCAGCACTCCCAAATTTTAGCTTCACGTTATAACAACATAACCTAACCCTTGACCCGTAAGGGTCATGGAGGTGTATTGATGGAAGCACTAGCAAATAAAACCCGTCATCTCTTTTTGTCTTCCTCTTCTTGAAGAAGTGTATGATAATTTATGTTGATATTTTAGATTATTCTCTCCCCCCCCCCCACCACTTTTTTATTCTACCATCCCCCCTTCCGAAACCCCCAAACCCCAAGACCCCCTCCTCCCCCCCCCCCTCCTTATGTTCCCTCAAGTAAAACAGTCTGTGCAATCGAATCATGTCTCACCACGTACCCAAACCAGACTAGCTTGGGACCTATAACCACTGCTAGGAGAGGCTCCTGATGTCCTGCAAGTTTTTTTTTTTTTTTGAAAAAAAAAATTTTTGTGCACATGTGTTAGCTTTACGTTCCTAATAACCCAATTCGCAAAATTAGACAACATTTATATTTGAAAGCCTGAATTATTCCCCCCCCCCCCACCCCCCTTTCTCCTTCCCCGCCTAATGGGAGTCCAACTCTCGCATTCAAAAAAGAGAATACACAATTCCGGTGATGTGTATATATTGACCTTAAGTGCGATGCTGATTTTGCTCTTCCACATCGTATTCAGCTACGACATCACGACTGTTGACGTATCAAGTCTTGTCTTGATCCATTTGGTACGGCTGCCATCGTTGCATGTACGGGAGTCGAGATTTTTTAAAGGTTTCAACTTCTTCTGGGTTTTTCCTCTCCACCCACCCCACCCCCACCCCTATCCCACCCCCACCCCTCCCCCTTGTATCTGTATATTGATAGGTGTAAAATTATGATGGCTATTGCTTTTCTCCGCATTAATTTCCATACTACATTTACCACATAGTGTTCCTAGTTTTTAGTCAGTTCTTGTAGATCTTGCTCTAAACCAGCCATGAGATCAATGCCATATAGTATAACATGGATAACACTCAACACAACGAGTCGTTTTCTGCCTTTAATTCTTTCTTTACACTTGCACATTATGTATTCTTTGAGTTTAATCAAACATTTTAACGCAGTCTTTCTTTGTCAACTAAGGTCTGAAAGAGAAGTCTCGAGTAATAAATTATATGTTGAAATAAGGAAAAGAATCGTGGACAGTTGGCCAGTTAGTGCAAGTTTATGTGGAAGCGGAGAAAATGTGGTTTTTATATACGAATGCTAAGAACATTCTAGACAGATTAAAAAAAAAAAAAAGTAATAAAGATCTCTTGAAAGAAACTGACTCGTGAAGAGAACTGATTGCTCATATCTTCTTCTTCTGTCTTCTACCACCGGTGAAGCAAGGGCCCTTAACCAGCTCATGCCAAGTAGTTTTATACTTCTCTATCGCATGCAGCTTACCTCATCTGTTCAACTTTATTCTCTAGCTCCCTTCTCCATTTTGTTTTTTGTTTTTTAGGTCTGCCTTTTTTTTCTATGTTCCTGTGGGTTCCAGTGCCAAGACATTTTCGTTATATTGTTCTCAGGTTTTCTCAAAGTGTGTCCTTTCCAACGCCAGCGTCTTTTCTCAGCTTCCCAGCTACGACACCACTTCATTCTTTCTCTTCTGCCACATACCCACCCCACCCCCACCACCCTTTTTCCCATCAGGGAGCACAGGGCCTCAATCGAATCAGACCAAATCATCCTGTCTTTCGCTATTGCATGCAGCACAACCCAGTGCCCCCTGCTCGTATTTTAACTTCACTTTTGTCTGTCCCTGTTTTTCTATGCGTCTATGGTTTCTAGTGGAAAGCTCATTTTGTGCTGGATGATGTGGTATCATATGCTAGGCTCTCCTGCATCAAATGTCCAACAATAGTTTTTGCATACACACCACTGGGGTGTCTCTGATACAACCCAGAACAACCCGCATAGCTGCGTAATTTATGCGCTTTACTTTATCCATCTATATCTTGGAGACGGTAAGCAGTTCAAGTCATAATCAACCACTGACAGGATCAGGTGCTGATGTAGTGTGAAAAGCATTCTCTGCTCTATGTCAATTGCAGTCATAGTCCTAAGTGTCCATTTTGGCTTTTTGTCACAACCATCTCAACGTGGTCCTTGAAGGACGGGCTCCTGTCAAATGTGATTCCCAAATACTTCAGTTTGCTTTCTCTGTTGACGTTTCTACCATCTATCGTGAGACATGGGGCCTTAGTTCTAACGATTCTGTTGTCCAGAGAACACCACATAAGAGATGTCTTTTCCGGGTGGACGATAGCCCTCATTTCTGTACATCATTCATTCACTTTGTCTACTGTCGCTTGTAGCTCCCGGGGGGTCACCACAACATGATGAAACTGTATGAAAGGGTCGCGACATAAGGAAGGTTGAGATTCACTGCCTTATGGCACACACAAAAAATACGACTAGAGCTGTAACCAAGTCTGTGCTAAGCAAGATTTACCACCGCTTTCTCCAGAATATAGTTGGTCGTGGGTTTACATGGTCAATTTTGGGAGCGAGGAGGGCGGGAAAGAGGAGGTGGGGGAGTGGCGTTGGGCTTAAAAACGTTTCAGCTTGTTCACGACTTTAATCTATCACCTGTCTGCTATGACGTCGCATACGCTGATCGGGGGTGCAGCGAGGTCAGAGGTTACTCCTGTCCTGTCTAATTGCAGACCCTTAGGTTAGCTAAGCGAAGAGTTTTTCATAGGGAGATTTGAGCCAGCGTCATTGCACACGGTTATAAACCATAAGTGCTCTGCCACCAGTACGGACAGCTGATAAGAATTGTCCGCCAGTGTCGCCGTCCGCACGTAACTCTGTAGCTACAGCGACGTTCCTCCATTTACCTTAAAGTGTCAACTCTGGTACCCATTTCCTAGAGGCTGGATGAACCTCGGAAACCGCCCAGTTTCGAACACTGACCGTGGGCTGCAGCGAGTCGCAGCTGGATTTGAAAGCGAGCCTCTCATCGACTGCGTTAACGCGTTTCCAAAATCGTGTCCTTAAACGTTAAGAAATATCCTAAACACACATCTATGGATCAACATAAATTTCTGCACGTGGTCTTAGATTCAGTGATAAGTTTCTTGAGATAGTAATGTGGTAGTTTCCCCTTGTGGTCCACAGGCTTCAGACTACTTCCTCAGCTTTCAGCAACCTTTTCGATTGCTAGGGCAAGTGAGTGCCCTGGTATGTGATGCTCCTGCTTACAGCAGAGGGCACTCTAGAGTCCCCAGCGGATACTCGGTCCCCATAGCTGCGCTGGCCACACCGCAGTGTGTTTGCTATCCTCTACCGCGTGGAGGTGCTGTTGGGGATTTCCCTTCACTAAGTGTTGAGACCAGAATGGCGGGGGCCGACCAACACGAAGATGGGCACAGGATATAAGTGACTCCTTGGGTATGAAAGTACAGGAGGCGGGAGAGCTGGTGAGAGACCGAGTTTCTTTCAGGCAGACCGTGATGAGAGCGACGTTCTGCAAAGGACCTGCTACATGATGATGGTGGTGGTCTTAGATTTTCCATGTCCTTATCATTTCATCATTTACAACTGCACAGATGCTGCCTTTTTTTTTTACGGTGGAAAATTTATTTCATTTTTTTCGGACTAATAATTTGTGTACCCTTTAAAAACAGAAGTAAAAAACAATCCAGTCATTGACACAACTCGTTTATTTCAAATTAGCCAATCAACGAGCACAATGCCAGTACATGACGTGTGTACTTGGCTATTCAAAATAAACGCGCCTTAGCATTTGGCAGCTTGTGTGGGCTCCAAGGCCCATGTGTGGGGAAAACAAGAATAGACCCACTGACTGCCCAAAAGCATGTCGTAAGAGTTCACTAACTGGGATCTTCCTTCAAAGTCGGAGTACTTCGAAGCCGAGAGTCAAGGAACCAACAGTCTGCATGCAAATGAGTCACACCTGTGAAATGGATGTACATGCAAAAGTCAGGTTCGGGAACAGGACTAGAGGCTAGAAGTGGACAAACAACCAGAACTTTCCGCCGGAGCTTACTGCCGGTGAATGTAAAGAAAAAGAAGAAGTTCGCATAAATTATCTCCAAAACGCGCGCAGACTGAAGTTTTGTCAACTTCGCCTCAATCCATTGACTTCAGACATGCTTATGTTATGTCCTGAACAAAGCGTCTTTATCTCTCACTCTCCACCCCCCCCCCCCCCCACCTTCCTCCCCTAAATACCACAAACTGATTGGCACCTTTCCGTCTTTCCAGACGACAGTGTTATATTGCACTATGAGAGAGTATGGGACTCACAGCCCATGGCGATGGCGACTGTGACTAGCAAGATCCGCCAGCGTCAAGAAAAGTCTTCCATAGTTATAACGAGGGATTTCAGGACCGTAGTTGTCAACATTTGTGTTTATTCTCTTTCTTTTAAAACGCTCAACTCTCGTCCGTTAAAAAAATACAGCCAGCCCGACCGACTGACCGAGCGACTGACCGGCCGACCGACCGAGCGACAACCGGCCGACCGACCGACCGATGTATATGCATACGTATCACATAAACACACACGCGCGCATATATATGGTCTGTCACGCACACATAAAACACATATGCATACACTACACACATAGACGTGTATACCTGTATACCTACCTATCAGACATGCATGCCCACTCATATACACACATACATATATATTTTTACACATATTCTCATAAATAGCCATACATGAGACAGCTATACATGAGACAGCCATACATGAGACAGCCATACATGAGATAGCCATACATGAGATAGCCATACATGAGAAAACCATACATGTGTTAGCCATACATGAGACAGCCATACATGAGATAGCCATAAATATGTAACATCAAGAGATTATTGACTGCGCAGATGTAACACGTGTGGGTTCCGAGGCCCCGTTTTGATAGGACACACCAGACAAATTGCTCCTGAAACAAGCATGTCGTAAAAGGTGACATTTTGAGGATTTGCTAAGATCGGACCTTTGGGCCGAAAGGCACAGATATTACTGCCCAGCTGTTGACCAAAAGTGCTAATCGCTCTGGTAAGTTAATTACGAGAAGAAGAAGAAGAAGAAGAAGAAGAAGAAGAAGAAGAAGAAGAAGAAGAAGAAGAAGAAGAAGAAAGAAGAAGAGAAGAAGAAGAAGAAGAAGAAGAAGAAGAAGAAGAAGAAGAAGAAGAAGAAGAAGAAGAAGAAGAAGAAGAAGAAGAGGAAATAGAAGAAGAAGAAATAGAAGAAGAAGAAGAAGAAATAGAAGAAGAAGAAGAAGAAATAGAAGAAGAAGAAGAAGAAATAGAAGAAGAAGAAGAAGAAATAGAAGAAGAAGAAGAAGAAGAAGAAGAGAAGAAGAAGAAGAAGAAGAAGAAGAAGAAGAAGAAGAAGAAGAAGAAGAAGAAGAAGAAGAAGAAGAATTGATAACCATAAAAACACGTTAATCAATAATCCTTTTCGTAACGTTCTCCAAAGTTTAAAGAAAGGGTAAGAAAGAAAGAAAAAAACCACACAACTTGCCTTCTCACAAACGAACTGATGAATTCCTTAAAACTAACAAAATATCTCTTTAAAACCAACCACCAAGTCTTTACATACACTTTAGATCTGTAGTGGAAAAAAAAGTACTTTCCAAGCTGGGCATAAGATAATATTCCACACTGTTGTAAGAATCACGGAAAACAATCCAAATACGCGCAAACTGGAGGGGAAAAAACAACACATGCATATAGATTTTCTATAAACTGGATATTACTAGGCTATTCACGGCACACCTACGATTATAAATCCGTGTAGGAGGGTAACGCGAGGGATATAATTGTCCTCGGTCGTCTGAGTGATGGCGTTGGTGAAAAGTTAATGTATTTAAAAATGTCGCTAGAAAGTTGCTAGGGCTTGAAAAGTGCGAAATGCAGGGGGGCCTAAGGATGGGGGCATGAGATGTCAAGTTTTTTTTTTTAAAATTTATGCTGACGTCATTAATGATGGATGTATGTGTTTTGCGAAGTAAGGTTTTAGGGCGTGCAGGTAACGGGCCAGGTGAGAGATTACTTAAGACAGGGAAAGGGAAGAAAGGATGGGCGTCAAAACCTGAGGGCCTCATGTCCCTTTTTCCCCTGCCTTTTGAACATTCAGTGGAGCATAGGCCCTCAACCGACTCACGCTAAGTCGTTCTATCCTTCGCTATCACATACAGCTCTCCCTATGCCCTTCCCATCTTTTTAACTTGACTCTCTAGCTGCTTTCTTACAAGGATTAATCAAGTAACAGAAAGTGTATTAATCGGCACTCATAGAAAGAAGTAGAAAGATAGAAGAACACACTAGACAACATTAAAATCGAAAGCTATAGTTACCGTGCCGGGAATTGAACCTGTCACCTCCAGACGGCGTCTGCGCCTTGCCATGAATACAAGTTCACTAAGATACATGGTCAACTAGGCACCCCCCAAAAAAAAGGTGTCTTATTGGCCATGTCTATCGTACAACTTGAAATCCACGACTATGGAATACGGACAGAATTCATTTGAACCCATTAAAATGGCACCATAGGTTACATAAATTTATATTGACGAAGCAAATGTCGATTAACAATCACAGCAGCCGTGGACCAGGCTAATACACTGAATTGTTCTACGAGAAGTAAGGCGTTTGCGAGAACCAAGAGATGACCTTGAATCTGCAACCACAACCGAAAGGCGAGAACGTGTTAAAAGCCATGTGGCCAAACAAGAGCAGGAAGCCAACGAAGAATAAGAAACCAACTCAGGATTGGTGTCATCAGCACCGTCATTTACTGGGGAGGGGATCTTATCACATGTTGTACTCGCTGGTTTGATTGGTCTGTCGACCAAATTAATCTATTCATACAACTACTGGACGTACATTTGCCTAGAGAAACCACACAACGGCCAGGGGCTGTTGGGGTTGGTTCTGAAACGTCCTGTAAAGGATACGCAGCTTACCTAACCTATTCAAACTGTGCGGTGTACAGGAATTTACTTTTCCTGCAGGTAAGTTAGACACTATAAATGTTACCTTCAAAGGTGAAAAATTTTGTTATCGTTTGACTTTATTTTCGTAAAAAACTACTAAATGCGGCGTCCGTGGCTTAGGCGTTGCGAGTCAGACTCGTAATTCAGCGTACCGAGATCGAAACCCACTGCTGGCTGCGTGGATTTTTGTCATGGTACGGGTGTCGCAGGTCGACCTAGCCTAAAATGGGTACCAGAATGGGCTGTCCTGGGAAAGTAAAGACAGCCGGCGTAATGCTGACCACATTACCCACTCTTCCCATATGCCCGATACGCCTAAAGGCGTGGAAAGCGATCTTTACTTTTTTACTTACCAACGCAGGCGTTACACATGAAAAGTCTGACGTCATATGAGAACAGGGACTGAAAACATTAGAGACCTTTCACATCGAGACGGAATGACGATAGCCATTGCTGCCCATCTAGCAATGGATCGCAAACTGTTCCTCCCCACGCCGTTTAAGGGTGGAAGTATATTCTGAAGATGATGATAAATGTTTAAAACGTATAGTACAATACACAACACACATTTATAAAGTACTAGCCTGTATGAGGGGGACAGCAACTATGATTAAGAGCGGGTTTGGGTATTTAAAAAAGGGTGTTCTTAATTATATGGGTAGAGTTAAAATTAAATTGCCTATCCTTTACAGAACGTTGCAGAACCAACTCTAGCAAATTTTGGCTGTTGTGGTTTATGAAGGGAGGCAAATTTTACGTTCACTAGTTTGCCATCGCTAACTAAACAGTCAGCTCTCGGTACCACTGTCGAAACCAAAGCAAGGCGGTCTGCTGACAAATCATCCGCAGCTGGGTAGGGTAGAAATTGAATATTTTTAAAACTTCTGCCCATCTGGTTTCTTTGGTATCCGGTCTACCCTTTCGCCACATTAGGCCGGATACCGTAGAGTCTCTAGTACTAACAAAGAACTTCTATGCATTGCTAAAAAGTACACTTAGAGCCCCCTTGCAAAACTTCTGGGGAACGGGTTTGGCATTTCTGAACACTTCTTGAAGGGGGAAAACGAACGAACGAAGCAACAAAAGAACGACGAAACTTTATTTTCAAAAGGTCACAAATTTGGCCACGCAAGCCCGTCTTACATTCGGCCCTTCCAAGCACTTATCTTTCAGACCACAATTACATGTTATGAAGAATGCATGTTATGTTTATATAAAACTACACATAATGAAATAATGTATACATACATATATCATGTATACACAATGTTCACTAGTGCACATACACTCTTATATGCCCATACGTAGCCAGACACTAGCATACCCATACACACTCATACACCCTCATGCTAGTACATACATGCACTCATGCTTATACAGACACATACAAGCACCCACACTTATTTGTACACATTCATGCACACAGCAGTTAGGTCCGTCCTTCGCTAACAAAATACGTTGTTGCTATAAATAGGTATAAACATAAAGGGTTTGACTGGTCGACAGATTTGGGGAAGTCTCTAGAGAGACTTGAAGTCGACGAGAGAAGGGAAGAAAACAAGATTTTCGAGTTAACGTGGCAACACGAGATCTGGGGAAATAGCAGACTGGGAAGACGTTCTGTGACAGGACCCCAGAGAGGATCGGAGTGGAAGTGGATCCAGGAGGAAACGAAGTGAACGTGGATCCTGAATGACCGACTGCGTGTATGCCAGCATCGACTGTGGCGTGACTGTATACCCAAAGTGTGAGCAAGAGGACGATGCCCAGATGGCGTAAGTCTTAGGTTGTGCTGTTGATTCCTGTTGCTTTGTACTGCTGTGAATAAATTTAAAAATACAAAAGCCTTCGTCGACTGTCATTTGGAGACGTTTAATAGAGAGAGAGAGAGAGAGAGAGAGAGAGAGAGAGAGAGAGAGAGAGAGAGAGAGAGAGAGAGAGAGAGAGAGAGAGAGAGAGAGAGAGAGAGAGAAACTCTATCTAGCTTGACCTGTTATAGATCTTTTAACAACAGCTAAGGTTCTGCCCAGTACAAGAAGAACATTACAATCATGTGTACACATACATGCACACAACGGTTAGGCCCATTCTTCTCTTACAAAAATGGGGACAGGGGCCTCAGTGTTCTAGAACCCCCCCCCCCCCCCCACAGATTACAGCGCCCCCGCGCCAGGAACGGTAACTTAATAATCACTTCAGAAATGACTGTCTAAACTAATGAAACTAGCGCGGATATTAAATATCGGTTTCGTTGCAACTGCAACAAGCTTTGAAGGCGCAAAAGTAATCGATAGTTACATTTCTTCATGAAACAACCTTCCGGAAGATCGATGTCTAACTGCTTTATAGATGAACAACGATAGATATCCAAGCTGTATCTGTAGACAGGTCCGCATCTGTGGCGAACCAGCTTCGTAATGTCAGGTTGCCGGGTTCATTCCCGGCTGCAAGCCGTTTGACAGCAGACTGTCTTGCGCTGGTTTCGTCAGTGATTTCGAGAATCGACTGTGCAGTAAGCAATAGCGAACTTCTTCTTCTTCTTCTGCCCTCCATCCTCCAGTGAGACATAGTCTCTTAACCAACTCAGGCAAAGTCGTCCTATCATTTGATATTGCATGCAGCTTTCCCCAGTGTCCTCCCTATCTTTTTTACTTCAGTTATAACATTCCAGGTGCCAATTTTTGAAATGTTCCTATGTGATAGGAGGTAGGTCGACGATCCGCACACCTTTCGGCTTTCTCCACACCGTGTCATACTTCTTCTACTCGAAGAGCCTCCCCTCATTTTGGTTAACTGGGTTTTTACTTGTTTTTCTTGTTGACTCTTCCATGTTTGGTTGGTTTCTATGGCTATTGTTTTTACAGGATGAGGTAGCCAACTCCAAGCCAACTCCTACCCTTATTTGCCTCCTATGACATGCTTGGTAGGGTCCAGTGTTACTATTCTTTGCTTCCTGTGAGGGCCAGTGTGAGACACGGGAGCAACGAGAAACTACTGAACGTTAAATTTGCCTAGAAAAACCTCAACAGCCAAGAAATACTGGTGTTGGTTCTGCAACGTCCTCTAAAGGGAGGCAACTAACTTTCTGTCGACAGAAGCGGCAAGCCGAGTGGCTTCAGCCATTTCGAATCGAGTCTGTGACAACGGGACAATGAATGCTTTCGAAGTCATCTGCAGGTGATCTGGTAGAAGACCGCTTTGCCTTGATTGATTTCTACAAATATATGAGCGCCCAACCCTCCAGAAAGTCACAGTAAACTACTGAGAGTTACAATTTTCTAGTAAACCCATAAACAGCCCCACACACGAACGTTTCCTAAAGAGTATGCAGTTACATTTTAACAATCTAGCAACAGTTACAGCTTAACAATTAAGAAAGCGTTACGTTTTAACAATTTAGGAATCGTTACATTTTAACAATATGGGAACATTACAGTTCAACAATTTAGGAAGCGTTACGTTTTAACAATTTAGGAAAAGTTACATTTTAATCATCTAGGAACCGTTACAGTTTAACAATTTAGGAAGCGTTACAGTTTAACAATTTAGGAAGCGTTACGTTTTAACAATCTAGGAACCGTTAGAGTTTAACAATTTAGCAATCGTTACGTTTTAACAATCTAGGAACCGTTACAGTTCAACAATTAAGGAATCGTTGCTTTAACAGTTAAGTAAAAGTTACATTTTTACAATCTAGACAAAGATACCGTTAACAATTTAGGAAGCGTTACGTTTTAACAATTAAGGAAAAGTTACATTTTAACAATCTAAAAACAGTTCACATCTTAAAACTCTATGAACCCATTCCTTTAATGTCCTGTTGAGGTATTATATGTCACATGTGGCTTACAATCTAGTGGTCCACTCATTTCCTTCTATCATGTGCTGTCATTTCTATATCATGGATGGAATCCAGTTTAGCACCTTTGGCTTTTCTCGTCAGTGTTCACTTTAGAGTTTATCTCGCGTGTCCTCGTTTCCTCAGTTCCTTACTTCCCATTTCAGTGCCTGTTTGTTGGTTGTCTGCTCGCCTCTTCCCGGAATGTGTCCAATATGGAGCCTTCTTTGTCTTAAACTGTTGACACTAGTTGTTGCTAGATAGATAGGCAGGTAGGGTGGTATGTTTTTTTGACTGATTGATTTTGGTAGATAGATAGGCAAGTAGGTTGGTGGATTTGTTGACTGATTGATTTTGGTAGATAGATAGGCAGGTAGGTTGGTAGGTTTTTTGACTGATTGATTTTGGTAGATAGATAAGCAGGTAGGTTGGTAGGTTTGTTGACTGATTGATTCTGGTAGATAGACAGGCAGGTAGGTTGGTAGGTTTTTTCGACTGATCGATTTTGGTAGACAGATAGGCAGGTAGGTTGGTAGGTTTTTTCGACTGATCGATTTTGGTAGATAGATAGGCAGGTAGGTTGGTAGGTTTTTTCGACTGATCGATTTTGGTAGATAGATAGGCAGGTAGGTTGGCAGGTAGGTTGGTAGGTTGGGTTTTTTTTTTTTTCAGTGATTGATTTTGGCAGACAGATAGGCAGGTAGTTCGGTCGCTTTGGTGACTGATTTGTTTTGGTAGGTAGTCAAGTTTGTAGGCCTAATGACTGATTTATTATAGTAGATAAGTTCCAGCTGACGACTGAACCAGAAGCAAAACATAAATGTACTTTGGCATAGAATCAGCTGTGGAATCCAGGCCCTTTGCCAGGCGATAAGACAAACCGACTAGTAAGTACAGATTAATCTTGTAGTGCATAAATAACTGACTAGCTATTTTATGGTCTCTTAAAAAGCAAATATCTTTCCAGATATTTCCTTTTTTTTTATAGGCGTTTTTCGTGTTTTGTTTTTCTCCATTTGCCCCTTTAGGGTTGCAATCTGTGAGATTACCTTCTCAAGGATGAGAATCACACCGGTACAAATCCGGGAAACCGTGTTTGAATTATAGCCATAAAGCAAAGTTATTGTGTGGGGCTACACAACGGTGACGAAGTAATCTATAGTCCAGTGTGTGTGTGTGTGTGTGTGTGTGTGTGTGTGTGTGTGTGTGTGTGTGTGTGTGGGTCTGAGTGATGTTGACTGAGCTTTCAAATGGCAACTAGTTATCATCATCATCATGAAGCAGGTCCTTTGCAGAACGCCGCTCTCATCCCAGTCTGCCTGAAAGAAACTCGGTCTCTCGCCAGTTCTCCCGCCTCATACACTTTCATACTCAAGGAGTCACTTATATCCTGTGTCAATCTTCGTGTTGGTCGGCCCCTGCCCCTCCTTCCTGGTACCATGCCTTCTGTTATAATTTGTTCCAATCCGTTGTGTCACTTGATATGACCAAAATATTTCATCTTCCGAGACAGGATGCTGTTTATTAGCCAGTCTTCTTTGATGTTCAGATCTTTCAAGTTGTATTTCTCCTCTTCTTTGTCCAGGTTATCTAATCACAGCTCTAAAACTGCAAGCCTTCATCCAACTCACATTTCCAGATGACGATTTCATGCTGCGTCTTCAGGGCCGATTAAACCAAGTATTTTTTAAACGTTATTTGCCACTGTTCAAGTTGTAGTTACAAGACCACTCCCGTTTCTACTGCACGTGTTAAAGAACGAGTAGCTCCGTACACCGAATCCAATAGTATTTATAAAATTAAATGCAAATGCCAGTTGACTTACATCGGTCGAACAGAGAGGCAACTTCACAACAGAGTTGCAGAACACATCCCTAAATGGCTCCACACAACAAAGCCTTTCAAGAAGCGATGACTAACTATCTACTCAAACCCTTTCAAGAAGCGAGTAATTATCTATGAAACCCAGTCCATTTTTAAAGCCTTTCTAGGAGAGAGTAACTATCTATGTAACCCAATCAGTCCTTCTCAAAGCCGCTAAAGAAGCGCCTAACTATCTATGCAACCCAGTCAATTTGTTTAAAGCCTTTCAAGGAGAGAGTAGTTATCTATGCAACCCAGTCAAAATTGTTTAAACCCTTTCAAGGAGAGAGTTGCTATCTATGCAACCCAGTTAATTTTGTTTAAAACCTTTCAAGAAGCGCCTAATTATCTATGCAACCCAGTCAATTTTGTTTAAAGCCTTTCAAGGAGAGAGTAGCTATCTATGCAACCCAGTCAATTTTGTTTAAAGCCTTTCAAGGACAGAGTAGCTATCTATGCAACCCAGTCAATTTTGTTTAAAACCTTTCAAGGAGAGAGTAACTATCTATGCAACCCAGTCAATTTTGTTTAAAACCTTTCAAGGAGAGAGTAACTATCTATGCAACCCAGTCAATCTTTCTGAAAGCCTTTCAAGGAGAGAGTAACTATCTATGCAACCCAGTCAATCTTTCTGAAAGCCTTTCAATAAGCACCTAACTATCTTAGTAACCCAGTCCATTTTCTTTTTCAAAGCCTCTAAAGACATGTTTATGTTGTCTAATGTGTCCTTCCATCCTTCTACATCTTTCTATGAGTGTCGATCTATGCATTGTTTATTATATATATAAATACTCTCTAAACCAGTAATGTTCAATATGCAGGACGCGATGAATTTTTAAAGACATGAAATTTGAAATTGAGCGCATGTGTACTTTTATTAACTTGTTATATTAACTGGTTTTCAGTTTCATTATCAATAACAAATTGCTGACAATTATTTACTAAACTGTGTCAACCGTCACGTTGATTTTTGGACATTGAATTACCATTGTTGGTGACTGATTCGTTTATAGTATTTACCATTGTGATTTATGTGGGTGTTTTTCTTTAAGTTCTTATTGATAGCGCTTGGGATTTTTCCCATAATTTTTGTTGAATAACATTTCTATTTTAGTTTGCGGGGGTGGGGGGGGGGGTGTAGGGGGTAGGGGCATGAGGGTCCAGGCACGACCGGCTCCAGCTGTCGTGGTCCGGCTGTGTAATCAAGAGAGGTTCCAAATGAAAATGTTTAAAAGCCACTGCTCCGAACCATTGTGGTGCTTAGTCGCAATATTTCTGTTCTGAACGTTCTCTCTCTCTCTCTCTCTCTCTCTCTCTCTCTCTCTCTCTCTCTCTCTCTCTCTCTTTTTTTTTTTTTCTTTTACCCCACCAGGACATCACACACCCGATGACACAAAAAGCCAAATGTGGATGAGGATCACCCGTGCAGAGGTCCGAAAAACCGCATTTAGCCATTTGACCATATTTATGGCCGGGCTTTGTTGCGGCCCCTGGCACGAGCCAAAGTAGGGCTTCAAAATAACGAAAAACTGCATCCCACAAATGGATGACAAGATGAATACCAACTGAACGATTTCTCCTATTAAAAGCTAACCTAAGCCAGCCAGAGCCAACAGTAACGAGAATCTAGAGGTGGTTATACGTGAAAATGGATTCAAGCATTTTGGATTATTTTAGATTAAATGCTACTACAAGGGATTATAAATAATGGAAATTGTGTGTGTCTGCACTTTCGTTCAAGCGGACAGTTTCACCACAGACCAGATAAAAACGTGGACACACATTGTTGAAGGAGCTAGAAAACAGACAGGGGAGAGTAACAAGTTATTCTGAAAGCGGACTGGGTACAATATTTATGAACATGAAGGGGAGACAATCTAATACAGGGGATGTAATATATTGAAGCAGTCTGTGTTCTGTGTTGTTGAGTTGTGTGGAGATGGTGCTACGTTTAACGATTAACAGACAGACAGACGGACAGACAGACAGACAGACAGACAGACAGACAGACAGACAGACAGACAGACAGACAGACAGACAGACAGACAGACAGACAGACAGACAGACAGACAGACAGACAGACAGACAGATGACGTAGAGGGGAATGAGGGACCGAGAGAAGGCTAACAGACGGACGTACAGATCAATAGACAGAGAAACAGAGAGACAGATGAAGGACAGACCGGCAAACAAATAGACGGACAAACAACTAGACAGTGACGAACGGACAGTTATGAGTTATGCGTTAGATTGTCTTCACAGCACTCCGGACACATCCATAGGTGCTCAGATTCCTCTCTCAACAAATTCATCAGCGTCGTGCGGTTAATAGTACCAGTCCTATGTTGGTTAACATTACTTCGTGTGCGTCCAGTGTGCTTCTCATGCTTGGCTGTGCCGATCTTTACTCCAAATTCGTGTATTCTTAGTAGTGACTCAAACCACTGTCTGCGTAACCAGCCTGCCTCGACCCGCCGGATCATGCTCAAAGAATCACTCAGCACACACACGCGGGAATAGTCCTGTGATCCCAGCCACATGAAAGCTTGTGTCACCGCCATCACCTCCATCGTCATGCTGCTGGTGGTCATGGAGAAGGTACCGCTGGCTTCCTTAACTATTTTGTCTGGAGAGCGAGCTGTAAATGCCCATGCACTCTTATGTCCTCGTTTAACGGATCCGTCTGACAAAATCAGCATATCTGTCTCTTCTGACTTGTCACAGACAAGCGCGCATACCTCGGCATTGACAGCAGCTGGATTCAATAAAGATCACAGAGTGGAAGTAAAAGTGACAAGACAAATCACAGAGTGGGAGGACAAGTGACAAGAGAGATCACAGAGTAGGAGGAAAGGTGACAAGAAAGATCACAGAGTGGAAGTAAAAGTGACAAGACAAATCACAGAGTGGGAGGAAAAGTTACAAGACAAATCACAGAGTGGGAGGAAAAGTTACAAGAAAGATCAGAGGGTCGGGGAAGAAGTGACAAGAAAGATCAGAGAGTGCAAGGAAAAGTGACAATAAAGATCACTGAGTGGGAGGAAAAGCGATTCAGCTACCAGAAGTTAGAAGACAGCACAGGCGACTGTGCTCACGCCTGCTCTGACCCCTACAACCTACCTCTCACACCCTGACACCCAATAGGTTATTATTTTGATCCTACACATACCAGAGCGTAAAAATGTAAAGTTTGAGTTTTGAGGTTGGAGGTCTGAACCACGGTCAACATCATGGAAGTAAAGGTGGCCGGGGTTATGTAGACCACCTAAAACGCCCAATCTTTCATTCTCCTGTACCGTGACGCTCGGTAGGAATTGTCGGGTAATAAGTGCTTAGTTCTATTTCTAACTCAAGTCTGAGTCCTAAGAAGCTCAGCGCAGTGCCCAGGTTCTGTAGCACCGGCGAGGATCCTGAAGCACTTTGGGTAGATTTTTAATCACAAATTTTCTCCGGGCAGCGCCGTTAGGCGACTCTTTTGATTTCAACTGCCAAGAGATTTTTTTAACGTGCGCAACAATGCACACGGGCGTCTGATATCACTACCCAGAGAACAGGGGAAATCACTAGAAGCTCGTCCACGTGAAAAAATCCCAGCCCTTACAGGGGATTGAACCCAGAACCTCTAGCACTCGAGGCGGATACCATGCATAGAGACCACGCAGCGCCCGTAAAAAAAATGTTAAGCAGTGGCGGATCATAGCTCAAGTTAATGGGAGCGCTGTTTCATAAAATATTTAGTCATTGTTTTGATATTTTATAAAACAAAACAATTATAACCCCCAAAAATGTATGCATGAACTTGACAAAAACCTTTAAAATAATATTATTAATAGCATAAAATGTATAGTTCAACTTGATTGATTTATTTAAAAAAAAAATAAAAACACTACATTTGTCTTGCTTTACTTTGCCCGATAAGATTTACCAGACAGGGTCGAAAATCTTCCTTCCGGCTCTCTAGCGTAGTTGGTTAAAACGGATTGTGCGGTGAGCGGGTGACGAACTCTTGTGGTCCGGGTTCACTCCCGGGGGTAGGCAGAAAAGCCACATTTTCTCCCAGATTTACGGTATTTACAATGGAATCGAGGCCGAAAGGTTGCGATATCCATAATACCGAGCCTAATGGTTAACAACTCATGGCTTCTGGATACTAAAACAAACAAACAAACAACCCTACTATATGCTATGAATGCCAAAAAGGACGACAGAACATAGTGAATATGGCCCTATAACACAAAATAACTACATGTAAAATGTGCTGTCTTCATAAGGTCACTAACAAATTAAGAAGGCACATGGTTAGGAATACCAAAATTAGAAAGTTGAAATAAGACCGTGTCAGGATTATAGTGACAGACCCAGAATGAAATGGTTCGGTCATCTAGTGAGAATTCAGCCAGACCAAACAGCAATGTCGTTTTCTTACAGCAGAACGTCTGGAAGGAAGGCCAGGGGAGACAAGAAAGACGCGAATAAATGGTATAGCTGAAACCTGCTAAACCCCTGCCCCCCCCCCCCCTCCAGAAAAAAAAAAGAGGAACAAATTCGAAGCTTGCGCAAGATAAATACAACCACGACAGTGTGTTACAACCTGGTATCGGTAAGACAACAACAGAAGAAGAAGAAGAAGAAGAAGAAGAAGAAGAAGAAGAAGAAGAAGAAGAAGAAGAAGAAGAAGAAGAAGAAGAAGAAGAAGAAGAAGAAGAAGAAGAAGAAGAAGAAGAAGAAGAAGAAGAAGTAGAATAAAAAAAAAGAAGAAGAAAAAGAAGATGATGATGATGGTGATGATGATGATGAAAAAGAAGAAGAAGAAGAAGAAGAAAAAGAAGCGCAGAAGAAGA
>CAJHNH020000801.1:152500-165000 GCA_905116865.2 Candidula unifasciata | reverse complement strand
CCCGCTTGATGTCAGGAACCCTAATATAACCTAGCCGTTAAACGTGGTTTCTGGGACTTGTGCCCGGGTAATGCTCATCCAAATCTCATCTTCTGATTTCTCCTCCTCCTCCTCTTCCTCCTCCTCCTACTCCTCCTCCCCTGTTTCTTTTTTTTTCTTCTTCTTTTTATTATTATTATTATTACTTTTATTATTATTATATTGTACTTTTTTTTTTTACTCCACGCAATCAGTTCTTTAACTCTTTTTTTCTTTCTTTCTTTTTTACTTTCTTTCTTTCTTTCTTTTTTCTTTCTTTATTTCTTTCTTTCCCGTCTTCTTCTCCTTCTTCTTCTTGTTCTTGTTTTTCTTGTTCTTCTTGTTCTTGTTCTTGTTCTTCTTCTTCTTGTTCTTGTTCTTCGTCTTCTTCTTCTTCTTCTTCTTCTTCTTCGTCTTCTTCTTCTTCTTCTTCTTCTTCTTCTTCTTCTTCTCGCTATTATTTTCATTATTCTAATTAATATTATTTTAATATTGTATTTTTATTCTGACTCCACTTAATGACTCCTTTAACTTATTTACGTTCGCTCACACTGTGTGAAGCTTCTACAAATCCCCCTAACCCTTGTGTGCCTGATCTGAATAAACTAGGCGTCTGTTTCACTACCCCAGGATTACGGGGATCACAACATCCAAGAGAAGTGTGCAAGCCCAGAACTGTTCGACGGTAACGCGTCCAGTCTAGTGGTGGTGTCGAGGGTGTCCTAGCAACCGTGCTGGCTGCTTGACTGAGAGGTGTTGGGCTTTCGCATATTCCAGGTGCTGATGGTGTTGTTATTAATGGTGATTGTGGTGTTTTTGGTGATGTCGGTTTAGCTGTTGGTGTTTTTTGTAGCTGTGTTGCTGTTGATGTCGGGTTTTTGGTTGGTGTTGATGGTGATGGTGCTTTTGGTGATTTCGGTTTTGTTGTTAATGTTTTTGTGGTGATATTGTTGGTGACGCTGCTGCTATTGTTGCTTTTAGTGATGTTATTGTAATTGTTGTTATTGTAATAGTGCTGCTGTTGATGGCAGTGGTGCTGTTGTTTTTTTTGGTAATGTTATTAGTGTTGATGTTGCTGCTGTTGTTGTTGCTGAGCTGTTTGTTGTTAGGACTGCCTTTGTTGTTTTAGCTTTGGTGGTGTTGGGGATGCTGTTGATGTTAGTGTTGTTGATAATGATGATGTTGCTGGTGTTGTTGTTCTTGTGATTGGTATTGTCGCTATTGTTGTCGCTGGTAGTGATGGTGCTGCTGATGTCGTTTTCGCTGCTGTGGTGTTGATGGTGTTGTTGGTGTGGCGGTGCTGTTGGGTTTTCTGCTGCTATTGGTGTTTTTGTGTGGTGGTGCTGTTGTTGTTGTTCAAGTTGATGGTTGTTATTGTTTGTAGTGTTGCTTTTTGTGTTGTTGTTTGTGTCGTTGTTTGTGTTGTTGTTAGTGTTGTTGTTTGTTGGTGGTGTTTTTTTTTTCGTGTTGCTGTTGTTGTTGGTGTTGCTCGTGGTGGTGGTTGCGGTGTTGTTTGTTTTTTTTGTTGTGGATCTGCAGGCTTTAATACAAACGCTGCTGACTTCAGAGTCTTCTATGTTGTTTCTATTGTATTTGCTGTTGTGATTTCTGGAGTTTTTTTTTTTGTGTTGCTCGAGTTGGTGATAATGTTACTTATCCTGTTGTTGCTCTTTTGTTTTACTGTTGGCTTTGTTGGTGAAGTATTTTATTGTGTTATTTCTTACCATCTCATCCTTTTTCTTATTGTTTGTGGTGTCGAGACAAAATATACTCTACAGGAAAAGTTCCCGCTTGTCGCCTGGTCTACACATTGCTACTTGTAGTGATATATTCTTTGTTCTCTTACCGAAAGGTATTTGTGTTATTGTTGACGGCAATCGTGTTTTCGTCGTGCTGTTGGTATTGATGGTAGTGGTGCTTTTGTCCGTGTTGTTGCTGATGTTGTTGGTATTGATGGTGGTGGATCGTTTGTCCGTGCTGTTGCTGTTGTTGTTGGTGTTGATGGTGCTGGTGCTTTTGTCCGTGTTGTTGTTGTTGGTATTGATGGTATTGGTGCGTTTGTCCGTGTTGTTGCTGTGGTTGTTGGTATTGATGGTGGTGCTTTTGTCCGTGTTGTTGCTGTTGTTGCTGGCATTGATGGTGTTGGTGCTTTTGTCCGTGTTGTTGTTGTTGGTATTGATGATAGGGCTTGTGTCCGTGTTGTTGCTGTTGTTGTTGGTATTGATGGTGGTGCTTTTGTCCGTGTTGTTGCTGTTGTTGTTGGTATTCATGGTGGTGGTGCTTTTGTCCGTTTTGTTGCTGTTGTTGTTGGTATTGATGGTGTTGGTGCTTTTGTCCGTGTTGTTGTTGTTGTTGGTATTGAAGGTGGTGGTGCTTTTGTCCGTGTTTTTGCTGTTCTTGGTATTGATGGTGTTAATGCGTTTGTGCGTGTTGTTGTTGTTGGTATTGATGGTGCTGGTTCTTTTGTCTGTGTTGTTGTTGTTGGTATTGGTGGTGGTAATGCTTTTGTCCGTGTTGTTGCTGTTGTAGTTGGTATTGATGGTAGTGGTGCTTTTGTCCGTGTTGTTGCTGCTGTTGTTGGTATTGATGGTGGTGGTGCGTTTGTCCGTGTTGTTGCTGTTGTTGTTGGTATTGATGGTGCTGGTGCTTTTGTCCGTGTTGTTGTTGTTGGTATTGGTATTGATGGTGTTGGTGCTTTTGTCCGTGTTGTTGCTGTTGTTGTTGGTATTGATGGTAGTGCTTTTGTCCGTGTTGTTCCTGTTGTTGTTGGTATTGATGGTGTTGGTGCTTTTGTCCGTGTTGTTGCTGTTGTTGTTGGTATTGATGGTGTTGGTGCTTTTGTCCGTGTTGTTGCTGTTGTCGTCGGTATTGATGGTGGTGGTGCTTTTTTCCCGTATTGTTGTTGTTGGTATGGATGGTGGTGGTGCTTTTGTCCGTGTTGCTGCTGTTGTTGTTGGTATTGATGGTGGTGGTGCTTTTGTCTGTGTTGGTGCTGTTGTTGGTGGTGTTGATGGTGCTTTTGTCCCTGTTGTTGCTGTTGTTGGTATTGATGTTGGTGGTGCTTTTGTCAGTGTTGTTGCTGTGGTTGTTGGTATTGATGGTGTTGGTACTTTTGTCGGCTTGTCGCTGTTGTTGATATTGATGGAGTTGGTACTTTTGTGTTGTTTTTGCTGATGTTGTTTTTGTTGATGGTAGTGGTGCTTTTGTCTGTGTTGTAGTTGTTGTTTTTACTGTTACTTTTGTTGATGGTGTCAGGGTTTTTGTTAGTGTTGTTGTTTTTATTGGTTTGCTGCTGTTGTTGTTGATGGTGACAGTGTTTTCGTTCATTTTGATGTTGTTTTGGCTGTTGTTGATCGTAGAAGTGTTTTGGTTTGTGTTGTCGCTGTTATTGATGTTGTTGTTGCTCTTGTCGATGGTGACAGTGTTTCCCTGTATTTGGTTGTTGGATTTGTTATTGTTGGTGTTGTTGTTTTTATTGTTGTTGCTGATTATGGAGGTTCTGGTCGTATTTTTGTTCGTGATGTTTTTTGTTATTGTTGATGTTTTTTTTTTTCTTGGTATTTCTTGTTTTAGATGTGTGTGTGTGTGTGTGTGTGTGTGTGTGTGTGTGTGTGTGTGTTTTTCAGCGAGTTTACTAAACCATTTTTCTGTGCCGTCATTCTGCAAACCTTATGAATGTGCTATAAACAACAACAAACACAACAACAACAACAACAACAACAAAAACATAATAGATAAAACATAGATACAGGCATAGCAGAGCAAAAACGATGAGGAGATATGACTTTGTTGTTGGCGACAGAATCTGCATCTACAAAACTGTATTATGATCATTGTATTCAAAATTAATAGAGCGTCATCTCGTGATGTATTGTATAATGAAAGAAGGCATCAACTCATGTCGCGGCAGATTCCACAAATAAAAAGTACGTTCATGTATGTATTGGCCTTTCGTGTTTGTTAATCTTTCTTGTCCATCTGGCATTCATTTGTGACATGGATGTTTTCTAGCTCGTCTCACAAACAGTGGGGGTCTTCACTTATCTATTGTTTTGTTCTTTTTCTGTCCGTCATGGCACAATGAAGCGTTAACCTTAATCTTATTCTTCTGTGTTCGTTCGTTCGTTCATTTGATCGTTCGTTGGTTCGTTCTTTTGTTTCTTCTTCTTGTTCTTCTTCTTCTTCTTCTTCTTCTTCTTCTTCTTTCTTCTTTTATTTCTTTTCTTCTTCTTTCTTTCTTCTTCTTCTTCTTCTTTCTTTTTTTCTTCTTCTTCTTCTTCTTCTTCTTCTTCTTCTTCTTTCTTTCTTCTTTCTTTCTTCTTCTTTGTTCTTCTTCTTTGTTCTTCTTCTTCTTCTTCTTCTTCTTTCTTCCTTCTTCTTCTTCTTCTTCTTCTTCTTCTTCTTTCTTCTTCTTCTTCTTCTTCTTTCTTTCTTCTTCTTCTTTCTTCTTCTTCTTCTTCTTCTTCTTCTTTCTTCTTCTTCTTCTTCTTCTTCTTCTTTCTTCTTCTTCTTCTTCTTCTTCTTTCTTCTCTCTTCTTCTTTCTTCTTCTTCTTCTTCTTCTTCTTCTTCTTCTTCTATTCTTCTTCTTTTTTCTTCTTCTTCTTCTTCTTCTTCTTCTTCTTCTTCTTCTTCTTCTCTTCTTCTTCTTCTTCTCTTCTTCTTTCTTCTTTTCTTTCTTTTCTTTCTTTCTTTTCTTCTTTCTTTCTTTCTTTTTCTTCTTCTTTCTTTCTTTCTTTTCTTTCTTTTCTTTTTTCTTCTTTCTTTTCTTTCTTTCTTCTTTTCTTTTCTTTTCTTTCTTTCTTCTTCTTTCTTTCTTTTTCTTTCTTCTGTCTTTCTTCTTCTGTCTTTCTGTCTTTTTTCTTTTTTTCTCTTCTTTTTTTCTTTTCTTCTTTCTTCTTCTTTCTTCTTTCTTCTGTCTTCTTTTCTTCTTCTTCTTGTTCTTCTTGTTCCTGTTCTTGTTCTTCTTTCTTCTTTTTTTATGCCTTCTGCCTGCCTTTCTCATTCCTCCTCCTCCTCCTCCTCCTCCTTCTTCTTCTTCTTCTTTTTCTTTTTCTTTTTCTTCTTCTTCTTCTTCTTTTCCTTCTTCTTCTTCTTCTTCTTCTTCTTCTTCTTCTTCTTCTTCTTCTTCTTCTTCTTCTTCTATAGTCAGCACATCATCTTGTGATTGACAGCGAGGCTGCGATATCTGAGTATTTCGACCCAACAATCCTATTTTGGCAGGCCTTTAATTAATCGTCTTGAAAACACGGGCTAAGAGGGAATCCGAACTGAAGAACTGGATGGTATGATCCTATCCACCGCCTTAACTTCCCTTGAAATGTCCCAGTACCCATGTTAGGTCTGATCCAATTTCGAAATTTAAAAAAGTGGAGCGTAGTCATTGCCTTTTCGCCACTTTCTGAAAGGACCTTTGATGTCGATAAACACGTGTGATGTCGATAAACACGTGTGATGTCGATAAACACGTGTGATGTCGATAAACACGTGTGATGTCGATAAACACGTGTGATGTCGATAAACACGTTTGATGTCGATAAACACGTGTGAATGAACACTAGGGGCAAAACTAGTTAGCTGATAACTCAACCACGAATTATGATAATGATGACGATGATAATGATGATAATAATGACAACGATGATGATGATGATACTGTTGATGATACTGGTGATGAATATGATGACAATGATGATAATGAGGATGATGATGATGACGACGACGATGATGATGAAGATAATGATAATGACAATGATGGTGATGATAATGAAAACAATGACGACGACGATGATGATGATGATAATGATAATGACGACGATAATGATAATGATAATGACAATGATGATGGATATAATGATGATGACAATGATAATGGTGATGATGATGATGAGACAATGATGATGGTGACGATGATGATGACAATGATGATGGTGATGATAATGATGATGACTATGATGATGGCGATGATGATGATGACAATGATGATGATGATGGCGACGAGGACGACTACCGTCTTTTTTCCCAAAAATGGACCAAATCCCGAAAGGAAAAAAAAAAAAAAGCCGTAGAATATTTGAGGCGTCTTTAACTAAAACTACCCCTTTCCACGCCTTCGTGGCTCTTGTTGCTGACTTCTCAACTGGCGGTTCCATAGTTACTCCAAACGACCATTTTGGCTCCTCCCACTTGACTTTGAATAATTACGCCTGTATAAACTTTAGCTTCAGCTCGTCAAAGCTAGGAAAACAAACAGTCAGATCGGTGTTAATGCCCAACTCACATACTCTGGCCGAGAAACGGCTGTGCAAATTTGAAGTAGTCAAGTAGGCTGATTGATTCGATCAAGTTGTGTGGTGATTACTTTAGCGAGGTGAGGGAGTGTATTTTCATGCAACACTTCAGGTCTGAGTGGTTTGAGTTTCTTTTACAGCTTGGCGGTGATTGCTTTATTATAATAAATAAATAAATTCTTTATCCCTAATAAATATTATTTCATTGGTTCAGTCTTCTTCTTCTTCTTCGATCGATACTTCTGTCAGAAAACTTATACCAGGAGGCCGGTAGCCTTTTTAAAAGCTATCGTGCAATCCATATCCTCTCGTGTACCATACAGTTTTGTCTTCATTGTTGTTGGAACAGGCCAGATTTCGTCTCTGTTGTCAGCATACAGTTGACAGTGTTGGAGCACATGTTCAGCATTTTCGGGTGCCACGCTGCAGGGACACGTCTCCGTATTTCCTACACCGAAAATTCAGTTATGATTTATGCCTTTTGTCCCTCCTCCCTGTCAGCGGTTTTCACAACAGATCAGAAGGTTTTTAGGCTGTAACGTTTAGGGAGTCATCTGCAGGGGGGAAGACCTTCAGAAAATCACTTAGGAAACCAAATGGTACAAAATATGAATAGTGCATCATTTTTCTTAAGGACAGATGGATGTAATGATGATGGATATAATGATGATGGATATAATGATGATGGATATAATGATGATGGATATAATGATGATGGATATGGTCATTCCGCTGTGTTTGAAAATGAACAAGCGGGCGGATTGGTTGGCTCGGCACAACTTGGTTGTATACTGATGCATGACAAGGCGGACGTGGTTAAAGCCTTATGGTAGCACGTGCACAATTCGGAAGAGCAAACTGAACATCACAGTCATGGTGAGGGTGATACAGCGAGGAATGACAAGGGCCAGCGGGAATACACAAATAAGACAAGAGACCAAGTAAGATAATGTGTCTAATTTTCAAAGAAAAGACCACTGGAACTACACCGGCAGTGCACGTAGAATGGATAAGACCAGATTCCCCCCACCAAGCACTCATGTGGACACCACAAGGGAAAAGAAAGCGAGGAAGAACAAGCGGGACCCTGCATAGGACCATTATCAGGGAAAACTCAACCATGGGCCTAAAGAACATTCACGACCTAAATCAGGTGGCAAGGAACCGCCAGACATGGAGAGCTATGACCTTTGCCCTATGCGCCATCCTATGTTCAAGAGGAAAGACTAACTAACTACCTAATCATTATTTGACCACATACATTTTCAGCTATTGTATTTACAGCTGGTTTTCATAGTTCTAGTTTGACTTTCATCTCGGCACAGCTGGCTTTCCTCCCAACCTCACTACGAAATAAACTCACAAAATACAGCAGAATCAATAAGCTGTACCTATTTAATAATTCAGTGCCAATGAACTCGCCATACGTTTGCTAGTTCCAACTAAGATGGCTGAACCTATCAAATGCCACTTAAAAGTAATTATGTTTATTAGTTTCAAGGAACATGGTAAGTCTTACTTCAGAGTAGCTGCAGACTTTGCACGAAGCTCTGGACGTAGTCAAGGCTCTGCGGCTGTTGAGATGACAGGCGGAGAATACGATCCTGGAGAACATATGGCGAGGAGTGGAGTGGATCAGAGTGCCAGGAGAGGAGTGGATTAGAGTGCGAGTAGAAGAGTGGGTCAGAGTGCCAGCGGAACAGTCATACTTGTATAAAATGTATAATCACATTGAGCCAGGAGTGCAGAGAGTGGCAATTAATTCAGGATCAGGCTCGCTCAGAGGATGTGATTATTTATACAAATCTTTCAGTGTCAGGAGGCCAAAGAAGTGCCTAGGGGCTCATAGCAAAAGCATACGGTCGACATTTGGTGCAGGAGAGCCTAACATCTGATACCATAACATCCAGATTAAGAATGGAGGTAGAGGCAGTCACTGCAGCTATGTGCTAGCTAGAGAACACGACACACACGCACGCGCGCGCGCACAAACATACAACATCGTGATTGTAACTGACTCAGAAAGCAAGCTGGAGAAGTTGAGGCCAGGCCTACTTCTTGCATGCTTCGCTGCGGAGGTCACACGTGAAAGGTACTACTGTCTGGATCTTTTCTCCGTGTCATACCTCTGTGTTTGAAAATAAACAAGTGGGCAGATTGGCTGGCTCGGCACAACTTGGTTGCATACTGATGCATGACAAGGCGGACGTGGTTAAAGCCTTATGGTAGCACGTGCACAAATCGGAAGAGCAAACTGAACATCACAGTCATGGTGAAGGTAAATCAGCGAGGAATGACAAGGGCCAGCGGAATAGATAGATGGTATTACAACAGAAATGCTCTTTGCATGTAAGATAACAGCTACAGCTTAGTTGACCAGAATCTTCAACATGGCTTGAGAGACACAGAAGGTTCGAAGTGACTGACATAGAGCAATCATGTTCCCTATTTGAAAGAATAAAGAACCGGCTCGCTAGCTCAGTTGGCTAAACCTGACTTCGCGACGACCAGGTGATGAAATACTTGTGGTCCGCGTTCATGCCCGGGGGTAGGCAGAAGAGCCACATTTCTCCCAGATTTATGGTATTTATCATGGAATCAAGGCCGAAGGGTTGCGATATCCTTAGTGCCGAGCCAAAGGGTTAAGAACTCTTGGTTTCTGGATATTTAAAAGAAAAAAGAAGGTTCTTAATTTATAACGTACCCCAAACAGGAAATCCCCGTGGGAAATCCACAGCTGACCTGACAGTCCATTATTTCAAGAGGTGGAAGTGTGCTGTTGTGTGGTGCTTTTTTTTTTTTTTTTTGAGTGTTCATCTAGTGTCTTCTAATCCTAACCCTAACCCTAACCCTAACCCTAACCCTAACCCTAAACTTTACTGTAGATAAATCGCGAGAAACTACAACCTGAACACCCTAGAATTTATTGGGAATGTCTCCCGTGACGTTGTCGTGACGTCAGGGGTGAGTTATAAATTAAGCACCAAAAAGAAAAAAGAGGGCAAACGAGACTGTGAAACATACAAGGGGCATCTCCATCTTGAGTCATACTAGAAAGATGTTTGCAAAAATATTGGAACTTAAAGCTCGACCAGAAATAGAGCTCCAGTTACGTAAGAGACAGTTCGGCTTTAGGAAGGGAAAGAGCTGTACAGATGCAATACTTTCTTCAAGGTAGATATGCCAGCAGTCTATTGAATATAATAGCAGTCAACATCTTATATTAATAGATTAAAAGAAGTCATTCGGTCTAGCCAATAGATGCAAAATATGGAACATTCTAGAGGATTATGGCATTCAAGATCAACTGCTGGGTAACATCATGGCTCTTTACCAAAATAGACAGTGCACGTAAGGACAACAGAAAGGAATGACAGACTGGTTTCCCATCTCATTCAAGTGTCAGACAGGGATGTGTCCTCTCATCGTTGCTATTCAGTACTTACATGGATAGAATAACACAGGAGGCAGATACAAAGTATAAATCGATAAAGTTTTTTTTTTTTTTTTTCAGACGATCTGTGTCTATTACACCACCAAGAACAAAATTTACAACACCTCCTTGACTTCTTACATCAAATCTTCACAAAATATAATATGAGAATAGAGACCGCGGAAACTGGGGTAATGAGGATTAGCTGGAAACATAGCAACAGGAACGTTGATGTTAACAGTACTACAATCAAACAAGTACGGAAATTTAAATATCCAGGAAGCATATTTGGGGAGGATGGCAGACTTGACAGAGATATAGAAGCCTGAGTACAGAAGGCAAATCCTGTCACCTACGAGTTTACTCCACTGCCTAAACACATATACACTTTCTGTTACTGCTTAAACGCCCAATGACTCTCTCCCAGCAAAACAGATAATGACCAATAGCAACGTCGTGGCTACTTTATGTTATCAGTGCCAAACATGGACAATGACTAGAACACTAGAACAGAAAATAACTACATGTGAAATGCACTGTCTCCGCAAGGTCACTAACAGCACAAGAAGAGACGGCGTTACGAATACCAGTAACATTAAAGAGAAAGTAGGAATAAGACCATGTCTGGATTATATTCACAGACAAAGAATAAAATGGTTCAGTGGAAATGCGGGCCAGAATAAACTGCATATGAAACTTTTTGCTACAGAAGCTCTGAGAGGAAGGCGAGAGGAAGACCAAGAAAGATGTGGATAAATGGTGTAGCAGAATACTGCAAAAAAAAAAAAAATATGAACTAATCCATCAACAAAACACTAGAGAAGCACAAGACAAATACAAAAACAAAAACGACATTGGACTACAATTTTGTATCAGTGAGACGACAAAACTACGACACTGGGCTACAACCTGGTATCAGTGAGACGACAACCTGGTATCAGTGAGACATAAAACCACAATACTGGGCTACAACCTGGTTTCAGTGAGACGACAAAACGACGACACTAGGCTACAACCTGGTGTCAGAGAGACGACACAACGACAACACTGGGCTACAACCTGGTATCAGTGAGACGACAAAACCACGACACTGGACTACAACCTGGTATCAGTGAGACGATAAAACCACGATACTGGGCTACAACCTGGTATCAGTGAGATGATAAAACCACAACACAGGGCTACAACCTGGTATCAGTGAGACGATAAAACCACGACAATGGGCTACAACCTGGTATCAGTGAGACGACAAAACCACGACACTGGGCTACAACCTGGTATCAGTGAGACGACAAAAACCACGACACTGGACTACAACCTGGTATCAGTGAGACGATAAAACCACGACACTGGGCTACAACCTGGTATCAGTGAGATGATAAAAACCACAACACAGGGCTACAANTTTAAATATCCAGGAAGCATATTTGGGAGGTGGCAGACTGACAGGATATAGAAGACTGATTACCGAAGGCAAAATCCTGTCACCTACGAGTTTTTACTCCACTGCCTAACACATATACACTTTCTTGTTTCTGTTACTGCTTAAACGCCCAATGACTCTCTCCCAGCAAAACAGCATAATGACCAATAGTCAACGTCGTGGCCTACTTTATGTTATCAGTGCCAAACATGGACAATGACTAGAACACTAGCAACAGAAAATAAACTACATGTGAAATGCACTGTCTCCGCAAGGTCACCTAACAGCACAAGAAGAGACGGCGTTACGAATACCAGTAACATTAAGAGAAAGTAGGAATAAGACCATGTCTGATTATATTCACAGACCAAAGAATAAAATGGTTCAGTGGAAATGCGGGCCAGAATAACTGCATATGAAACTTTTTGCTACAGAAGCTCTGAGAGGAAGGCGAGAGGAAGACCAGAAAGATGTGGATAAATAGTGTAGCAGAATACTGCAAAAAAAAAAAAATATGAAAACTAATCCATCAACAAAACACTAGAGAAGCACAAGACAAATACAAAAACAAAAACGACATTGGACTACAATTTTGTATCAGTGAGACGACAAAACTACGACACACTGGGCTACAACCTGGTATCAGTGAGACGACAACCTGGTATCAGTGAGACATAAAACCACAATACTGGCCTTACAACCTGGTTTCAGTGAGACGACAAAACGACGACACTAGGCTACAACCTGGTGTCAGAGAGACGACACAACGACAACACTGGGCTACAACCTGGTATCAGTGAGACGACAAAACCACGACACTGGACTACAACCTGGTATCAGTGAGACGATAAAACCACGATACTGGGCTACAACCTGGTATCAGTGAGATGATAAAACCACAACACAGGGCTACAACCTGGTATCAGTGAGACGATAAAACCACGACAATGGGCTACAACCTGGTATCAGTGAGACGACAAAACCACGACACTGGGCTACAACCTGGTATCAGTGAGACGACAAAACCACGACACTGGACTACAACCTGGTATCAGTGAGACGATAAAACCACGACACTGGGCTACAACCTGGTATCAGTGAGATGATAAAACCACAACACAGGGCTACAACCTGGTATCAGTGAGACGATAAAACCACGACAATGGGCTACAACCTGGTATCAGTGAGACGACAAAACCACGACACTGGGCTACAACCTGGTATCAGTGAGACGACAAAACCACGACACTGGGCTACAACCTGGTATCAGTGAGACGATAAAACCACGACACTGGGCTACAACCTGGTATCAGTGAGACGACAAAACCACGACACTGG
>CAJHNH020000801.1:132500-150000 GCA_905116865.2 Candidula unifasciata | reverse complement strand
TGGAATTGTTATTTTGAAGACGGGAAGTAATCAGGTGTCAAGTTAATTAAAAGGGAAATAACACAAAAGGGAAATTACAAAAGAATAAAAGGGGCCAATTATAAAAGTTTGTTCCTGTGACAGGAGGATTGAAAACTATATTTAACACATTCGTTGAGAGACAGATAAAGGTGCCGGTCGGATGTGAATTTCCTTATATTGATTTCGTGGCTCCATTGTGGGGAAAACAAGAATAGACGGGCAGCCTCTCGAAATAGCATGTCGTAGCAGTCGACTAATTTGGAGCCTGTTTTTATATCCAGTTTCGTCCTTTTCAGGACGAAATTTTTTGTCATTTGAAGCCCTACTCTGGCTTTTGCCAGGGGCCGCAATATAGTCAGGCCATATATATGGCCAGGTGTCTGAACGCGGTTTCTGGGACCTCTCCACGGCGATCCTCATCCGCATGGTGGCACTTTGTGTCATCGGGTGTTTATCGCTTGTGTGATGTCCTGGTGGGGTAGAAAGTCAGTCAGTCAAATTTTTTTTCCCACCTAAAAATTGCACGCAATTTTTTTTTTTTTTTAGTTTTTACTTTTCTGTACGGCATACAAAGTTAGTCAGAAAATATTAATCCAAAATAAAGAGAGAGGTGGTGTAGCCGTACACGATATAAATACCAAAATTAAATCATTCAGAATAAGACACATAGGGAGGATCATAAACCAACCAGAACAACATCCTTTAGGCATTTACTACCTAGCCTTGAGATTACACCATTTAAAAAAAGTAGATAACAGCTCTCCACACTTTTCAGGAACCCTACCTCCCTTCTACAGATTATGTCTCCAATATCTCAAAGGGAATGAAACATTAGTGCAAAAGACAACCAAACAAATCTACACACACCTAGTAACCAAACAAGAAATACCTCTGTACACTAAAATCAAAAGAGGAATAAGATACACTAGGACAAACCATTACATGTCCTTTATAAACATACACCAACCATACATCAATCCCAAAGCAAAAGAAATAACATATAGATTACTATTTAGTTTTACTCCCACTAAAGAATACACAGCAAAACTTCGAAACTGTAAAGCACCATGCAAGCTGTGTTCAAACAACACACAAGAAACAGAAGAACACATATTTTATGATTGTACGACAATACAGACCACACTCCAAGAACTTAAAAACACTATCTATAAATACACACCATCACAAGCAGATATTTACAAAGCAGTATTCTTGAACACAATTCCAAAAACAACAAAAGATAGTCATGTGAAAGTTCTGTCAGCGCTGGCAGAGTACAGAGTGATGATATGGAGGTACAGATGCAAGGCAGTACATGAAAACAAAAGGTATACCTCCAATCACCTGCTGCATCACTTCCAATGCCTTTTAACAAAGATACTCACTTAATAGTATCTGACTCTACTCCATACAATTATTCTTCCCCTTCTTCCTTCCTATATCAATACTTCTGACACAAAACTCTCAATCTTTTCTTTGACACACACTATAAGGTTCACAAATGACTGTGTATATATGTATATAATGGAAATTATAGCAAAAGGATCAATAACCCTAGGGCCCCCCCCCCCCCCCATTTCCCCTCCCATTCCATTTGACCCCTCCCAACACAACCCAAGAGCCCTTCTTTAGACACTTAGAACTTTTTTTTAAAATGATTGGTGATTAATATGTTTAAAAATGCATGTATATGATTTTGTACAAAATTGAACAATCAATCCTTCTTACACAAAACTTTCACTTCTGTCATTAACACACACAATATGGTTGACAAATAACTGTGTATAAATGTATATAATGGAAATTATAGCAAAGCAAGATGGCCAATAACACCTAAGCTCCCCTTCCCCTTCCCCCCCAATTCCATTTGATAAAAAGACCCTCCCAACACAACCCAATAGCCCACCTTTAGACATTTAGAAATGTTTTAATAAAATGTTTGGTTGATGTATATGTTTAAAATGCATGTATATGACTTTGTACAACATTGAACACAAAACACAGACAAAAGGCAACACGTGTAAATACACAAACAAAATTAACCAATAAAAGCTTTTCAGAAACGAAAAAAAAAAAAAAAAGTTTTTACTTTTGTAATTTCCACTCAATGGCAAACTACTGGACGTAAATTTGCCTAGAAAAACCGGTTGGGGTTGGTTCTGCAACGTCCTGTAAAGGATACGCAACTAACCTATCTCCTCTAAGGCAGTTGTCGGCAGCTCTTATATAACATAACGATTGAACAGGGTTTCTTTTTTCTTTCTTTCAAATGACCTTTGCTCCCAGTCTTAAATAAACGAGTACCCGATGGAGTCCTGGGAAGTAAAGGCGGCCGGGATGCTGCTGAAAACCTCACCCACCAAATGTCAATTGGCCTATATAAAAGATGTCTAGCCCTATATGCCCTATACGCCTTAAGGCGACGAGAAGGGTCTTTTACTTTTACTTTTGCCAGCCATCCTACCCACATTAGACAACAGTTGTCTGTGGCTTAGGCGTGACGAACGCATATCGTAAATCCGAGGGTCCGGGTTCGATCTCAGCTGCGAGTCAGTTAGCAGCAGACAGCCTTGCGTTGGTTTCGTCAGTAGTATCGAGAGTCGACTGTACAGAAAGCAATGGCAAACTTCTTCTTCTTCAGAATTCAGAGCCCTTGAGGGTCATTCCTGCAGATGTCACCCGCCTCCACTCATCTCTCTGGTTGGCCTTCTTCAGAATTCCGAGCCCTTGAGGTTCATTGCTGCAATGTCACCCGCCTCCACTCATCTCTCTGGTTGGCCCTCTCTTTCCAGTTGGTGACACCAAGTGTTTCTAGGTGTGTCTAGATGTTGCATCCATCGTCTTCTTGGTCTGCCTCGTGGTAATGTCAAACTACTGAAGGTGGGAAAAAAAATTGCCCAACTAACTTGAGACAAGTAATGTGAACAGACTAAAATTTTATCACAGGAATAAGTGAAACAATATACCGAACCTCATCAAAACAACAGTACAGAGCTCGTTAAAGGGAAAGAGGAGAAGAGGCAGACCAAAAAAGACCTAGATATAGATCTTGACTGACTGGACAGGCTTCCCACATGCAAACGTCGAGTCCATTCCATCTGATGACCAGCGAAAGTAGCATGAGCTGACCAGACAGCAAACAGCAACTACTGACCCAAAGGATTCATGTTACTGTGTCTATGATGATGATGCGATAGGTAATATTTTAGGATATGTTCCCACGCCTTCAGGCGTATTGGGCATATAGGGCTAGACCTATATTTTACAGACCAGTCAGCGCTTGCTAGGCGATGAGGTTGTCTGAAAACTCGAATCCCGCCCCTTCCCCCTCCCTTTCTTTGTCCTAATAAATCGGCAGGCAAATTCTAAAACCCGGCTAGGCAGATTGTGAAACGTGCTCACTAACTTTTTCGCCACAGAGCCATAAATAGAAGAAGATATATATATATATATATATATATATATATATATATATATATATATATATATATATATATATATACATATATATATATATATATATATATATATATATATATATATATATATATATATATATATATATATATATTAACACAAAAGAGATACATTGCCATAAAACAGACATTTAAAATTCAGTGATAACAATCAAGGTTGAAGAATAACAAGATGGTTTTCTGGCTTCTTCTCTATTGTATGGCTAATCCGGTCATCTGCTCGTATGCATATATGTTCATACATTTTCAAATTTCAAGAGGCGTATTAATGAGTCTGTACAAAGACACCGAGTCCAGACTGATGTTGAAAGATTAGACCCTTCCACACATCGGCGTGTGTGTGTGTGTAGATGTGTGAGTGTGTGTGTGTGTATGTGTGTGTGTGTGTGTGTCTGTGTGGGTGTATGTGTGTGTTTGCAGGTAGGGTAAAGGACCCTTTCCCACGCCTTAATGAGTATTGGGCATATAGGGCTAGACCTATATTTTATAGACCAATCTGCAATGGGTGGGTGATGTGGTTACCATCAAGCAAGTCACCTTTACTGCCCAGGACTTTACCTGGTATCATTTAAGGCTGGGTCGACCTGAGAGCCAAGGTCATTTCTGACACACACACACACACACACAGATTTCTTTGTGGCCCCACATCTGCTGCTAATAAGGCAGATAATTGTGAGTACACGCTTGCCTGTCTACCAGGCTGGTTTCCCATAATGTCAAATGCATAGAGATATTAACTAAGGGGCGGGGGTAGGGGTGGGGGCGGGTATTTCTTCGTCTCTTGGTCTGTTTCCTGACTTCACGGCTTTTTGTTTTCTTCTTCTTTTTCTTCTTCTTCTTCTTCTTCTTCTTCTTCTTCTTCTTCTTCTTCTTCTTCTTCTTCTTCTTCTTCTTCTTCTTCTTCTTCTTCTTCTTCTTCTTCTTCTTCTTCTTCTTCTTCTTCTCTTCTTTTTCTTTTTCTTCTTCTTCTTCTTCTTCTTCTTCTTCTTCTTCTTCTTCTTCTTCTTCTTCTTCTTCTTCTTCTTCTTCTTCTTCTTCTTCTTCTTCTTCTTCTTCTTCTTCTTCTTCTTCTTCTTCTTCTTCTTCTTCTTCTTCTTCTTCTTCTTCTTCTTCTTCTTCTTCTTCTTCTTCTTCTTCTTCTGCTTCTTCTTCTTCTTCTTCTTCTGCTTCTTCTTCTTCTTCTTCTTCTTCTTCTTCTTCTTCTTCTTCTTCTTCTTCTTCTTCTTCTTCTTCTTCTTCTTCTTCTTCTTCTTCTTCTTCTTCTTCTTCTTCTTCTTCTTCTTCTTCTTCTTCTGCCAGCCCGCTGTTCTAACCTAGCACACGACATTTCAATAGCCCGTATGCGCTGTCTCGTCTGCCAGCCCCCTTATTCTAGCCTGGGACATCACATTTTTTCCACATCACTACTGTTTTTTTTTTTTTACAGGGCTGCCAAAGTTGGTACTTTCCGACATATTTTGTACTATTTGACCCTTGCCAAGCAAAACTGTACCTGTAGTACCACGCCCTTTGTTTTAGTACGTTGTAGTAACTGTGTATCAATATTTTAAATTTGTGCATTTGGTTAAATCTTTAAAACAAAAATTATTGCAAATGTACTGAAAAAAAAAAAAAAAGCCTGACACATTTGTTGGTCTAAATATACAATTTGACCCGATAGGTCCTTCTGCTTTTATTTTCAGTCGTCTTACTGATACCAGGTTGAAGCCCAGTGTCGTGGTTTTCTGTATAAACAGTGGTTCTAACTGGTAGGTGACAGCATTTGCCTTCTGTACTTTGGCTTCAATCTCTCTATCGAATCTGCCATCCTCTGTAAATATGCCTTCTAGATGTTTGAAGTCTCGTACTTGTTTTACTGTAATACTCTTAACATGAACGTTCCGGGTAATGTTCCCTGCCTATGCTCATTGCCTCAGCTTTCGCGGTGATTATTCTCATATTACACTTTGTGCGTCAGCTCTGTGGCTAAGTCGATGCGAACGCTTCGTAATGCTGGGATGCCAGGTTCGATCCCACCTGCGGGCCATGCAACTTGCGTTGGTTTCGACAGTGGTATTAAGAAAGCCGACAGTTCAGGAAGCAACGGCAAACTACTCGACGTAAATTTGCCGAGAAAAACCACACATCAGCCAGGGGCTGTTGGGGTTCGTTCTGCAACGTCCTGTAAAGGATACGCAACTAACCTTATACTTTGTGCAGGTTTGATTTAAGGACTCATTTCAATTTTTCTTGCGTAGTAGCATTCACATTTCAATAGCCCGTATTCACTGTCTCATCTGCCAGCTCCCTGTTCTAACCTGGAACACAACTGCCGGCTTGCTAGGCCCGTCGCGTGCTGGGGCAGGAAAAAATATGTTCTGGTTGGTGCCCGTCTGCATCCAAGTCAAGTATGATTTTGTTTTAAGTTTCAAAGTCCGCCCAGAAAACTAGCAAATAGTTGCCTTTCATGTCTTTTGTCACAGTTTACCATTCTAATTGATGTCACTTTTGTGAGTCGGTTCTGCGTCGAGGTATTGTGTGACATTTCGTTAATACGTTAATAATCGTTCCTGTCTTTTCGTAACTTTTTGTTTAGATTTCCAATGTGAGCGAGCATAGAAATTTGAGTTGAGTTGACTCAAGAATTGACATCACAGCACTAGGGGCATTAATAATCATGTTCCGTACTCGTCTACAGCAGCCAGGACAGAGTTCGAATACGGATGGTACCGGTCACAATCTGGTTATATGTCCGTCTTGCTTTTCCTCTGAGTGTAGTGAGCCGACCAGACCCTCTGGTTACACCCAGATGCCTCATTCTCTCCAGGTCATAATAATTTTGTATCTCTATTGATTGCTTGCTCACAAAGGGCCTTGACCACATCTGCCTTGTCAGGTATAAATTCACCACCCAGTGGTGTAGATGCAGCCAATATGTCTGCCTGTTCATTACCCACCCCGCCGGCATAGCCTAGAGAAAAGATATAAAGTATGCTCACATGTAACAAACTAAACGAAATATATACTGTTAATGCAAGGATGAAAATGGAAACAGAATTTCAATTTTGACCAAATTTAAGATGCTTTTTCTTTTTAAAGTCCATGCTGTGTGGCGTTGATAGTTATTTCTATCCACAAACTTCTGTCTCGTGTACTTTCAATCAACTTAGACACAGATGATCTTCTATAGTCCATGCCGTGTGACGTTGATAGTCATGTCTATTCACAACCTTTTGTCTCGTGTACTTTGAATCAGCTCAGACACAAATGATCTTCCATCGTCCATGCCGTGCCGCGTTGGTAGTCATGTCATTTCCCCAACCTTATATCCCGTGTACTTTCAATATCCTCTGACACGGACGATCTTTCATAGTCCATGCCGTGCCGTGTTGGTAGTCATGTCATATCCCTAACCTTATGTCCCGTGTACTTTCAATATCCATTGACACAGATGATCTTTCATAGTCCATGCAGTGTGGCTTCGGTAGTCATGTCATATCCCCAACCTTATGTCCCGTGTACTTTCAATATCCTCTGACACAGATGATCTTCCATAGCCCATGCAGTGTGGCTTCGGTAGTTATGTCCCGTGTACTATCAATCAACTCTGACACAGATGATCTCCTATATGCCATGACTTCAAACTGTCTAGCATCTTTTCTCTCGGTCTCTAATAGGAACGCATGACTGGCCATTATATATGTGTGTGCGTGTGTATGTGTGCGCGCGCTTGTGTGTGTGTGTGCTCGCGCGCGCGTGTGTGTGCGCGTGTGTATGTGTGCGCGCGCGCTTGCGTGTGTGTGCGCGTGTGTGTGCGTGCGTGTGTGTGTGCGTGTGTGTGTTTTAAAGACGTTCGAACAGTTGGTAAATTAAAGATTTTAAAAAATGTGTACCTTTTAGTGTGTTTTGATGTCTTTGAAAATAGTTGCTACTTTTCCGAAAACAAATTCCGCGGCCCTAATTCAAGTCGTTGCTTCTAGTATGTAGTATTTATAACACATTACATTTTAATTGTTATTACTATTTTTATCGTTTACAATAAACTGACGTCTTTTTTTTCTTCTTCTTCTTCTCCTTGATTTTATGTTTTATCTTTTACAGTGTACTGTATACACTAAGTTCGCTATACACAGAGAACAAATAACCAATTACCGGTTGTTTTAAGCAAATGTCAAAGTCATCTGCAGACAAATGTCGTTAGGTTACAATCTGTTACTCATATCCCAACCCCCATCCCACATACCAGGAGTTCCATCGCACAGAAAACATGGGGGCGGTTTACACGAAGTGGCTCAGCAACCTTTTTTTTCCCACTTTATTATCCTGGGCCGGGGAGAGAGGGGGGGGGGGGGGGAGTCGTGATGGCTGAGCCCTCAGATGGGAGCGCCCCAGGTACCTCCCCTTCTCCTCCCAAACAAAAAGACTGAACGTACTAATGAATATACGAATGAATGAGTCAACAACAAAACAACACAAAAAATAGCGTCACGACGACCCGGGGCATTTCCATCTGTACTTTTGTTTCCTTTTCCATCAGGAACTCCCGTAGAGATGATGGCCGCTTTTGTTTTCCTGGCACCTTTTTGAATTTTTAGGCAACAGCGTTCTGTTTTTACTTCTTCTTCTTCTTCTTCTTCTTCTTCTTCTTCTTCTTCTTCTTCTTCTTCTTCTTCTTCTTCTTCTTCTTCTTCTTCTTCTTCTTCTTCTTCTTCTTCTTCTTCTTCTTCTTCTTCTTCTTCTTCTTCTTCTTCTTCTTCTTCTTCTTCTTCTTCTTCTTCTTCTTCTTCTTCTTCTCCTCCTCCTTATATTCCTCGTCTCTACTTCTGGAATATCTCGTGGCGTTACGGCAGGAAGAGATCTCTGTAACAAGCCCGTGTTCGCTTCGTATAAAGTACTTTTAAGTGTCACCGGTATTTCTTCGGTCCATATCTGCGTGGTCGACCTCTGGGTCTGTTACCGCTGTATCTGTATAACATTGCTCTCTGTGGTGCTCTGTCTGCTGCCAATCTTATTACATGGCCAAACCATTTGATTTGTTGCCTACCTACAAAGTTCAGTATTAGTTCTGTGTCGACTCTCCTCCTGGTATCATTGCTCCTAGGTCGATCTTTTCTCGTTATACCTAGCATAGCAGTAAACATTGTATTTATGTCGTGTCTGTTTTCTTTCTGTCTTCTGAAGACAGTGTCCATGTTTGAAATTGACAACATAGCGTTGATTAAAATATTATATTTTGGTGATCATATTCACATGCCTGCATTTTCAAAATTGGCGTCGTGTGGCCTATAACTTCGAAGGTTTTATTGCATCTATGAAGAAAATGTGACATAGGTAAATTAATTCGCCTGCTAAAAGTGTTCCAAAAGGAAAACGGTCACGACATAAATGAAATGTTTACATATTGTGCTAAGTTTAACGAAAAAAAAATCGATTGATGATCGATGATATCAGAAGGAGAGTCGGCACAGAACCAATTTTCAACTTATCGGGTAGACAACAGATCAAATGATTTGGCCATGTAACAAGACTGGCAATAGACAATGCACCACGGAGAGCAATGTTATACAGATACCACTGGTAACCGAGCCAGAGGTCAACCAACAGAAGATGGACCACGGAAATATCTGAGATCCTGAAAAGTATATACAAACTGACACACATTCCAGTTTCCAAAACAAGGTACTGTTAGCTAGCCAGTCTTGCTCGATGTTTAGATCTTTCAAGAAGTCAGTACAGTCGAGTCTGGACAAGTAGAAGTCGCAGGGACCTAAGAAAAAGCTTCCACTTATCAGGATTTCTACTTATTCAGACAGCACACACAATAGAGAAAATTGCCGGGACTAAGCTGGTCATGTCGACTTAACCGAAATTTGACTTATCCAAATTCGACTTAAGTGGACTCGACTGTTTTTTTTTTTTTTTTTTCTTCTTTGTCTATGGTATTCTGAGAATCTTTCTATAGCATTTCAGTTCAAAAGGCCCTATTTTTTTTCCTGCATCAAAACTCCGAAACTGTGTGATGACAATCATTTTGTTTATAACATCACATGACAATCATGCTTTTTTTTTTTTTTTTTGTACGCGTATGAATATCCGCTTGACGATCGCGGAAATTTCCAAGTCCAAAATTTGAAACGATACGGTTGTGCTTACAGAATGAGAAGTGCGCGTGAACTAGACGAGAAGTTTTCGCTATGCATCAGTTACGTCAAACCATATTGACGATGGATAGGAGGATATGATTATTGGAGACAGATGTCAAAAATAAGAGAGGATTTTCAAAACTGCCATACATGGCAGAATTATTTTTAATGGTCCGTTGATTTTGATAACAGAACAAAGAAGCATCAACTGAAGGACTGAAGGAGATGGGACATTGTGTGGACAAGGTGCTGAAAGCAATTGGCGTAGAGCGTCTCAATGCTGGAGATAGGAACATTCAATACAATGTCAAGAACATGCAAAACAATTTCAAAATAAAGAGAAAGAGATTGATTTTGATGTAGCTTATGTGTGGTGGATATTAGATATTAGTTGTCTGAGTGTCTGTCTGTCTGCTTGTATCTATCTGTTCATGTAGTACGCATGTTTGTAAGAATCGAGACACACAGACATGTAAGTACAGATTATTTAGACAGGAGAGAGGGGAGGGGCGGAGATGGGAAGTCGGTTGTCTCCCAAAGGCCATTTCGATCGATGGACGGTTGGGTCACCAGATTGACAGACAGACAAATGGACGCACAAACAGACGGACAGACATATAGATAAACAGAGATACATACAGACCAGCAGACAGACGAATGGATCGATGGATCCACAGGCAGACAGACAGACAGACAGACAGACAGACAGACAGACAGACAGACAGACAGACAGACAGACAGACAGACAGACAGACAGACAGACAGACAGACAGACAGACAGACAGACAGACAGACAGACAGACAGAGAGGGAGAGAGAGAGAGAGATAGATAGATAGATAGATAGATAGATAGATAGATAGATAGATAGATAGATAGATAGATAGATAGATAGATAGATAGATAGATAGATAGATAGATAGATAGATAGATAGATAGATAGATAGATAGATAGACAGACAGACAGACAGACAGACAGACAGACAGACAGACAGACAGACAGACAGACAGACAGACAGACAGACAGACAGACAGACAGACAGACAGACAGACAGACAGACAGACAGACAGACAGACAGACAGACAGACAGACATACCTTTAAACGTCTCCTTCAAACACCGGTATCACAAAATTCTTGAAATTTCCTGAATATTACACATATAAAGCCCTGATCAATAAAAGTTACAAGCGCAAAACAACTAGACAAGAAGTGAGCAAGAAAAACAACCGTCTTTAAATAACTGTCAGATCTACGGTTACAATGTCGGCCTGGCTTCCGCTGTTGTTGATTTATGTTCAGTAAAAACTCAGACGGGCAACTAAAGAAACGGGAGAATTAGACACATCTGGTAAGATGCTTTGGCGACGGTGTGAATACAGCATGTGTTTTGTTTCGTTGCGTTAAAACACTTTTTACGTGTTCTGTGTTGGTTTGTTTCATATGTTTGTTTATGGTTATATGTTTTTGTTTCATATTTTGTTTTGTTTAAATTTTTTATTGTTTTAAAAGGATAGAATGGCAAGAGATCTTGGAACTTTTGGACTCAGATACCTTCAGACCTCACATATTCCCCAGCGATAGAACAGTCTTGTAAAGGGCTATGTATGTAAATGGCGTTCGTGACTTAGACGTTGCGAGTCAGACTCGAAATCCAACGTACCGCGATCGAAACCCACTGCTGGCTACGTGGATTTTTATCTTGGTATGGGGGCGTCGCATGTCGACTTAGCCTAAAATGGTTACCAAGATGTGTGTCCTGGGGAAGTGAAGACGGCCTGCGTAATGCTGACCACATTACCCAACTAGTGCCAATTTAAATATATGGGGTTCTCTCCCCATGTGCCCGATGCGCCTAAAGGCGTGAAAGGGAATCTTATGCAAGTAAAAACTGCCAAATTCTGCTTCTATTATATCACTTTTGCGGTGTAGGCGGGGAAAGGGGGTGGGTGGGGTCTTCGAGCCTGGGGATTTAGGGTCGCATAGCTAGTGTTGTCGCCACAAATCTGCAGGTGAGGATTCTATTGTGCCCTCGATAGATATAAAAAAACAGCTTTACTGAGGATTCGAGCCCCAGGTCTTGAGAGCCCAGCGTTCTAACTGTTCGGCCAGCCGCTCCTCTCTTATATGTATGGGAGTTCTCTTTTTAAGTACTTGTTGCTTAAATAAAATCTCCTCGATATTACTTAAAAAGGGGCCTAAAATGCAAGAACTAGAGTTAAGAAAAAAACTTTGGGTAGTAAGATCAGACGCCTGTGTGTATTGCTGCGCACGTTTAAAAAAAAATCCCTTGGCAGTTGGAAATCGAAAAGAGTCGCCTACCGGCACTGTGCGTGCAAAATTTGGTGTTCAATATCTAATCAAATTATTTCAGGATCCTCGCCAGTGCTACGGAATTCGTCACTGTACTGAGATTCTTTGGACTCAAGCTTGAGTCAGAAGTAGAACGGAGAACTTATGGGTTACATTCGTGTGCCAAGATGTTGATCCGTTGTCTTAACCTAAACCTAACATGAGACCAAACTTGTATTCGTGTTAGGAGAGTTTTCTTCTTAAGCGGGTCCGTTTTCTTGTTTTTTTATTTTTTTATTTTTTTATTTATTTACTTCGTATTTTTAAAGATACATTATTAATATTATATTTTGCCATTAGTACAGTAAAAACCTGGTTAACACGACACGAAATCGAGAGTTTCGTGTTAAACACAAATGTGTGCTAACTATACGCTCGCGTGCGGACCCGAAGTTCCTGGGTTCGATTACAAAGTGAAGCGGACTTTTTTTTTGGGGGGGGGGGGGGGAGGAGGAGAGTGCGAATGAGGGTGGGCCCTGGCTCCCCGCATTGAGGCTGAGAAGTAAAGGCGGTCTGCGTGCTGCAGTCCACATCAGCCACCTGATTGAGCTGTTCTTCTTCTTCTTTCGTTCGCCTGAAATAAGTTGTCTATATCAGCAGTTTTATCTCTTGTATAAATTTCACTGTCGTTGTTAGTTCATTCAGTGGTCCATAGAGTTTACGTTCCACTGTTGTTCTTTCTGGCCAAAAGGTTTGCCTTAATGTGTCAAAATCGGTGCAGTCCTGGAGTACATGCTCTGCTGTCTGGGGCACATTTCCACAGGTGCACATGGCTGGTACACCTATCTTGAATTTTGTGTACATGTGGTTACGTAATCGGTTGTGCCCTGTTCTGAGGCGGAGGATAATGACTTGTTCTGGTCTGTCCATAATAAAATAGTCGTCTTGTGCTGGGGCTGGTGGTTTCCTGATCGATTTAATTATTCTTTTTTTTTCGTGGTATATGACTGGTACATCCGGCTGCTCTTTTGTCGCACCTTCTCCTGCCAGTTGATCAGCTTTCTCATTTCCAGGCACTCCAAAATGAGACGGTATCCACTGCATTACGACTTTTCGCTGAACGCTGAGTTGTGTCAGTAGTGTTTGCAATATAGCTGTGAAATATAGTTCTAGCAACATATATTTAATACGTCTGGTTACGTGGGCAAAGGCTCACTCTTCTTTCTTCTTTAGTCCTCTTTTATCGCTGCGGGTGTCGAGGGAGACATAAGGGCCTGCTTTGTGCTCTTTTAGCTGCTTCAACCATAGACACATCGTGGTACTGTAGAGTTTCTCTATTGTTGTCTACATATATTGTTCTTGGTCTGCCTCTTGCTCTACGTACTTCTCTTTTTGTACAAGAGATCCTATCCTTTTTTTTTTAATCTGGACTGTCATTTTGCCTTCGGTACAGATTGTCTGTTATGGGTGCGGTGAATCTGCCATGCCAAAGCTAGCTTCGGGTTATAATTATGCTATGTTTTATTTGCACCAAGTTCAATAGCTTAAATGGTTTGCTTATTGTCCCTTGGTGTGTGTTATGTTGTCCTTTCTGAACATGTCTGGGTCCTCTCTGTTTGTCCTAGCGGTCCTGGGGGGGGTTCAGTCTTGCATGTGTCTTGGTCTTGGGCATGACTGTTACTGATGATTGTGTTATCCTCCTTATATATTCGGCATCAATCAGGTGCCGTCTTCACAATGAAGGTTGGCTGCAATGGATCTCCAGCACGCTCTATCTCCTGTCATGGTTGTAAACTCTCTCAGACTGCTGTCCTCTCTATGTTGTTCTCCCACTTGTATCGTTGTCCACGTTGTGCTCCCCTGCCCTCGATCTTTCGTTCCACTATGGTCGTTAAAAGTGTGTTGTGTCTTTTAATGTGGCCGAAAATACTTTAATTGTATCTTCCCCATTTGTTGAGTGGGTTAACATTTTTTTAAATCAGTAATCCTCTTTTCATTCTTAGTCTTTCTTTATCTGTCTTTTTCTTCTTCTTCATCTTCTTCTTTTTTCTTCTTTTTCTTTTCTCTGCCCCTGGAAGGCCTCGCGGTGTCAGTGCAGGGGAAATCTCTGGATCAGACCCTTCTGTTTTCTTCATATAAAATATTTTTCATTGTCTCTAATATTTCTGCGGTTCATGTTCTGTGCGGTCGACCTCTGGCTTTGTTATGGTTCTATTTGTATAGGATTGATCTCTGTAATGCCCGGTCTGGTGCAAATTTGGTTGCATTGCCAGGCAATCTTACGAATAACGTCCCAACTTATCGAGGCAAAAAATATACCCTAACTAGGGCCTCAGTCACGTGTAAATTGCGCACTTCCGGCGACTTAAATTGTGCACGTCCGCTACAGCCGAGTGGTATCCAACACGCCGCTCACGCGGCGTGGATTGGGGCTAAACTAGATGGCCGGGACTCACGAGCAGCAGCTACCGTATTTCTTGCAGCTGCCTTGATTTTATTTGCTCCTGAGTCCCAGCCATCTAGTTAAGCCACAATCCACTCCGCGTGAGCGGCGTGAGGGAATACTCTCAGCGGTGGCGGTATAGTCCCCAGAAGTTCGCAATTCGGCAGTGGCGGTATAGTCTCCGGAAGTGCGCAATTGACACGTGACTGAGGCCCTGTTAGGGTATATTTTCTGCCTCGATAATTTGGGACCGTTATTCAGAAGATTGCTCATTGCCAAAACATTTGATTTGTTGCTTACCTATAAAGTTTTACCTATAAATATCTCACTTGGTGATATCACTGTCTGTGTTTCGAGATCCCATTGTTGGGAACACAAAAATAGACCCACTGCCTCCCCAGCCAGCATGACCTAGGAGCCGACTAATTGGATGCTTTCTTCGAAGTCAGAGTGCATCTGCCGGAGCAGCAAAAAACTTCAAACTGCCCACAAATAAACCAGTAAAACGGATGTACATGCAAAACTGAGGTTCTGGGGGGGGGGGGTGCCAGTGTCCTAATGGACGAGCAACCAGGATTTTCCGCCGTAGCGTACAGCCCATGAACCATGAAGATATCTAATGTGGTTATATTCTTTCTTAGATATTTTCCTTGAGTCTGTATTTAGGTCCCTGTTCTCTTCCCCCTCCCTCCACTCTCTCTCTCTCCCCACTCTCTCTCTCTTTCTCTCTCTCTTCCTCTCTCTGCCCCTCTTTTTCTCCCTTTCTCTCTCTTTCTTTCTGTCTCTCTCTTCCTCTCTCTCCCCCCCTCTCTCTCTCTTTCTCTCTCTCTCTTCCTCTCTCTCCCTCTCTCCCCCTCTCTCTCTCCCTCTTTCCCCCTCTCTCTCCCTTTCTCTCTCTCTCTCTCTCTCTCTCTAATTAACTTTAGCTTCACGGTCGACCCAGGTTGAAATATGTAACGACAGGCATACGTTCGTGTTCACTACACTCCGACATAGCCCGGCCCGAGGACAACAACCCGATGCGGCTATTGATTCCTGTCAAGGCGTGTGTTTAACGAGAACGTCCGAGCCAGTTTACGATCGCTTGATTGCGAGGTCCTTGCCCCACGCAGCTAGATATTGATGTTAGTAGAAATAGTTAACTCTTTGTATGCGTTGTCAACTCAACATTTCATATATCCGTGTCATATTCACAAATGAAGGCTTCACATTTGAAAGCAAAATAGAAAATGGCTTGTTTGCTAGGTCCTTGCCCCACGCAGCTAGATCATGATATAGCAAAAGTTAACCTTTGTATGCGTTGTGAACTCAACATTTCATATATCAATATTCACAAATGAAGGCTTCACATTTGAAAGCAAAATGGAAAATGGCTTGATTGCGAGGTCCTTGCCCCACGCAGCTAGATATTGATGTTAGTAGAAAAAGTTAACTCTTTGTATGCGTTGTGAACTCAACATTTCATATATCCGTGTCATATTCACAAATGAAGGCTTCACATTTGAAAGCAAAATGGAAAATGGCTTGATTGCGAGGTCCTTGCCCCACGCAGCTAGATATTGATGTTAGTAGAAAAAGTTAACTCTTTGTATGCGTTGTGAACTCAACATTTCATATATCCGTGTCATAATTCACAAATAAGGGCTTCACATTTGAAAGCAAAATGGAAAATGGCTTGATTGCGAGGTCCTTGCCCACGCAGCTAGATATTGATGTTATGAAAGTTAACTCTTTGTATGTTGTGAGGGCCCTTTGGAATATCCGATTCTGTTCAACAGTGCGGCTGCACAGATAGAAAGGGGAATTCCGGTTACTCGCGCAGACTGGCGCTGCGAGGATGTATACAAGCTGGATGTTGTGACCGGCGCTCAGCACTCGCGGAGGCACACAAGATCATTCAGTCGAGGAGACGGCTGCGAGGAGTTACAATCTGACAGTCAGCACTCGGGGGAAAGGCGAGACTGGATGCAAACATCGGTAAATTGAAATTGAAACTTTTCACTTGCTGCTGAAGATGAGGACGGAGCGCTTGTGGGGGTGTCCCGAGTGCTGAATGTTGATTTTTGATTCAACATTCAACCCTACATGTACAAATCCCAAAATGCCTGGTTCAACTATACGTTTAAATTGAGGCCTTGACAGTTACCAAGCAAACTGACTTCCGGATAGGGGTGAGGATTGGTAAGTACGCTGTATCCAACCAGAACATCACACAAGCGATAAACACCCGATGACACAAAGTGCCAAAATGCGGATGAGAATCACCCGTAGAGATGTCCCAGAAACCCTGTTCACCTTTAGGCTATATTTAGGGCCCCCGGCAAAGCCAGGGTGGAGCTTCAAAACAACTGCATCCCACAAGAAGACAACGATTTAATTATGAGTTACAGAGAGTACTTTTAGATCACGCCGAAGTGGAATGACCGGGGATCCCAGCAACAAGTTACTGATGACAACACACTTTGATCGCTTCAGACAGATCAATCACAGGGGATTCCCCTAGCTTAACCGAGTAACCGTTGAGTCATAGGTCAGCGATTGATTTACATCCTGTGATCGTTGAGTCATGGAGAAAAAAAAAAACGATTGATTCCCAAACAAGTGATTAATAGTTAGTGGTCTTATTGTCATCATCGCATGTTAACATTGCATCTGGGTGGGAAGCACAAATGGATCATCGTGGTCTGAAGAGAATGTCCTGCGATGAATAACCAATGGATCTGGTCGACGATCGGCACTCAAGGGAAAGGTTAGACGGATATACAGTCAGACTGCTATTGGTACCACGGGAATTGGAACTCTTCGCTTGCTGCTAAAGATGGGGACGGAGCGCTTATGGGAATGTCTCGAGTACTATGATGATTCTTAATTAAACATTGTGTCAGGGTGGTGGAATCAGTTTTCACTTGTTTGGTATGGCACTAGCATGGCTGAGTTCTCAAAAAAAATGTTAAATGTTGAATTAAGAATCGACATCACAGCACTCGGGACACTTCCCATAAGCGCTCCGTCCCCATCTTCAGCAGCAAGCAAAGAGTTAAAATTCCGATAGTACCAGTACCAGTTTGATTGTATATCCGTCTCGCCCCTGCCCCGACTGTCGAGCGTCGGCCAGATCCCCTTGTAACTCCTCGCAGTGCCATTCTCCT
>CAJHNH020000801.1:0-127500 GCA_905116865.2 Candidula unifasciata | reverse complement strand
GCTTAAGTCCAGATGTGCCTTCGTAGTCTGTCTCAGCTCTCCGGGGCAAGGATGATCATGGAAATGGATGTGGCTATGTAGAAAGACTCTTTCTCTAGTCTCAGTTCTTCAAAGACTTGAACATTCATTTTGATTCTTCGTGCCACTTTTCTTCTGCCTTGTTATAGTGCATTTATTACATTGGAGTTTTAGTTCATCAGACTTCTTGTTCTTAGAAAAGTTTGGTTTTAATGGAATCAATTGTCTTAGTCAGAAAGGTGTCCATGTCTTGTCCTACTCACTGTTGTTTGTATATTTGACTGTGTTAAGTTGTTTACCAGTCTGGGGGCAAATTTAGTAATGGGAATGTCTGACCGAGAGGTACCCAAGAGTTCATAGTAACCCTGTGGAGTCAGAGCTCGAGTCACCTCATTCCTGAGATAGGCTGAATGGAAGTTTGAACCGAGGGTTAGGCCTCTAGACAAACGAGAGCCACCATTCAGAAGACCCCTGTCTCAGAGCACCTGAGGGGTTTTGGAAAATAATCCTCTAGTAAAGGTGTGCGACAAAACTGCCATACGACAAGTATCCACGATTAGAAGTATTTTATTTTATTTTAAGCCAACAGAATATGAAGTTTGAATGAAGTTTAATATCAGTGTTCAATTTCTAGATAATAATAAACACCACCAGATAGCATGTGTATTCTGCTGGCATTGACATGATCTTAGCTGTTTGTCACGATGTCTTTATTCTTGTCACAAATTCTCTCGCTCTTGTCACACATTCCCTAGCTCTTGTCACAAATTCCCTAGCTCTTGTCACAAATCCCCTAGCTTTTGTCATAAATTCCCTAGGTCTTGTCACAAATTCCCTAGCTCTTGTCACAAATTCCCTAGCTCTTGTCACAAGTTCCCTAGCTCTTGTCACAAGTTCCCTAGCTCTTGTCACAAATTCCCTAGCTCTTGTCATAAATTCCCTAGCTCTTGTCACAAGTTTCCCTAGCTCTTGTCACAAATTCCCTAACTCTTGTCACAAATCCCCTAGCTTTTGTCATAAATTCCCTAGGTCTTGTCACAAATTCCCTAGCTCTTGTCACAAATTCCCTAGCTCTTGTCACAAGTTCCCTAGCTCTTGTCACAAGTTCCCTAGCTCTTGTCACAAATCCCCTAGCTCTTGTCACACATGCCCTAGCTCTTGTCACAAATTGCCTAGCTCTTGTCACACATTCCCTAGCTCTTGTCACACATTCCCTAGCTCTTGTCACACATTCCCTAGCTCTTGTCACACATTCCCTAGCTCTTGTCACAAATCCCCTAGCTCTTGTCACACATTCCCTAGCTCTTGTCACAAGTTCCCTAGCTCTTGTAACAAGTTCCCATAGCTCTTGTCACAAGTTCCCTAGCTCTTGTCACAAGTTCCCTAGCTCTTATCACAAATCACCTAGCTCTTGTCACACATTCCCTAGCTCTTGTCACAAATCCCCTAGCTCTTGTCACACATTCCCTAGCTCTTGTCACACATTCCCTAGCTCTTGTCACACATTCCCTAGCTCTTGTCACAAGTTCCCTAGCTCTTGCCACAAATCCCCTAGCTCTTGTCACACATACCCTAGCTCTTGTCACACATTCCCTAGATCTTGTCACACATTCCCTAGCTCTTGTCACACATTCCATAGCTCTTGTCACAATGGCGTCGTCCGTGGCTAAGGCGTTGCGAGTCCGACTCGTAATCCAACGTACCGCGATCGAAACCCACTGCTGGCTACGTGTATTTTTATCGTGGTATGGGACGTAGCAGGTCGACCCAGCCTCAAATGGGTACCAGGATGGCTGTCCTGTGGAAGTAAAGACGGCTGACCGCATTACCCACCGAGTGCCGATTGGTCTGCCCATACGCCCGATGCGCCTTAGGCGTGAAAAGGGATCTTCACTTTTTATTTTTTTCAATACTTGTCACAAATTCCATAGCTCTTATCCTAAATTCCGTAGCTCCTGTCACAAATTCCCTAGCTCTTGTCATAAATTCCCTAGCTCTTATCCCAAATTCCCTAGCTCTTGTCACAAATTCCCTACCTCTTGTCATAAATTCCCTAGCTCTTATTCTAAATTCCCAAGCTCGTATCCCAAATTCCCTAGCTCTTGTCACAAATTCCCTAGCTCTTGTCACAAAGGCACGGTTTTCTCTCACAAGGACTGACGTAGTCTGGTGGCGGGTTGATCAGCGGATACCTGTGAGGAAACAAGACATGCTTGTCGTCACATGGAGTCTGAGAAATAAAAATGACAAACAGACAGGTAGACGGGCAGGCAGGCCGACAAGCAGGCAGACAGATAGATAGGCAGACAAATATACAGAAAGATAACTGATCAACAGACAGACAAGCAGATAAACGATAAATAGACAGGCAGGAATAGATGGATAGTTGGAATGACAGACAGACAGACAGATGCACGGATGGACAGACAAACAAATAGACAGACAGACAGACATTTTTTAAATTGTGGTACAGAAATTGGCCCAATGACCTGATATAATGCTAACAACACAGATGTAAACACATACTTGGGCCCCACAAGTGTGATGTCATACGGAAGCATGTCTCTGACCTCATCGCTGTCAATGGGAATAGTGAGGGACACGTGATAGCACGAGAAGATGACGCCATACGCGGGGTGAGTCTGGAAGGAGAGTCGAAGAAATCATCATATTATTGTTCATTGTTCTTTATATATATATATATATATAAACGATTTGAAGGTCTTTAAAACACACACATGCACACACACACACACACACACGCGCGCGCGCGCACACACACACACATAACTGTGTAATCTTATATTGTATTATTACATGCTATGGTATGGACATGTAATAAGATCTAACGGCCTCTCCAACACAATACTGCAGGGCTCAGTAGAGGGAATGAGGAGACGAGGCAGACCAAGAAAGACCTGCTTACAGAACCTGGCTGACTGGACAGGCCTCGGGCATGCAACCATGATGTCCATTGCAACGGACCGCCAAAGGTGGAGAGAGCTGATCAGACAGTCAACAGAAAATGGTGACCAAACGACACGTAGTGTTAAAGGGCATGATGATGATGATGATGATGATGATCGTTATATTTGATCAGATGTAAAATTATTTGTTCATCCATCATTGTTGTATCATTTTCTTTTTATTCTTCTGCCTTTCTATTCCCCAATGGAGAATACGCCCTCAACCAACTCACGCCAAGACGTTCTATCCTTCGCCCTTACATGGAGCTCTCCCCATGTCCTCCGCATCTTTCTAACTTCATTCGCCCGCGTGTCACAGGGGCCCTCACGGGAAGCAAAGAATAGTGACACTGCACCCTACCAGGCATGTCGTAAGAGGCGACCAAGGGTAGGGTTGGGCTTGAGGTTGGCTACCTCATCCTGTAGAAACAATAGCCAAAAAAACCAAACAATCATATACCATTTTGTTTCTACTCGATTTGTTCTTTTTTTAAACTGCTGTGGCTACTTCCAGAATGTGTAGTTAATGTCCTGGGGCAAAAACTGTGATCTCATCAATCAATGAATTGTTGAAGTCCTCAATGATGAGTGATTTTGTATCCTCATGTTATATAAGTTAAGCAGACAGAAGACTCTCTTTGTCTCTCTCTGTCTCTCTCTGTCTCTGTCTCTGTCTCTGTCTCTGTCTCTCTCTCTCTCTCTCTCTCTCTCTCTCTCTCTCTCTCTCTCTCTCTCTCTCTCTCTCTCTCTGCAGCTGCACAGGAAAGAAGTAATACCAAAAGACTAAGCGTACCTATTTTTGTTTTTTAAATACTAATGTAAAGTATTTCATCCTGAATGACTTGAACATCAAGGAAAACTGCTAATAAACAACATCCTCTCCCGAAAGCTGAGGTATGTTGGACATGTCGAGTACCAAGGGGGTCTGGAGAGTTCAGTGAAGAAGGATGCAGGTTCCGGAAAACGAAGCAGAGGGTGACCACAACGAAGATGGATAAGGACATTGCAGATGCATTAGCTTTAAAAGCACATGGAGCTGGAGATTTGTCAGGAGAAAGAGAGACCTTTAGGCGAACCGCGAAGAGAGTGAGTTCTGTAAATTAAACGGTGATTGATGATAATGAAAGTACTCCACATTTTTCTTCTGGAATTGTAAATGAATAATTTCTCTAGATTTTTTTTTTTTTTCATTTTGTTGTTGTTGTTACATTATATGGTTGATCATGCACCATTAGTTCCTTCCATTCTCCCCGTATTTGTTCACAATGTTCTTCTTTAGTGGGGTTTGGACCATATCATGACCAGTGGCCAATTTCTCGTCAGCCATCGTTTAGTAACATTGACTGAATCCAGCGTACATTTAAAATATTGATGCAAAATTTCTAAAACAAACCAAAACATCGGGCGTGGCCGCGTGGTACCGGCAATTCAGTTTCGCACGGATAAAGGATAAAACTGTATCAAAGCTGTAACGAAACAACCCATTTAGGCAGCGCTGATTGAGAAACTTGGGCTTGTCCGCTGCTTGTCCTGTACCTAACATGGCCCCGCCAGCAAGCCAATCCGCTCGTTCATTCCCTCTTACTCCAGGCTGCCCTAGCACAAAAAGAAACATTCCTGTCAGACGAACTGCTGAATTGATAAACGACAAGGCAGATGTGGTCAAGGCCCTCAGGTAACAAGCAAAGGAATTAGTAGAGAAACACGATTTTTATGGCCTGGAGAGAATGAGGTACCTGGGTGTAACCAGAGGGTCTCGCTGGCTCACTACACTCAGAGGAAAGGCAAGGCATACATTTAACCTGATTGTGACCGGTACCATCAGTATTGGAACTCTGCGCTAGTTGCTGAAGATGACGAGGAAGAAAGCATGGGAATGCCACGAGTGCTGTTATGTCAGTTCCTGACTAAACTAAAGTCAACTCCTGTCAGACAATTTGTACCTGATGCATTACTACGAAACACCAATCGTGAATCCTTTCAAATTAAATATATATATATATATATATATATATATATATATATATATATATATATATATATATATATATATATATATATATATATATATAAACGGTATCGTTTCTTACACAACGCAAAAGTAGCCAAGTGATTACCATGGAAGTCTCAAATTAACCACATTATCACCACATTACTTATTATATGTATGTGCAAACTGTTCTTAGTCTTAGTCATTCCTCTTGAGCCTGGGGTGGCGCATAAGGCAAAGGTCATAGCTCTCCATGTCTGTCGGTTCGTTGCCACCTGCTTCAGGTCTTGGATGTTCATGGTTGAGCCTTCCTTGATGATTGTTCTCCGCAGGGTCTTTCTTTCTCTTCCCCGTTTTCTTTTCACTCCCAGTGTGGTCAAAAACCTATAAATCTGATTCTAAAACAAAGGATTTTTAACGATGGCGTCATGCCAGGTCGTGAATCAACAGTCTGAAGCCAAGCTAGAGGGACACACATCCCGCCATTTGGCCCAAAACGAAAACAATCACTTGTTACGATGGTCTTAATGAAATGAAGCATATTACTACTTTTGTATGTCTATTCGATGGAATGCTTCTTCTTCTTCTTCTTCTTCTTATTTTCGCTTGAAATAAACTATCTATATCTGCAATGTTGTCTCTAGTATGAACTTCACTGTCTTTTAGTTCACTCAGCGACCAGTAAAGTGAGACTTGAAGGTTTGCGTTGGAAATTCCAGTTTTTGTATGTTTTCTTAATATTCATAGGATAAAATTGGTTGTATGAATAAATATATATGTATATATTTGGGAGCCGTCATGGTAGAGCGTCTGGTTGTCCGCCTTCAGACCTGAAAGTCTTTGTTTAAATCCGCCTGAAGTCAGACTGTTTTCAAAACTGGCACTGGTTCTAAGGTGGAGACACACATAAATAGGCTATCAGGTAAAGTCCTGGGAAATAAAGGCAGCCAGTGCGCTGTTTATTGGTCTATTTAAATTTAAGTCTAGCACCATATTTCCCAAACGCCAATGGCACGAAAAAGCCTCTTTACTTTTTACTCACCCCGTTAATCACGTGATTACAAACTGGCCATTCACCAAAGAAGAATCCAGGGGCAATTTCCTCCAATCCAATGAGACAGCTGGGGTCAGTCGAGAAGTCGTCCTGGGTCATCTTCAAGAACCGGTCCGTGTTAAATTGACCAAAGCTGTGTGGGAAAGAGCAATATAAAAGAGAATACTTGTTTCTCCCTAAAACCAGAAGCACCTGAGCATAGCTCATTTGGCTCAGTGTCTTCGGCAACAACGCCCTCCAGCTTAGTGCCACTTAACACCGTTTATCTAGGAAGAGAATGCGGCTTTTCTACCATACCCCGGCTGGAACCCGAGACCAGATACGCTGGGGGTTGTCACCCACGTCCAACGCGCTATCAACTAAGCTGGAGAGTTCAGTGAAGGACGGTGCAATTTCCGGAAAACGAGGCAGAGGCTGACCACAGCGAAAGTGGACACAAACATTAAAGATACTTTGGCTAGGAAATACATAATTGTATAAATGTCCTTGTAATCATTATCAAGGCATCCTTCTGCGAATTTTCCCGCTCTCATTGTAGGAAAAACAAGAAAAGATCCATTGTCGTCCTCACAAGCATGCCGTAGGATCGGACTGATTGGGGGCATCCTTTGAAGTCGGGGTTACATCTGCCTGAGGGTCAAGGAATCCGAAGTATGCATGCAAACAAGCCAGATGTGTGAAACGGTACAGGGATGAAGCTAAATTCCATAAGTGGACGAACGACCAGAAATGTCCACTTCAGTTTACAACTGAAGGTGAAAGAGAAGTACAAGAAAGGAGAAGGGAATGGAAGAATAGGCTGCCAATCAAATGAAATCCCTAATTAATTGACTGCTACGATATGCTTGGTAGGAGGCAGTGGAGGTCTATTCCCCCACCCCCATAATGGGGCTCCGGAACCCACATTACATTAAAAGCAAGTGGGTTTCAGCTAGATAGCTGTTGCCAGACGCATGTTTTATCGACCAATCTGACATCGCTGAATGATGTAGTGCCATCAGAGTGCATCTGCCGGAGAAGCAAAGAACCAGCACTCTGCAAATCTGGTAATCTGGTAATCTTAGTTTCAGCTTCATAGCAAACGGGTCACCCCATAGTTGCTCCGCTCCGTGCCATCGAAAAACACACAGAATGTTCATCACAGTCCCTTGTGGAAAGATTGACAGACTGCTGCCTCAGCATATCTAGCATATACACGCATTAAAAGCATACGGCAGCCATCTGAAGTGCCAACACAAACAGTCCGATATTAGAAATGCAGTTCGTCGTGGATGAAAGCAGTCTGTAAATAAATAAGCTAGATCTTTACACCGGAATATGTAGGCAAAAATCTAAAGTTTTCGAAGAAGACTAAAGTCCAGAAGTGGGCTAACAACCAGAATTTTCTGCCAGAGTTTACACCTGGTAAATGCTAACAAGAAGATAAAGAGGAACGGCAGAAAAATGACCGCAGAAAGTTTAACCTTCAGAGGTTCCACCTCAAGGTTCCAACACATTTGGCTATTTGGGGCCTCCATCCATCCATCTATTGATTAAAACACACCACACACAGAATTGACTACGTTCAAACTACTGCCAGCAGTATCAGTTATAAATGTGGTCTGGTTTCTTTGTGCCTAATTTGTTGGCTAAGAAGTGTTAGATCGCCAAAACGAGTGGCTTTTACTGGTACTCTTGTACCTGGTGATGGTTGTTTGGGAGGGAACTGGTATGCACCATATGTATATGTATATATGTATGCATATGTATATGCATATGTATATGTCTATGTATATATGTATATGTCTATGTATATATGTATATGTATATATATATATATATATATATATATATATATATATATATATATATATATATATATGTATCTGTATATGTATATGTATATATGTATATGTATATATGTATATGTTCATGTATATATGTATATGTATATATATATATATATATATATATATATATATATATATATTATATATATATATATATATATACATATATATATATGTATATATATATGTATATATGTATCTGTATATGTATATGTATATATGTATATGTATATATGTATATGTTCATGTATATATGTATATGTATGTGTATTTGTATACATGTATACGTGAATATGTATATGTGTATGAATATATGTATATGTATATTTGTATATATATATATATATATATATATATATATATATATATATATATATATATATATATGTATGTATATGTATATATTAGGGCTGTACCGCATATTCGCTTCCTATTCGCTTCAGGGCCGCATAATGGACCTAATAACTATTCGATATTCGGCCGAATAGTTGCGGTCAGGTCGAATACGAATAGTGGTTACCTTACACCCGTTTCTGAACTGGTGGCAAATAAACATGTCAAGATTTCCCACCTTGGTTCATACTGTCAAGCGTTATCTTTGTGCACCACATACGAGCGTACCAAGAGAACGTCTGTTTAGTACAGCTGGAAATACCTTTAGTGAGACCAGAAGCTGCTTTAATGCTGACAACATGGAACGATTTGTTTTTCTCTCTCTTCGAAAGCTAATGCCGCTTTCATGGATTAACTAAGCTTTCAGTGACAATTTACAAGTTTAGTTACTTCTTATAAAACTAAGAATACTTTCATTCCTAGGTATTAGTTACCACAGACTGACTGACTGAAGGATGCAAAACATGAAATGTTTTTAAATGTTTACTATTCTGGACTACATTTTGTGAAGTAAAATTTCAGCGTACATTTGACACTATGGATTTTTGTTTTTTTTTAGATTTATTTTATTCACGAAAGGGAAAGAATGGGCCTCAGTTTGAATAGTTGGAAGACAAGTAATAGTGGTCTCAAAGACAATAATTATTCCTAAATGTCTAATAAAAGTCACTTGTTTTATTTTGGGACAAGTACAGAAATTTAAGTATCTGGGCACATGGATAATATCAGATGGAAGATGCATAACTGAAATAAGAAACAGAATAGGACAGGCAAAAACTACATTTTATAAAATGAAGAACATCTTGTGCAATATATCCTTGTCATTGAGGGTTAGAAAAATAATTCTTGCTTGCTACATACATCCAGTTTTAACATATGGATGTAAGTCCTGGACAATCGGTAGGCAGGCCAAACAATTTCTGGAGGCCACAGAGATGTGGTTTTACAGAACAATGCTTAAAATACATTAAACAGGCAAAACAAAAAAGCAACCAAGAGGTTTTGATAGAGGCGGGAACCCGAAGACAACCACTCACAGACACCAGAAGGATACATATATCATTCTTCGGCCATGTTATAAGATGAGGGAAAATGGAACATGTGGTGACCACTGGAAAGATCCGTGGAAGGAGGGATAGAGGAAAACAACAAGAGAAGATTCTTGACAGTCTTGTTGCATGGCATGGAGGTGTGTCAGCACACGAACTAATGCATGCTGCAGGAGATAGCAGATTGTGGCGAGGCATAATCGCCTATGCCAGTCGGCAAAGCACCTGATGATGATGATTCACTATTCGTATTCGGCCAAAAAGTTGGTCAAGCTATTCGTATTCGGCCGAATAGTGAAAATCATTATTCGGTACAGCCCTAGTATATATGTACATGTATATGTATATGTGTATATGTATGTATGTATATGTATATGTGTATGTGTATATATGTAAATGTATATGTATATATGTATATGTACATGTATATGTTTTTGTATATATGTATTTATGAATATGTATAGATGTATATGTAAATATGTATATGTATACATGTATATGTAAATGTATATATGTAAATATATATATATATATATATATATATATATATATATATATATATATATATATATATATATATATATATATATATATATATATATATGGCATGGTACCAGGAAGGAGGGGCAGAGGCCGACCGACACGAAGATGGGCACATAATATAAGAGACTCCTTGAGTGTTAAAGTTCATGAAGAGGGAGAACTATTAAGAGACCGAGTTTCTTACAGGCAGACTGTGATGAAAGCGACGTTCTGCAAAGGACCTGCTACATGATGATGATGATGATATATGTATATATGAATATGTATATACGTATATATGAATATGTATATGTATATGTATATGTATATGTGTATATGTATATAGGTATATGTATATATGTATATGTATATATGTATATGTATATAAATAAATGTAAATGTATATGTGTATATGTGTATAGGTATATGTATATATGTATATGTATATATGTATATGCATATATGTATATGTATATATGTATATGTATATATGTATATATATGTATATATATATATATATATATATATATATATATATATATATACATATATCTATATACATATACATATATACACATACATATTCATATTCATATATACGTATATACATATACATATTCATATATACATGTACATATACTAACGCGGCTCCTTTATTCATATACACACACATACAGATACATAAATATATACATACATGTAAAATTACACACGTATATACACGCAGGTGAGCATGCCCACATGGAAATGCATGTAAAGGTGTTTGCATACGTGTAGCGGTCAGACGCATGCCTGCGGATCGGAAGGCCATGGTTTTAGATTCCAACAGAGCCTTACATTGTTCAGAAATGACCCTCGCTTCCATGGTGACCCCGCCCCAAATGGGTACTAGTGCTACATGATAAACTCTTTAATTTTGTCCATTAAGTATTACTTACTCCTTGGGTCCTAGTTAGGCTATTTTGCTTTGTATATGTGACACTGTCTTAAAATCAGCTTTAGGAAGGGGTTGTTTGGCAGTGTTTTTTTTTTTTTAGTTTAGGTTGTTTCCCACAATTTAATTCCTTCTTTTTCATTTCTTATCTTTTTAAATTCCCTTTTATATCATTACCGTCTCTGTCTTATCATATCTTTATCTATAGTGCCTTATATTTGTGTGTGTGTCCTGCAAATACATTTCTTTATTTCTTTCTGCATGTTTTCATTACTAACAACATGTAACAAAGACTTGTTTAGATTTAAAATTAGTCTTCCAGGTGTTTGTTTGTTTTTTTCCTTTTTTTTTTTTTTTTTAAATATAGGGTGCTTGTTAGCAGTAAGTGGTCTATGGTGTGAGAAACGGCTGGCCGACCGGATAGAACGCTGGGCTCTCACGCTGGAGACACGGGTTCGATCCTGGGTAAGGCTGAGGATTTTTTTTTCTGTCGGGGGCAAAATAAAATCCTCACCTGCACAGTCCGTGGCGACAGCACTAGCCATGCCGCAAAAAACCCACAGGCTCAAAGACCCCCAGCCTACACCGCCGCAAAAGTAACAAAGGCATTAATTGTTAGTTTGGTTTATTGTGTTTTCCTGAAAGCATTCAAGGGGTGCTGTAAATGTGGCCTTGCAGTAGCCAAGTCTTAATCTCCATAGTTATTTTTTTTTCTGGAATGTTTAAAGTTTTCTGAGACTTGTGATGTCGTCCTTGTTGTTTCCGTAGCATTCATTTCCCACTTGTCTCTTCCACATTCCATTGGATTTGACTCCTCCGCTGCACTTCTTCCTAGGCCCGTTTCTATTATGTAACGGCTACTAGTACCTTTTTTCGCAAAATATGTCCCCCATTTTATTACCACCTACAAGGTCCGTCAATTAAGTAATGAGACTAATTTCATAAAAATTAAAATAATCAACTATATTTTATTCAAAGTAAGCCCCTTGTGCATTGATGCGGCAAGGGACACAATTTAACTAACACTAGAAAGAAGGCCTCTGTAGTTCTTCTGTTGTTATGGCCCTTAAAGTCGATGTTACGGTCCTCTGTATGTCATCAATGTCGTTAAATAAGCGTCCTTTCAGTCGTGACTTTAATTATAGGAATAGAAAATAATCACAGGAAGACAAATCTGGGAAATAGGGTGGAAGGCTGAGAACAGACACTTGTTTTGGGGCCAAAAATTCTTGTTTTGATGATGTCTCTTGGGTACTCAACCCGCTGATGTTTTTGGTCATCAGACAACGAATGTGGTACAAACCGGCAAGCAACTTTTTGGGGAGCTAAAATCTTGCAATAAAATGTTATGAATGGTCTCTCTATTTAAACCAGATTCGTCTGCATCATCCTCACAGTCAAACAATGATTTTCTTGTATCTGCTCTCTAACTTTTGCAATGAGTTCATCATTACGAAACGAAATGCGGCATTCAGACCTAGGTGCATCATTTGCACACCACTTTTGAATCGCGAATATCACCTGAAAATTTGTACACGAGATAAACGATTATCCCCTAAAACTTGTAGTATGAATTCGACTGTTTCAGTGGCGCTTTTTCTGAGTTTTAAAATAAATTTAATGTTAGATTTTTGCTCCATGCTGATTACATAACAATGCACCTCTGACTAGGTCAACAAAATGGTGGCTTGTTTGTTGTCTGATTATCATATTATATATGAAAAGCTGCCAGATCATTGATAAATGTGGCGTGTTAAGATTCCATGCTTTGCTTCATAAATGGCATTTTTGTCTTAGCCATAATAAAATCAGTCTCATTACTTAATAGTGGGACCTTCATGCTTTTATGCGCTGGAACCCCATGCTATGGTGATCTGGCATCCGTTGTTCCTAAGTTGTATGGTTAGTGTTATTATCTCATCTTTTATGTCTGGCCTACTTCCCTAGGGTTTCGTTTCCTAATGACTGTACCGATGAAAGAGAATCCACCACAACTGTCATTTTCAAAGGGGAATTTTCTGTTGCTATCTCCTAAGCTTTCATTATTAAGCCGACTAATTCGGCTGTGAAAAACTGTGTATGTACTTGTGTAATTTTACATGTATGTGAAAAAATGAATTTTGTCGCATGGGGAAAGCCCGACAGAAAGCACGAACCTCGTAACTCTAGCCACGATCCTCACTGCACTCGTAAACAGAAAAATCATCCGTGAACCCAACCTACGAGCTTCAGAGTGAAAGACTTAACCACTCCCTCCCCACCCTACGCCCCATCCTGCTGAGAAACTCCAACGCAGAGAAAAGAAGACAAAGAGAACTGCTATTAACTAACAAACCCGCTAGTGTTCCAGCCTGTAAAATTGTATGGCGTCACTATCAGCAAGTTGCCGGGACCATTAGCCGGTACCAGGAGTACCCGGAATTCGATCTTATCGGGCTCTCCAACTTCTAGCATCATCATTGGACCCTGAAATACACGGAGAACAATGTTTTTAAAGGGGTAGGAAATTATAGGGAAGAGAAAAAATTGGTAAGAAAAAACAAACAGTTTAACGTTAGCTTTACAAAATCCATCACAATAAACAAACATAGGACGTTGCGGTGATTAGCCTTCATCGGCGCATAAAGAACAACACAGTACACATACAGAAATATGCTCTAACTATAAAGTGACTACACAGGACTCTAATAAATAAATAAATGATACTTATCTGTGTCACTGGCGAAAAACTTCCTTCAAGAGGATGTCAAAAACACGTACCGGCCTATATATCAACAACGCGCGGACGTGGAACGAAAAATGGGGGAAGTATACCTAGGAAATGGACGGAGTAGACACCCACAGACAACAGCGTACATGTATCTAAAGAGGGAGGGAGGGGTTGGTCAATAAGGCGTAACCAGGGTTGGGTCGTGGGGATGACATTAGTCCATTTGCATGGAATAAAAGTGGTGCCTGTGCTAGCGAACAAATACCAACAGACAGGCAGGTCGACAGACAGGCATGCTGACAGACAGACAGACAGACAGACAGACAGACAGACAGACAGACAGACAGACAGACAGACAGACAGACAGACAGACAGACAGACAGACAGACAGACAGACAGACAGACAGACAGACAGACAGACAGACAGACAGGCAGACAGACAGACAGACAGACAGACAGACAGACAGACAGACAGACAGACAGACAGACAGACAGACAGACAGACAGACAGACAGACAAAATGACAGACAGACAGACAGACAGACAGCCAGCCAGCCAGCCAGCCAGCCAGCCAGACAGCTAGACAGACAGACAGACAGACAGACAGACAGACAGACAGACAGACAGACAGACAGACAGACAGACAGATAGACAGATAGACAGATAGACAGATAGACAGATAGACAGACAGATAGACAGATAGACAGACAGATAGACAGATAGACAGATAGACAGATAGATAGATAGATAGATAGATAGATAGATAGATAGATAGATAGATAGATAGATAGATAGATAGATAGATAGATAGATAGATAGATAGATAGATAGATAGATAGATAGATAGATAGATAGATAGATAGATAGATAGATAGATAGATAGATAGATAGATAGATAGATAGATAGATAGATAGATAGATAGATAGATAGATAGATAGATAGATAGATAGATAGATAGATAGATAGATAGATAGATAGATAGATAGATAGATAGATAGATAGATAGATAGATAGATAGATAGATAGATAGATAGATAGATAGATAGATAGATAGATAGATAGATAGATAGATAGATAGATAGATAGATAGATAGATAGATAGATAGATAGATCGTGGATGGTGGGGTGAATGGATGAGTGGGTGGTGGGATAGATGGGCGGGTAGACTATTGGTTCCTTGCCTCTTCGACTTAGAAAGAAAATAAAACATCAAATTAGTCGATTTTTACGACAGCCTTGTTAGGCATCATTGGGTCTCTCCCCACCCACTGCACCCGAATGGGTCCCGGGACCCACTCGAGAACACAATATGTGTAGCTGATCTTTATAACAGTAAGACAGGAATGAAAGAACGAATTAATCAAGAATTTACATCACTGCTCGCGAAACACTCCCACATACGCTCCGTCCCCTTCTCCAGCAGCCAGCGAAGAGTTGACTTGTAAATAATACCAGTTGCAACATGATTAAAAGTCCGCCTATGTCCTCCCCTCAGTGTTAGACTGAATATCTACTAGAACCTCTGCTTACAACCCCCTTCCCCCGTCTCCAATCTGGTTGAATTTAATCTTTCAATGTGTGTATTCTCTGTTCTCTGCTCACCGCCCAGAGGCGAAACAGCAGCTAATCTAGTAGACTGCTAGTTACTTCGCACACCTAAATATCTTAGAAGAATTAATTATATTCTTCTGATCCGAGTCTTATCAAATGATGAAAGCCACTCTGCGAGCAGGACACCAGTTTCATTTTTCCTAAATATCCTTTATGAATCCGCTACAATAAAAGCATGTCGGGCTGCGCTGCTCTCGAGCCAATGGAAAGCTACTGTTGCTGTCTCCACCTCCATTCTCATACTGAATGTAGTGACGTTGCAAGGCTTTGTTTCTAACGTCAAGGCTTTATGTTTATAACGTCAAGGCTTTATGTTTATAACGTCAAGGCTTTATGTTTATAACGTCAAGGCTTTATGTTTATAACGTCAAGGCTTTATGTTTATAACGTCAAGGCTTTCTGTTTATAACGTCAAGGCTTTATGTTTACAACGTCAAGGCTTTATGTTTATAACGTCGAGGTTTTATGTTCATAACGTCAAGGCTTTATGTTTGTAACGTCAAGGCTTTATGTTTATAACGTCAAGGCTTTATGTTTATAACGTCAAGGCTTTGTGTTTATAACGTAAAGCTTTATGTTTACAACTTCAAGGCTTTATGTTTATAACGTCAAGGCTTTATGTTTATAGCGTCAAGGCTTTATGTTTATAACGTCAAGGCTTTATGTTTACAACGTCAAGGCTTTATGTTTATAACGTCAAGGCTTTATGTTTATAACGTCAAAGCTTTATGTTTACAACGTCAAGGCTTTATGTTTATAACGTCAAGGCTTTATGTTTATAACGTCAAGGCTTTATGTTTATAACGTCAAGGCTTTATGTTTATAACGTCAAGGCTTTATGTTTATAACGTCAAGGCTTTATGTTTACAACGTCAAGGCTTTATGTTTATAACGTCAGGGCTTTATGTTTATAACGTCAAGGCTTTATGTTTATATCGTCAAGGCTTTATGTTTATAGCGTCAAGGCTTTATGTTTACAACTTCAAGGCTTTATGTTTATAACGTCAAGGCTTTATGCTTATAACGTCAAGGCTTTATGTTTATAGCGTCAAGGCTTTGTGTTTATAACGTCAAGGCTTTGTGTTTATAACGTTAAAGCACCTTTCAAAAAAAAAAAAAAAATCAAACCTACTCTTCTTGCTTCTCACTACGAACCCGTCTGTATAAATAACGAGAGGGGAGGGGGGAGAGGGCAAGAAATAGTTGGTCATTGGAGACAACCTTACCGAACCCAAGGCTGGCACCAACACAGGTATTGCAATGTTTCTGATTATGGTATGTTTGGTGGCGCCCTGTTTGATCCTCCCGGCGTTTGTATGATTACCGTTAAACGTTGCCACGAGGTCCCAGGCTTTTGTCGAGTTTTCTGAAACAATGCATCGTATGTTTTCTATGAGCGTGTGGAAGTTTGCACAGACAGTAAAACTATGTTATAGTCTGTTCCAAGAGTCGTGCCATCATACTTTAGTAAAAATCATGAAAACTCCTGTACGATCAAAAAGATACTTGCATGCGGTCTTAGATTTTTCATGATTTCATAATTGACAATTACTAAGGTGCTGTTGCTTCTGTCCCATTCACGGAATCAGATGCAAGATAAATTAAATATAGTTGATGCGATATTACAGCAGCTTGGTCTGAAAATCCATAAAATAAAGACAAAGATAATGATAATAAATCAGGCACAAAGTAGTGTGGTTTCTCTTAATGGCACCCCACTCCAAGACATGGAGTCGTACACCTATTTGGGCAGTAATGTAGATAAAGGAGGAATTGGTCGTCATCATCACCAGGTGCCTTGCCGACTGGCGTGGGCGATCATGCCTCTCCATAATCCACGATCTCCTGCAGCATGTATCAGTTCGTGTGCCGACACAACTCTATGCCATGCAACAAGACTGCCAAGAATCTTCTCTCGCTGTCTTTCTCTATCCCTCCTTCCACAGATCTTTCCAGTGGTCACAACATGTTCTATTTTCCCTCTTCTCATAACATGACCGAAAAATGATGACTGTCTCCTTCTGATGTCTATGATAAGTTGTCTTCGGACTTCCGCCTCGTTTAAACCTGTTGGTTGCTCTTTTTAGCTGTCCAAGGTATTCTAAGCATTCTTCTGTAAAACCACACCTCTGAGGCCTCAAGAAATTGTTTGGCCTGCCTACCGATTGTCCAGGATTCACAGCCATTTGTTAAAACTGGATGTATGTAGCAAGCAAGAATTTTTTTCTAACTCTCAATGACAAGGATATATTGCACAAGATATTCTTCATTTGATAAAATGTAGTTTTTGCCTGTCCTTTTCTGTTTCTTATCTCAGTTATGCATCTTCCATCTGATGCTATCCATGTGCCCTAAATACTTAAATTTCTATACTTGTCCTGAAATAACACCATTGTAAAAAGTAACAAAACAACAACAAAAAAAGTAAAGTTCCCTTTTCACGCCTTGAGGCCTATCGGGCATACGGGGAGAGCACCCATATTTTTTACAGACCAATCGGCACACGGTGGGTAATGTCTTTACTTCCCCAGGACAGCCGTCCTGGTACACATTTGAGGCTGGGTCGACCTGCCACGTCCCATATCACGATGAAAATCCACGCAGCCCACAGTGGGTTTCGATCGCGGTACGTTGGATTACGAGTCGGACTCCCAACGCCTTAGCCACGGACGCCGACTTAAAATAAACACTATCGACTTTTTATTGTTTAGGAATAATTCGTTTCTCTGATATCACCATTACTTTTGTCTTCCCATTATTCAAACTGAGGCCCATTCTTCCACTTTTAACACCACAATGTCTATCATTTCCTTTAGTTCTTTCAGGCTTATTGCTATCAAGACTGTGTCATCAGCATAACGTAAATTTTTTATGTTGTGCCCACCAACCACAATTCCGGGCATACCAATTAAATATCTCATTATATATTTACTGTATATTGAAAACAAACCAGGTGACACTACACATCCTTGTCGTACGCCCCTCTTTATGCTTTGAAATGTACCTAAACAGTTACTAATTCTTATAGTTGCTGTTTGCTGCCAATACATATTCTTTATTATTCGTAGATCTTTTCCATCACCGGTGAAGGACAATATTTGGGTCCGTCTCCTTTAAACGCATCAACATCGCAGGAACTGTCATAGAGATATTAAAATAATAATACAAAGGGCAAGAGGAGCTTTCATAGCACTAGGGAATTTGTTAAAGGTTAAACGAAATTAAAAGAAATTCTAAACTAAAATTATTCAAATTTTAATGTCAAATTTGTACTTTTGTATGGGGCGGAAACATGGAGAACAACTAAGATAATTACTAATAAACTAGCTGTACCCGGCCACGCGTTGCTGTGGCCCAGAATGATGAGATGGAAAAGAAAGAAAATAGCTCTCAGCAAACAGTGTCTGTCACACCCCCCCCCCCCTCTTCTTCCTATCCCATCAACCCAGTCATATATCCCTTTCTAAAGGATTGAAAAATATGCCCTGGCGATATTTTTTTAAAACATAGATAAGAAATTAGAACTGTAAAATAATGTGTTAAGCTTTCTCAGTTAATACTGTCTGACATCAACCCCCTTACTTCCCCACTAATCAAATCATCGTCTCCGAAGGATGGGAAAGTCATCATCTGACGAAAAATTGTAACTTAATAGAGCTTGGCATCCGTGTCCACCTAGACTAAAATGGGTAGCATTAATTTGTACTGAGAAGTACATGTGGCCAGTGTCACAGCTACCACATCACCCATGCAGTAAAAGACTACTGCGACAACTACCACCACCACCATCACATACAACAATAACAACAACAAAAACTGTCACTACAGTATGTGTATATCGGTGTAGCCAGAGGAGTTAGCACCGCATGCTGTCGCCACGGGTTGTTTTGTTTAATATTACCTTCCCCCCCCCCCGACATTTAAAAACGTCATCACCTAACCAGTGATGGAACCCACAATAAAAAGATCTCTATACTAACAATTAGCGGAGAAAATACCCCGCACACGTTATTTCTCCCTCTTTGAAAGGAAAATTTTAACTGACCTTGGCATCCGTGTCCACCCAAACTAAACTGTACTGTAAGCCGTCTTAGCTAACAGTTTCTGTCATCGTCGAATAGTTTTTGACGGAGAAGCGTCGCGGGCTAACTGGGACTTTACTGAAATCGGATGTCTGTGGGCGTAAAGCGCAGATATCGCAGTCTAGCGGTAAACCACAACACAACCTTGCAACCACCCTTTTAAGGAAAAAGGAACAATTATTACCCAGGGGGAATCGAACACCGATCATCCGCGTGAAGGGTGGAATAGCTGTAAATCACAACACAACGTGGCAACCATCCTTTTAAGGGAAAAAGAAAAATTATCACCCAGCGGGGAATCGAACACCGGTCATCTGCGTAAACGGTGGTATACTTACAACTATACTACCTAACACTGAAGAGTTTAGGTCAGATATTGCAGCCTAGCTGTAAACCACAACACAACGTGCCAACGGCCCTTTCAAGGGTGAACGAAGATTACCCGTGACATGACCATTGAGCATCACGTCGCCGCTATCGCAGGCTAGCTGTAAACCCCAAAACCGGGAAAAGGCATAGATATCGCAGTTAGCCATACACCACAACACAACTTGCCAGCCGCCCAGTTAAGGGCAACAACAACAAAATTATATCACTTAGCGGGGAATCGAACGAGAGTCACCGGAAAGGGCACAGCAGCTACATGTTAAGCAATGGACCGGGCGGACATTCTCAAGGAGGCAGGACGAGAAAATGATTCAGGAGACGACTCTGATTCGGCAACACTCAAAAGACTACAAGAACTTCATGCCGAAGAAGGTGACGCTAAACACGAACACTATACCGGTAGCCAAAGAAGAATATTAAACCACCAAAGAACTGGTGTTGTCAGTCGCCACACGCTGAGAGATATACTGAAGATGGGAACAGCGCACTTATGGACTTGTAGGGTGTGCAATGAGGATAATTTGTCGATTAACTAACTAACTAATGATGAGGATTACCACAATGATGATGATGATGAAGAAGTTGATGACGATTACAATGATGATGAAAAAGATGATGACGATTATAATGATGATGAAAAAGATGATGACTGCATGGTCTTGGGAGCAGCTGCCAAAAAATGTGAGGTCCTACGGTAGCCGATTATTAATCTATAGCAACAATGGCTGGGTCACCTGACCAGTGGGGTCACTACATAGAAAGACCATTTTCCCCGCTCTCAGTCGTATTGGGCATATAGGGCTAGGTCTATATTTTATAGACTAATCGGCGCTGAGTGGGTGATGTAGTCAGCATCAGGCCGACCGCCTTTACTTCACAGGAGTGTACCTGGTACCCACTCAAGACTGGGTCCACCTTTTGTAAAACGTCTGGCTCTGCCAGGAGCTGAACCAAAGCCTTCTTATCCGCAGGCGAGCATCTAGCTTCTACACCACTGCCAAGAATTACAACAAAGGAAAAACTATCTTTTCCCAGATACTAAGAAAAGTCACGATTTCATAGTTTATTATACCAAGCTTTTTTTTAATAACCTTGGTTCCTAATCCATGACTTTGGTGATCGTGTGAGGTGTGGAAACATGACAGTCTAAGCTCATCAATGGATCGATCATTCGCGCTCCAGGCTGTTGCCTAAAGGTTTACCATACCACCCCGAGGTTTAAAAATATAGTCTGGATGACAGATCAACAAAGTAGATCCTCGATACCTCTTTCAACCTGCCCCCAAAAATCATACTGAGTGTCACATATCACTCCTGTCGCGTGCCTAATGTAAGGATTTCTCCTTCAGAACCAACAGCACTCAGAGATAATTATGTTGAGTCGTTTGGCTCGTATTGGTCTAAGGGATTCCCCGTGGCCAATATACGGTCAACTTATCTCTGGAGTAGGGCAACTCAAGTATTGGCACTACAAAATATATCAGTATATAAATACAATATTTCTAGGCACACTTGGCTGGACACCCCCACTACTTACTAAAGAAAGCCCCCAGGTTATGATAGTTCATTATCATAACCATGTTAACACATATAATGAAGATACATACACATACAACTGCTAAACACTTAAGAAGGTGACATAGAGAAACCTAAGTCAGCCATGAAAATGAATGCATGTATTTAGTATAATATCTGTACAAAAACAATTGAAGTGAATTCCAGCTATCAGTGAAAGAATTTCAGCACTAATGTCTAAATCCTAAGGAAACTAGGCAGACAGCCGGTCCTGGAGGTGACATCTTCTCATCATTGGACACAGGGAGCTGTGAGGAACACAACATCATGTGAAGCATTAGACTTATCTTCTCTTTTCTCTGTCTATGATGCCTCCCTCAGCTCCGGATGATTTGACTGTCTTTGACTCTGGGAATTCTGCTCCACTGGATCAAGTAGCAAGAGTACTTCACTATACAGCAACTGTATCGTTATCTAGCATGTCTATATCACCAGTAAGGACACACAATGTCTTAGAGCCACATTAAGCTCTGGCACTGGTAGCTGTTTGAGGCACAATCTTCCCCATTTTTGGAGATGTCAGGAACCTTCACAGGTGTTAGCTGGTGGGTAACAAGTTGGTTCTGGTGGTTGGATAGTTGGTGGATGTTGGTGAGACTGTGAATCTTCTGCCAGCTCTTCAGAAAATATACATCCCAAGCATATGTAAAACTAATATCTATCCAGATTGCCTTGAAAATTTAAAGTATACAGGCACAGATTAACACATCTGGAGGCTTGAGAAGCTGGCAAGGAGAATGGCGTCAGTTAGACATTTCAGGCGTCGGTACAAAAGAAGTTCCTTGTATACTGGGGCAAGGAGTAAATCGGTTTCCAAGAAACCTCAATTAACTCCCTAAATATATCCCCAAAAGAAATACATTTAAAAGTGGAGTTTAGTTAAAGTAACCAGAAAAGGCAGACATAATAATGTTGTCCAATACAGGCCTATATATATAGATATAAGGGACTATATATTTCTGGGCGAGTCCAAGTTTGAATTTTGTGCAGATTACAGGTAAGACAGGTTATCAGCCTTACAAACCGATGTGTAATGACTATCATTTCACGACACTGAGGGCCCCCGTAACGGCCACATTAGCCAGTTGCAGACAGTAGATGAAATAGAAAAAGTCATTAAACAGTCTCCCAAATATAAAGCACCAGGAGCTGATAGATTACCAACAGAAATAATTCAAGCAGCAGGTGAAAGTAGCATCAGATGGCTTCACAGAATATTCAATGCAGCATGGGTACAACAAACGGCCCCTATTGATTGGCAACATGCAATAGTTATACCATTGTGGAAGAACAAAGGAAGCAAACGAGAATGCGGTCAATATCGAGGCATCTCTCTTTTAAGCCATGTTGGCAAAATGTATGCCAAGATAATAGAAACAAGACTGAGACCAGTGATAGAACCACAGCTGGCAAAAGAACAGATGGGATTTAGGAGAAATAGAAGCTGCACAGATGCAATCTTCACACTTAAACAGTTAATAGAAAAGAACATTGAATACAATAAGAACTTATTTGTGGCATTCGTAGACCAGGAGAAGGCATTTGACAGAGTCGACAGACAATTATTATGGAAAATAATGGCAAGATATGGAGTAAGCGAACACCTCATCGAAGTGTGCAAAAGTTTATACAGGGATTGTAGAAGTGTAGTTAGAATAAATCAGGGAACATCCCATCTTTTCACAGTGACATCTGGAGTAAGACACGGGTGTGTCTTATCACCACTGCTGTTTATCACCTACATCGACAGTATATGCAAGAATGCCAAGCCCATGAATGAAGATCTTAGTAAAATCAACGAATTACTCTTTGCAGATGACCAGGCCTTGATAGCAGATACAGCCATGAAATTGCAACAACATCTAACATCCATGAATGAAGAATGTAAAACAAATAATATGAGAATCAACACTGAAAAGACATAAGTAATGTCAATAGGAAAAAAAGAAGACAGATCTAAACATAGCAATAGAATACAAAGGCATTAAACAGGCATCTGAGTTTAAATATCTGGGAACTACATTTACCGAAGATGGGAAATTGGATAAAGAAATTGACATTAGATGCAGTAAAGCAAACCAAGTATTGGGACAGCTAGCCCCCCTCTTACAGCATAAGACAATCCCAATCAGCACAAAGAGACATCTTATTCAAAGCATATTTATTCCAACTCTGTGCTACCAGTGCCAGACATGGTCACTCACAACAAACCATAAAAGAAAATTAGTAACCCACGGAAATGAGATGTCTGAGAAGGGCTGTAGGAGTGACCATAAGAGATAAGATCAGGAATGAGATCATAAAAGAACAAGTCGGCACAGAACCAATTCTGGATTACATACAAAGACAGCAAGTGAAATGGTTTGCCCACTTAGAGAGAATGCCTTGTGACACCATACCATACAAAGCATACATGGAAAGAGAAGAAGGACGTAGAGCACGGGGTAGACCAAGAACAAGATGGAAGGATAACATCAGAGAAACTCTACAACAGCACGATGTGCCTATGGTCGAGGCAGCCAGAAGAGCTAGAAACAGAACCTTATATCTCCCTCGACACCCACAGCGGTAAAAGAGGAAGTGAAGAAGAAGAAGAAGAAGACAGTAGTCCTATGCTGGTAAGGGCGACACATCGGCAAGGCACACGATGACGGTGAACTCACGCCTACCCGTACTCCCGTTTTGGCCATCTTACCTCCGGCAACAGCGCTGCCAAACAGGACCACAACCGCCATCAGAGTCGCAATCTTCATGATGCCTAACGTTATGGAAGTACCAAAGGCTTGTCGACGAGTTCCTTTGGGAAGTCTGTATCATCGAATGATCAGCCGACAGGACCTGCTACTTATACAGTCAAGCCCCAAGTCAAGGGCATCTGCATAACAAAAATGGTGGCGAGGGAAAGGGGAGGGGCAATAAGTCCCGCAACAAATTTATCATGGCGGAGAGCGGGCCTCAACGTGCATAAACCTCTAGCTTTCAGAGACCTAGCCTTGTTTTGACGTTAATAAGTATATTTACACATTCATTACATGTTCAAATATGCAAAAGAACAATATTTTTGTTTAGATATTGTCATAACGAGCTAGAGTAGCGAGACGAAAAGCATTCTTATCTAACGCTCTGTTAGCACAGTTTCGATTCCCAGTCAAGTGTAAGGCGTAATATTGACGTGGGCTTGAACACACTGGAGGAGGATTTTTCTCAAAAATTACTTTGCCTCCCACGTCGACCCAGCCCTAAATAGGTACCAGAGGAAGTCATGAAAAGGGAAGGTGGCCGACGCGATGTTGATCACAGCGCCCACTGGTGTCTATTAAATGTAAGTCTAGCCCCATTTGCCCGATACGACGACTCTGGTACGTAAAGAATCGTTACTTACCAGATGACGAAGTGCAACACTCTTGCTGAAGTCCCACCGTGTCGGTTTGGTGATGTCTGTGAAGAGCCTTGTTCGTCTTGTGTTGGAAGTAGCGCAAGTCAAGGCCAGAAGTACCCGGTACGGAAAATGTCCTTGTCATCCCTCGCCAATCCCCATATATTTTTCTTTTAACCTTCAACACTTTCTTTTGCTCTCTCTCTCTCTCTCTCTCTCTCTCTCTCTCTCTCTCTCTCTCTCTCTCTCTCTCTCATGCACACACACACACACACAAACGCGCGCGCACACTATTTTTCCCCCCTCGCGCAACATATATTTTTGTTGTTCTTTAAAAAATAAAAAACATTTTTTGGCATTTTGACACCCCCTCCTCCTTATGACACTCTGGATGATCCTGAGGTTTACTCTAGTGGCGACCCGCGGAGCAAATCCGGCCCGCCAAGGTCTAGCAATTGGCGCTCCGATCACTGCCGATTGTATTGTACTAATGATCTTTTTTATGCTGGGGTCAGCGTCTGTTGCGAACAAGCTTCGCAATGCCGGGGTGCCGGGTTCGATCCCAGCTGTAGGCCTTGTGCCTTGCGTTGGTTTCAACAGTGGTATCGAGAAGCCGACCGTCCAGGGAGCAATGGCAAACTACTGGACGTAAATTTGCCTAGAAAAACCACAACAGCCAAAAAAGTGCTGGGGTTGGTTCTGCAACGTCCTGTAAAGGATTCGCAATTAATTTATGCTCCGGCCTGTGTCTCACGAAGGTCCCCATGACATACCATATCGGCGCCTTGGCACACTAAGTTCAATACCCTGGCGTATAGAGTCAGACATTTCTGAGACATGTACTCTTCCAGGTCATAACACCAAGCCGACAAAAATCTTTCCTTCCGCTGCCGCGCTTGTCCCAGACTTTGCGGTTATTGAAATGTTGGTCTCCCCCACGGAAAGTAGGTCAATTCCATTGAAATGTTTGTTGGGCTAGTCTACCGTGGTCGAGGTTATGGGTGTGGCGGTGTGTTGGAATTTATCCGAGAAAGAGACTGCATATGACATAAGTTTCATCACTCTCTAAAGGGATTGTGTGTTAGATCCAGTTGTCGATCTTTTTGGAGTGTTAAAACCTCTGACATGGTGAAATATACAGCACGCGATGTCAACGGCAAAGATTTTTGTCGGCAAGGATCATTGCGAAACACCCCTGTGACAGTAACCCAAGGACACGTGGCTCGAGGTCGACCAAACAGAAGTTAGCTAGTATGTATACGAGCGGTCGGTGGGGAGACCAATGTAAATAATGCCGTTTTTGCCATTGTCGCTACTAACTGTAGTCTTCCTCATCCTACGATGTGTCCAAAATATATAGAATTTATTCTTCTGATGCGGGCAGTTCTCAAGCTACTTAAACTGATTGTATCAAAAACAGACCAGCGGGACAAATTACAAACTCGGGCCCATCTACACACTAGCTGACATTTCACTGATGCTTGGTAATGCTGGTTAACTTTGGTCAAGGTTAGAGGGGTGTGCCGGTACACTTCTGTATTCGCACAGCTTTCTGCGTTACGTGTTAATGCTTATTCTAGAAGTAGCGGCCGCCCAAATTGTCTACTCACTCGTAAGCGGCGTTAGTGTTTGTTGGTGGGTTTAGAACAGCCGTCTAGGATTTTGCGTCTCAAAGTTTAAGGCGGAGACTGAACGTCCAATCACAGTGTCCTGGCGAGATTCCGTCAATCATAAGTGTGTAAATGGGCGGAGATGGTTCCGAGTTTGTGAGCTGTACGAGTCTAGCTGATGCATAACTTAACAAGGAAGCCATGTGTATTCTTCAACAATTATAATCCATACGTCCTTTTTAGGATAATATTTGTTGTTATTTGGCTTTTTCCAGGGGCCGCAATATAGGCAGGCCATAAATATGGCCAATTGTCTGAACGCGGTTTCTGGGACCTCTCCACGGTGATCCTCATCCACATGGTGGCACTTTGTGTCATCGGGTGTTTATCGCTTGTGTGATGTCCTAATGGGAAAGAAAGTCAGTCAGTCAGTCATGTGCATTCTTAGAATTGGATAGCAGTATTGCTGAAGAAGTTTAAAATAAGGTAATCACAATTTTTTTTTTTTTTTTGTGTAAATAATCTTTATGTGTTTACATCCTTGAATGTTGTGAATTTTATTATTATTCTGTTTTAGTAGACACTTAAATAGTTTAGATTTAATTTGCACTCATTTCTCCCTAATTTGATATATTATATGTTTCTTTACAGCCAATACTTTTTGTTCAGGAAGGTTTTAACTTTGCCAGGTTGCAGTAAAATAATTCCTATCAAAAATAATACTGTCCGAACCCCAGAAAAAAAAAGAAAAAAAAAACAACAACAACAAAAAACATGTCGCCCTAAAAGAGTTAATGGCTTTCTAGATGTCTTTGACATGGCGAACTGAGGAAAAGGATGGAAAGGGGGAGGGGAGAGAAGAAGGGGAGGAGGGAGAAGCTTTCTGGTACAAAAAGAAAGTTAAAATTTCCTTTTAAAAGACACAGTATACATATTTATATCTTTTTATATTTACACATAAATATTACTAGTTTTGAAAAAATATAAATAAAGTTGAGATGGGAAAAAAAAAAGGGGGGGGGGGGGTGTCACAAGGCCAGTTAAACAATATTTTAATTACATTCACAGATGGTGTGATCATTAAAAGCTATAAGAGGAGGTTTTTCTTTAAACATACATTATATAATATATCCATATAAATTGCTTTTTGTTGATAAGACCGTGTTGTTAACAAGTTAGTGGAAACTCATTTAGGTGCCGTTTTTATAATGGAGGCTGGTTGCCAAGGATCATCAATATGCTGTTTGTTCTCTTGGCCAAGGATCATCAATATGCTGTTTGTTCTCTTGGTCTCTATCTCAGGATGCTGTTTGTTTCTCTCTTGATAGTATCCCCACAGTTGTATCGCTGTTTACCCTTTCGTTCTCCTGTCTTTAACTTGTGCCTCCAGTTTGACTTTTACAGGAGTGTCATGTCTTTTAATGTGGCTCCAGTCTTAGTCTTGGTCGAGGTTTTAACTTCGCTCCAATCGGGTTTCCAAATACTTGCTCTGTACCTGTGCCAGTGCAAATCAAACGGTATGTCATTCATTGTTGCATCTGAAAAACTGGTGAGCAAACAATTAGTCCTGGAACAATCTAGAAATATGTGCACGCAGTAAATGCATATGGCAGTTGCTAGAAGCGTCAAAGCCAAAAGTGGCCACCAGAAATGCAGTTTGTCGTTGATGGAAGTGATGATACTTTGGCTATTCGCACGCAGATTTAACACATAAAGTATTTCACCAGCTTACTCGTAAATCAGCTACCAGCCATAGTGAATACCACTACAAAACCGCTACACAAATGAAAGGCATTCCATAAGAAAAACAAAGCGCATAGTGCTGCACTAAGCACTAAACTCAGTAGCTCAGACAGCTAGTGTTCCACGTGTCTCTTTCGACTTCTTTACTAAACTCTCATTTCATTCCCATTCTCTTCAGAACCTCTGACGATGAACTGCAGTTCTAGTATCGGACTATTTGAGTTGGCACATCTTAAGGCTGCCTTATGCATGTAACGTGTTTGCTGTACGTTTTGCTGAGACTGCAGTCTGTATCAATTATTTCACAAGAGACATTGAACGGTTTTCTGTGTGGTTTTCGTGGGCCATTGAAATCAGCAGCGATGTGGAATTATGTGTGTGCGCGCGCATGTGTGTGTTTGTGTGAGTGTGTGTATGTGCGCGCGCGCGTGTGTGTGTGTGAGACATGATTTCTGGCCAGTATTGCAAACTGTATAATCTCTTCATAGGAAGAGCTGACTCGTCCCCTTTTTTATCTTGTTTGTTGTCTCATCCAGTTAATCGGCGACCAAGTAGCCCACTGGCTGGCCGGTAGACGACTTCGTCGCCGGTCGGGCATATTTTTGTGTCTGTCTCCTGTCATCGCGTCAACACCGCAGTGCTTTTGGTGGCGTGCAATGCTACACCATTGTAGATGGCGCATATAACCTAGTCACAATTATAACCTAAAGCTCCCCCTTCGGAGGAGATGGTTGAACGCAACGATTTTTTCCCCAGCGAAGCACCAGAACCAGCCCTGTCAAATCTATGGTTCGGTTTGAACCCGAACCTTCTCCTGTATTACTGTTTTGCTATGCCGATCTCGACTCCTAAGTCTATCTTTCTGGCGAGTTTTGTGGATTCACTGCCCCCAAAGTCCTCCACCCTTCCCACTTCTTGAAGGGCATTAATAATATCAGCATGATCCATAGGCTGACCGTCGGTAGTGACAGCGGATGCAGCCAACCCATCAATCAGCTCTTTCATTTCCATCGACGCCCGCGTGTCCCGGGACCAAAATAATGGTGACTCCACGTATAATGGACTTCTGTAATGATTGAAACAATTGCCTTTATACCGAACCTCCCTGAACCATCAGATTACCGGATGTCGTGTACTGTATAAAGTGTTTTAGACAAATTAGACGCAGGCATTCAGTGTGGTTCGGTCATGTTATGAGAAGAAATGGACTAGGGAATCAGGCGGCAGATCTCTGAGGAAAGATCCCACAGAACAGGCACTTCTCTTCTAATTCAACAATATACTTTGCTGCAAAAGTACTGGTACTACCTTTCCTTTGGAGTTACAAAGTAGTTAGCGTCCTGTGGATATTTTCTTCAGTTTCATTCTAGTGTGTTGGGTCATGAGCAGGCAGCTAGACAGGCCGGTTCTGCGCCAATTGGTAGTGATTTGATCTATGACAAGCTAGGTGTTGTGAGGGTCCTTTCGAGTAAATAGTGCGAAAGCGCAAAAATATCATTAAATTATCCCTTTTTTCGCTTTAGGCGTATCGGGCATTTGGGAAGAGCACCCATATTTTGACAGACCAATCGGCACTAGGCGGGTAATGTGGTCAGCATTAAGCCACAAATATATCATTACCCAAGGAAAATGCAAGACGGATATACCAATTACTGGTGCCATCAGAACTGGAACTCTTCGCTTGCTGCTGATGATCAGGACGGAGCGCTTATGGGAGTGTCCCGAGTGCAACGATGTCAATTCCTAATTCAACTTTCCTTCCTTAGAGTTCACAAAAGGGGGCCAAGTGAAGGACCACGCTGCATGGACAAGACACGGTCTCCACAATAATGCCCAGGTTTTCTGCTAAGGAGAGAGAAGGAACTTCATTCCTGGTCTTACTTGGCCACGTCATGGGCTGTGATCCCAGTGCCTCCCTGTGGCACAGTGGGACATTATCGGCTGGAAAGAAGGAAAAATACCAAACTGTTGAAAACTTTAGAAAACTGACAATCTCAAAAGACACTGTTGAACCCGAAAGGCCAGGCTTCAGTAGAAAGAGCTGACAATCTCAAAGTTTTCAAAGAGGCTAAGACAACTGACCACACAACTGACTAAACAACAGACCAAACAACTGACTAAATAACTGACAAAACAACTGACCACACAACTGACTAAACAACTGACAAAACAACTGACCACACAACTGATTAAACAACTGCCCACACAACTGACTAAACAACTGACCACACAACTGACTAAACAACTGACCACATGACTGGAAAAAAAACTGACCACACAACTGGCAAAACAACTGACCACACAACTGACCACACACCTGACTAAACAACTGACCACACAACTGACTAAACAACTGGCACAACAAATTCGAAAAAGGCAGTTGTCATTGGAGGTGGGGAACCAAAGATGAGAAAAGAATACGTGTACATTTTCAGCTCAGGCAAAAGAATAAGAGAGGGTGATGAGGAGGAGGAGCAGCAGCAGCAGCAGTAGCAGCAGTAGTAGCAGCAGCAGAAGAAGAAGATTATATTTAAAAGCCATCAGCATATGATGAGTATGGTGGTGAACACCACATTGGTCGCGTTGACTTCCCATGAAATCTCCCAATACCCGTCTTAAGCTGTGTCGACCTAAAAACTGTGCCTGGCCTTGAGTACCACCAAACTCTAGCGGAACAGTTCTGGTTGTTCATCCACTTCTGGCCTTTGACCTTGTTCCCGAACTTTAATTTTGCGCGCACATCCGTTTTACAGCACTGGCCAATTTTTTGAAGCAGAATGTTGGTTCCTTACTCCCTTAAGCACTGCGACTTCGAAGGATACGCTCTCAGTCACTCGACTTTTACGACATACTTGCTAGGGGGCAGTGAGTCTATTACCCCCCCCCCCTACATACACACACATACAACGAGGCCCCTGATCCCAAACGTGGGGGTTGTCAACATCTATTATGGTCTCCTCCTGCCTCTTCTACCAATGTAACTGCTGTCACCTCATACTCTGGTCTGCCCCTTCTCCTGGCCTCTCCTACCAATGTAACTGCTGTTAACTCATACTCTGGTCTGCCCCTTCTCCTGGCCTCTCCTATCAATGTAACTGCTGTCACCTCATACTCTGGTCTGCCCCTTCTCCTGGCCTCTCCTACCAATGTAACTGCTGTCACCTCATACTCTGGTCTGCCCCTTCTCATCCAAAGAAGGCTGTTTTTTTTTTCCTGAAGCAGGTCAACCAGGAGAGCAACATACTGTGTACTACGTACGTCATCTATTGTCGTGACCTTTTTGATAAACCATCAAAGAAACAGTTGAATGAATAACTACACTGTGGGGTTTTCTTGAAAGAAAAATTACTATTGCATTCTATTGGAAATTGAATGCAGTCCTACTTATCTATTAGTAACACGGAAGTTGAGTCACAGATGTTGAGTCACAGATGTTGAGTCACAGATGTTGAGTCACAGATGTTGAGTCACAGATGTTGAGTCACAGATGTTGAGTCACAGATGTATGATTTCTGATTGAATTTGTGGCAAAAACGATTTTTTACGCAGTAACCTGTCGTCAAAAGTAAAGCTCTCTTTTCCCTGCCTTCATACGTGTTGTGCATCAAGTGCAAGACCTATTTTTTTTTCTAGATTTATCAGCATTCGGTAGGTGATATAGTAAACATTATGCCAGCCGCCTTTACTTCCCAGGACTGAAAACTGTGCCCATTTTAGACAGTGTTGAGCTGGCTGCCAAGTTCATTGTTTCGAAGAAAAAATGTCAGTGGATTTGAACCCATTATGTTTGCATCTGTGGTTAGCCTTTAGCTGATTGCAAAATGTAGCCCTGGTATTTCTTTGTGGTTGTAACAGTTGTAGTAGTGATAGTAGTAGTGATAGTAGTGGTGATAGTAGTGGTGGTAGTAGTAACAGAAGTTGGGATAGTAGTAGTAATAGTAGTAGTGGTTGTAGTAGTAGTAGTAATAGTTGTTGTGGTCGTAATAATGGTAATAGTAGTCATAGTAGTAGTAATAGCATCAGTAGTAGAAGTAGTTGCAGTAACTGTTGTTGTAACAGCAGTTTTAGAAATAACTGTTGCCATACTATTGTTGTAGCAGTAAGTAAAGTACAGGACCCTTTTACACGCCTTTAGGCGTTTAGGGCATATAGGGCTAGACCTATATTTTTATAGACCAATCGGCACAAGATGGGTGATGTGTTCAGCATCAGGCCGGCCGCCTTTACTTCCCGGGGCTGCACCCAGTACCCACTGAAGGCTTGGTCAATCTGGGTGCCAAGGTCATTGAAAATAGTCTGGCTCTGCCAGGTAGCGAACCCACGACCTTCCGATCCGCGGCGAGCGTCTAGCCGCTCGGCCACAGCGACTCCCGTTGTAGCAGTACAAGGGGGTTAATCCTAGTACTAAAGTAACAGCAGTCGCAGCAACAGTGAAGCTGCAGCACAGTCAGCAGTAGTAGTAGTACTAAATCAATTTATAACGAATTTACTAGTGACTCGTGTAGAACAACAAATATTTGGATACTTTCTTTGATTCCAGTGATGTCGAAACCCAGTTTTCTTTAAATGTTCCCTGAGTTCTTCTTCTCTTCCACCTTGTACCTCAGTGAAGTGTCAAGGGGAGATGTAACTTTCGTTGATGAGCTGTGTCAACAGGACTATTAAGATTTAAGGCTGTTCTTAAAGCCTTCACTCCATATTTTTGGAGGTCTTCCGCTAGCTCTGTACCCGCTGTAACACTTCAGTGTGGCTCGCTGTGGGAGATAGTACCAGGACATTCTTGTTAGGTGTCCATACCACTTCATTTGTTGTTCTTTGATGACCTGTAAGACTGGCTATATTCCTAGCATTCGTCTTTTTTCGTGATTTCGTATTATGTCTTTCCTTGAAACTCCTTTATCTGTTCTAAGGCATTTCCTCTCTGTTGTCACAATTGTACGTTTATCAGAGAATGTTAGTGTCCATGTTTGACCCTGAGTAAGACAGCTGACAAGGCTTGAGAAATGTTGAAATCAAGGGGAACCCTCAGGGCTATGTGTCGAACTACACTGGTTCCTGCAGCAAGGCTCCACTGTCATCTGGAGGCAACAAGTTCTACTCCCAAAGTGGAAACTATAGCCTTTTTTTTTTCTTTATCATCTATCTCTCTTGTGCATCTATCAGTCCTAATAAGCACACTTCTCTTTCTCTGCCATTTGTTTCCTAATAAAGCATAGACCCTTAACCAACTCACATCAAGTTGTCTTGTCGTTTGCTATTACCTGCAGCTCACTCCAAGTCCTCATGAAAGCACCATCTTGTGATGCACCCATGAGTTTAGGGTATCATGTTTTGCCATCTCACGCGATCACCAGAATAATGGATCAGATCAGTGTTCTTGTTCTGTCTCGTTCATAGAGTCAAGCCATCCAGGTATAACTCGTAATGGATCAGACACAAGAACCCCCCATCAAGCTCTCCCATGTACACCGCAAGGGAAAAGAAAACATGGAAGATCAAGAGAGACCCTGCATAGAACCATCATCAGGAAAGGCTCAGCCATGGGCCTAATGAACATCCAAGACCTCAAACAGACGTGGAGAGCTAAGACCTTTGCCCTATGCGCCGCCTTAGGCTCAAGAAGAAAGACTAAGTACTGTAGTGTAGAGGCTAGGCGCTCGCCTGCGGATTTGAAGGCCGTGGGTTCAAATTCCAAAGGAGCCAAACTTTTTAAACAATGAACTTGGCTCCCAGGCTGACACAGCCTTATTGACATCACCCACCAAGTCCCGACTGTTGTGTAAAATACAGCTCGAACAATATACGCCCAACCTGCCTGCAGGCCTAGAAAAGGGTTCATTAATTTGACAAAATATAGCAGCAAAAATACTCCAAATTAAAAATATTTATTTTAAAAAAAGCATTGAGTAAATGGAAAATAGTTTCGCAAATGATTTTCAACATGCATATATTGTTTAAATAGATGCTAACTAAGCATACAATATTCCAACAATGTGAACAGATAAGATATGCGATGTCCATCTAATTCCAGTTAACTGAGTAAATATACGTTACACTTTCCTAATCACTAACTAGTGCCTGCACAGAACAGAGGGAATCTATTGGTATGACAGAATCAATAACGCTGCACTTTAGCAGAGAACTAAACAAATTAGTGCGAATCAAGAGGTGAAGAAAAGATGCTAGCGCTGGAAAAGACACATGCTGATATAAGCTGAGAACAGTATAACTATACTGACTTTGCACTGGAACCCACAAGGGCACAGAAATAAAGGCTGACCAAAAACAGACACGGATAAGGGAGCTAGACAATGAAGTTAAAAAGATAGGGAGGACATGGAAAAAGCTGCAGGCAACGGCAAAGAATAGAAAACCTTGGCGTGAGCTGGAGCCTGTGCTCCATTGGGAGACAGAAGGCAGAAGAAGAATGAGATGTAAAACTTTAAGGTAAAAAAATATCCATTTAATACCAGTGGCATATGATGCTAAACCCATACTGTTGACCTGTGTGGTTAAGGGCCCCTCCCACTTTTCAACAAGCATATTGTAAAAGATAACTAATGAGGAGTGTATCTTTCAAAGTCAGAGTGGGTCTGCCTGAGAGGTGAGGAACCAACAGTCTGCACACAAACAAGCCAGATCTGTAAATCTGTCAATACTAAAACAAGAAACAACTAAAGCAAGCACTGGAACTGGTGTCGGTCATCTCACCCCAATTAAAAAAAAAAAAAGATGCTGCAAAATAAAATTTACCACTTTACATAAAAATCCAAGCTTACCTCAAAAGATAAACAGTATTTTGGGCAACCTCAGCTGATGACAAAGTCTGATACAACCTGGCCCGTCAGTGATTATCATTACATGCTGAAGAAGACTGTACCCATTTGTGTGGTCGTTATATTCCATTAGGGAATAAAAGGGCAGAAAAAGAAGAAATGGCGTATGCTATTTTGTCTGGCACGGCATCTAATTCCCACCATTAATAACAATAATTACATAAGGAATCGACTAATTAAACAAGCAGACGTAAAGATAAGCATATGGGCTAAATGAATACATGTCGACACATGCACCATGTATGTACATAATAACATGTACATATTTCATACATGTTATATTTATATATATTTACACATACAAACAACAGTCAGCCATTTTGTTTTTCTCTAGCACTCTATTATGGCAGATATAAAAGTGGCACTTCCTGTACTGGCCAGACTTTTGTGGATAAATGACTAAAAAAAAATTGTGACAAAGTAATATCATTAGTTAACATTTAAACAAATATCAGATCTGTACAGGCAATGGTTAAAAATATACTTGTAATATGAGAGACGACACAAAGCTGAAACGTGAAACATTTAAATACGTTTGGCTGTTTCCAGAATTTCTCCGATTAGTTGTACAAGAAAATCTACCCACAACTGATGCTAGTATTGAATAATCTAATCCCATATATTTTGTGTGTGCGGGGGGAGGGTGGTTAGTAGACGTTCCTGCCATTTAACAAACAATCATGTCCTAGAGGGTTACTAATTAAAACTGCTGAATTCCCGCGTAGGTTCCAGAGCTTCGTTTTGGAGAATACAGAAGAGACGTATTGACCCCCCCCCCCCCCCCCCCCCTCCCAACAAGTATGTCAGACTCATAGAACCCCCTAACAAGTATGTAACAGAAAGGGACTATTTAGACCGAGTATCTGTCTGAGATGCAAGGAACCAACAGTCTGCTTACAAATAAGTCAGATCTGTAAAATGGATGTGCAGGCAAAACTCAAGCTGGGGACTAAGACTGAAGTAGAGAAGTAGACGAACAATCAGAACTGTCAGTCCAATACCATACTGGACCTTCTGTAGGTTTCAGGCCTTCATTGATCACAAAACAGAATATAGAACGCTGCTCCTGTGTGGTGCATGTCAAAAGTGGGGGCAGCCATCCTTGAACCATCATATGACTACACTGTGTTCGTCTAAATGTGATGTCAAGTGCTTAACACTCTTGACATCCTTAACAAACAATACCGATAGGCAAGAAGACAAGTGTGTGGTTATTGTAATTTCCATCACATTTTTAAAGTTTCCATCTGAAGCCCCCTCGTAAAACAGAAAATAATAAAGGAAATTAAGTGATACTAACACAGTTCGAGCAAGATCTGCTTGAAGGCATACAACATCAACTAAACTTTACAAGATAAGAATGCTGACAACAGATACAACAATCAAGCCGATGACTACATGAAGATGACCACTCATGCCCTAAACCCAGTGACAGATCCCCTTATCGTGCAGGCTTTTCTATAGGAATCGTTTTATAGCAGCCCACGGGTAAAGAATTCTTGATGTCACCAATGTTTTCTACGGCCGCTTGCAACTCGCTGAGATCCTGGTCGAATCTGTCGGCCTGAGACTCAATCAGGGTGTTCTTTCTCTGCAGTTCAGTCATCTTCTTGTCGATGTCTGAAGCAGCCAGCTGCTTCTCAACCTGAAATAAAAAGACACAAAATAGACACAAAAGGGACACAAAATGATCTTGTTAATTCCCACTTATTTCTTTCAGTCCCAGAAGAGCATAGCTGATGCACAGCTGAAGGAACAGTGACAACAAATAGGCATACTACATCCACAGGGTCCAAATGTCCAACCCTCCATGACAGCACCTTGACTGCGATGCTGATTTTGCTCTTCCACAACTGCTCTGTGCCCACCACTGTTCTTGATAATTTCTTGGTGACTCCATCTCTTTGTTTTTCCTAGCTACATTTCTGATATATCTCATCTCACATGTCATTCTGTGCTTACATTTTTCTAGGACTGTCCATGTCTGTCACTGACAGCATAAAGCTGGTACGAATAGCTCGCTCGTCTATCAGCTGCTTGGGACGGAGAGAGTTAAAAAGGTGGTTGGCACATTGTGCTAAGGCCCTGGTATCGGTGCCTCTTGTATCAAAACTTCTGATTTCAGCCAATTCTGATTATTCATTCCCCTTTTACGACAAGCTTGTTAAGAAAAGTTGGTTGTTTTTCCTTTACAGAACAATGCAGAACCACCCCAGCAATCTCTGACTGTTGGTGATTGCACTAGGTAATTTTATATTCAAAACAATGTTTTCCTGTAATGAATTTAAATAAAGCGGATACAAACAATTTATTGCCAGGCATATTTCGCTGTATCTCATCAGGTGCGTTACTACAGAGTTACATCAACATAAAATAAAGCACAAAACTGAATAAATTCAACTGAAATGCGACTAGTTTCTTCGATACATTGTCATTCAACAGTTTGCCATTCAAAGAAGAGAGGAGAAGAGGCAGATGAAGACAGGCCTGGATTCAAAACTTGACTGACTGGACAAGCAATAGGCATGCAACCATGAAGTCCATCACAAAGGATCGTCAAAGCTGGAGGGAGCTGATCAGACAGTCAACTGCAAAAGGTAACCCTACAACACACAGGATTACAAGATGATGAGGATGAGTTTGGCCTTCCTTCTGAATAGTCAGCTCTTGATACAGCTGTTGAAACCAATACAAGGAGGTCTGCTACCAAATCATACACATCTGGGATCGAACCCAGCACCATGGAACAACAAAGCATGTGTGCAACATCTAAACCACAGGTACTGACTTGTTGAGAAGCAGTGGGTCAATTCCTTTTTTTCCGCCCTAAAAAACTGGGCCCTATAACCCACATGGAGAAGTGACACAAGTTTTTGCTGCTGTTGACAATTGTTAGCTGTTCTATTTTCCCCATATGCAGACTGAACGGATATAGTTCCATCATCCAGCTACAAAGTGAGTGCATGCATGATGCTGTGAACTGCAGATTTCCCTTGCTTTTCTACTGTGCCCAATGGCGACTGGCCTGATGCCAGAGAACTTATGGTGCCATATGCCATTAATTGCATGTGCAAATACTGACCTGTTGTGACTGCTGCTTTCAGTGATGATGAATGGCATTTCTAGTGTCAGAATGTTTGTTTTGGCACTTTTGACTGCTGCTTTATACATTTAATATGTGTGTGTACTCTGGTGGAAAGGCTGTCACTTAGCCCCACTGCCTAGGCACCCAAATGTCTCCCTTCCAGCAAAACAAAACAGCAAATTATCAAAAGCATCTTAATCCCTACTTTGTGTTATCAGTGCCAAACATGGACAATGAACAGGGCACTGGAAAAGAAAATAACTACATGTGAAATGCACTCTCTCCGCAAGGTCACTAAGAACATAAGAAGAGACAGGGTTACGAATACCACCATCTGAGAAAAAGTTGGAATAAGACCATGTCTGGATCAGACAAAGAATGAAATGGTTCAGCCATCTAGTGAGAATGCAGACAGGCCAACCTGCATAAGATACTTTTTAAAGCAGAACATCTGGGAGGAAGGAGAGAGGAAGACCAAGAATAAGCAAGATAAATGGTATAGCAGAAACCTGCTAAAAGATAACAAATCCATCACCCAAGCCACCCGAGAAATGCAAGACAAATATAGAAAACCACGAAACTGAGCTACAACCTGGTATCAGTGAGACGTAAAAAGAAGAAAAAGTATTGTGTTGGATTAGCTAAGACAGCAGTCTAAATTTTTGTCATAAGGATCAATGCCAGACATTCTGTGTGATTTTCATTGGCACAGGGACAAAGCATTTATAGAGTCACCTGTCTGCTAGGAAGTTGTAAGTGTGGTTAAGTGATGCAGACACTTACCTCCTCAAGCTGTTTCTCCAAAGCTCGCAGCTGCTGCATATCAACAGACCCCAGGTCTCCGAGCTCGTTGCGGATGGAACTCACGAGCCGGTAAGCTTCGTTTATCTGGTCAAAGGCATCTTGGGCTTTCTGCTTGGCAGCTGCAGCTTCCAGCAAAGCCTGAGAGTAAAGAAGGTAATGAGATCTCCAAGAATCTGACCAAAGATAACAACAATACAAGATGTATACTTAAGCATGATGATACATTGCCGGTCCTAAACCCAGTTAAGAAAGGAGGAGGGTCGGGCTTAGGGCCAGCTCTCCCACCCTGCGCATAGGGCCAGCTCACCACTTCAAGTTAAATAAACTAACAGATGTCTTTGTGTATACCGGCTGTAAACTGCGGTGGAAAGTTCTGGTTGCTTCTGGACTTTGGTCTTGTTCTAGAATTTGAGTATTGCATGCACATCAGTTTAACTGATGAGACTAATTGGTATGCAGACTGCTGGTCCTCACTTTCTGGACAGAAGCACTCTGACTTCGAAGGAAACTCACCTATTTAGTCGAATTAAATGACATACATGTTGGGTGGGGGAGGGGGGGAGAACAGGTGGTATATTCTTTAACAAAAGTGTCTTTTGGATAGACATAGAAAGTGACAAACGGTACAGGTAATTCATCTTCATAATGTAGGATCACATGGAAAAGAAAAAAAAAGTTTCGCACAGGTGCAAACTCTATAGTTTTCAGTTGTATGTTTGTAAAAATGCCACCATAGTCCACAAACAGAAGTTGGAATCTACCAATAAAAGCCACACACTTTTAACAAAAACAACAAACCCCCAACAGAAATTAAATCCACAAAGACAATCCCCAATCCACCAACAAAAGCAAAAATTCATCAACAAAAGGCACAATCCACCACACATAAAAACAGAAATCACCAATAAACGATAATCCTTTAACGAGAGCTATAATCTTCCAACAAGAGCTACAATCTTTTAACAAAAGCCACAATTCACTTACAAATGCCACAATCCACTCACAAAAGCCCAAAACCATAATCAACCAACAAAAGCTATAATCTGCAAACAAAAGACACCTATCCCCCCCCCCCCCCCCCCCCAGTCCTCCAACAAAAACCACAATTCACCAACAAAAGCCACAATCCACTGTTAAAAGCCACAGCCCACCAAAAAAAAAGGCGCAATACCCCCAACAAAAGCTATAACCAAACCCCCAAAAAAATCCCCCCAAAAAAAGCCACCAAAAAACCATACACACAAAACCACAATCCACCAACAAAAGCCACAAACACAAAACCACAATCCACCAACAAAAGCCACAACCACAAACAAAGACAAAACCACAATCCACCAACAAAAGCCACAACTACAAATACAAAACCACAATCCAACAACAAAAGCCAGTCAGACAAGGGTCTAACTCACATTTTTAGCCAGCTCCTCATCCTGATTGGCCTGGTTTTCGTAACCAGTCAAAGAAGTCTCCGCCTTCCGGACATCATCTGAGAGCTCTTCTGTGTCCTGTCTCAACTGGCTGGCCTTGTCTTTCGTAGTGCCTGCTTTGCTACGAATCTCCCCGGCCTCCTGCAGAGAAAATTTAAACTTTAATGCACTTTGTTTTCCAAGACAAAATACACAACTGCCCCGTGCTATGGCAACTGCTAGTGTTTTGGCATCTTAAAAATCATTACTACGTACGGATTGTGGAGAGGCATGATCGCCCACGCCAGTCAGCAAGGCACCTGATGATGATGATGATGACTACATAGTTTCTGGAATATTCTTTGAAGGAAATGTGATGAGAAACAAAACTGACTACCTCACATCAAATGTCGTAGCCGGTAATAGGTAATGAGGCCTAGGACTTCACATCTCAACCCTTTGAGGCCCCCATCCAACTCATGCCACGTCGTTCTATCCTTCATTGCTGCATGCAGCTCACCCCATGTTCTCCTCAATCTTTTCAACTTCCATCTCCGTGTATTTTTGTGGGTCTGCCTTTATACCTATGCCCCTGTGGATTCCAGTGCAAAGACATTCTAGTTATATTCTCAGGTTTTCTCAACGTGTGCCCCACACCTTCTGGTCCACTGGAACTTGTTTAGTTCTCTCCCAAAGCTCTACATTGGTGATTCTATAATACCATTTAAATCCCTCTATTCTGCGCAGGCACCAGTTAATGAATGTTTGTAGTTCATTAGTAACTGCCCTACTAGTTCATGTTTCGGCTCCATTCTGCAGGATTGATTTTATAATAAAATGAACAATTTTAATTTTAGCATTATTTTAATTTCTTTTGACCTCCACAAATTTCCTAGTGCTATGAAAGCTCCTCTTGCCTTCTGTAATAGAATATCTCAATCACCTCTTCTAACAAAACAGATTCTTTGCATTCACCGGCTGTAAATTTGGGAAGGGGCGATGTTTCTGGTTTTTTGTTCAATTTTGGACTTTGGTCCTGTTCCGGAACTTCAGTTGTGGCTGCACATCTGTTTTATAGATCTAGCTTATGCAAACTGTTGGTTTCTGGCCTCTCAGGCAGATGCACTCCTACTTCAAAGGAGATATCCATAAATGGTTGCCTTGTACGACATGCCTGTTGGGGGGCAAGGATGGACCTCCCCACCCCTCCCCAAAGAAAAAAATTGGGGCCTCAGAATATGACACTTATTTGAACTTGTGAGCTGGTTAGAGAAGGAAATTTGTCCCCATAAAACTACTACACATTCAAGATTTTGCACAGAATAAATTAAAATCAACAAGAAAATTACTCCCTGTGTGCCCTATTTGGGGGGGGGGGGGGGTGTCAAACTGACTGCTTCTTAACAATTGTGTCGCAAAAAGGTGAATAATGAGAAATCTATTAAAATCAGGTGTGTTGGGCCAAAAAGCGCAGATATCACAGCCTAGCTGTAAACCCCAACACAAGGACAAATGCAGAAGAAAAAGAGATCCGAGACGAAATTACGTAAAATCAATGACAGCAGGACTAGAAAAACTGAATATTATTTCCGCAAACTGCAATATATTCAAGATATGGAACAAGAAGATTAAATCTTCTTGTTCGTTAACAGGCTGTAAGCTCCGGCGGGAAGTCTTGTTTGTTTGTCCATTCAGACTTAGGCTTTGTACCAGGGCCTGAGTTTTGCATGCATATCCGTTTTACCAGCTTATTTGTGGGCAGTTAGCTGTTCCTTGCCGCTCTGGCATATGCACTCCAACTTCGAAGGAAGCTCCCCACTTAGTCGGCACCTACAACATGCTTGCATTGGAGGCAGTGGGTCTATTCTTGTTTTTCTCACAACTGAAGAAGAAGAAGAGATGAAGAAAGATAACTCAACCCACCTGTGAAGCCTGTAATGCCTTGGCCTCTGCATCTCTGGCTATCTCCAGAGCTCGGCGAGCATCAGCGATCACATCGGCCAGGGCATCTCTGGCTTCCTGTGTCATGTCTTGAGCATTTTCTATGGCTTTCTGAATGGCAGGTATCTCTTGTAGGGACTTCAGGGCTTCATCTTTGAGGTTGACCAGTTTGTCAAATTCTGGAATATATAAATTCTGGAATATATGTTGGAGGAGAGGCCATTAGAAACTTTTTGGTCAGACACAAAGGGATGGTTATTTTGGTTCAAAGCAGAGCTTTTCAACTGGTGTCCCGCAGAGGTCTAGCAAGTGGATGGTGGACCACTGCCATCTGAATTGTTTTAATAATTATCCTATGCTGCTGCTCAAGCCGCTAGCCCGTGACGATTCCCATTTTCAACCTCTGGATCCCTGGTTGAAAGCATCCTAGGTTTTAAGCTAGGCAGCTGCAGTCTCCAACAACACCTGAGTAGAAACACGACAAGGAAAGGATAATGGTTATTGATAAGTGACTGGCAGATATTGCAGCCTAGCTTAAAACCACACCATGCCAACTGACCTTTTAAGGGCAAATGTAAAAGAAGAAGGGTGCTGTTCACGTTTCCAGGCCCAGGAGTAAAGTAACTTCCCATGCCATTCTTGCATCTTTAGGTCGTTGGATCTCCCCCATGTTGCTGGGGTGTTATGATATGACTTGGCTTGGCGTTTGCTCGGCGAATGTAATGTTTGTGAGAGGTTGTGTTGTTGGGAGTTTATTTTAGGCGCTGCAGGCGCCTGTGCACAAGTAAGAGGTACTGCAGGGGGAAATGCCGCAGGCACAACGATTCTTGGCTATCGGAACTGGAATGTTTTTGTATTTTTATGTTCGTTGGTGTTGGCTTCCCGATGAGAAAAAGGCAGCAGTTACAAGGAGCGTAGGAATAGAAAAATATTGCTATTTCCATTCTCCTAAACATGAAAACAATTATGCAAGTGAGCGGTGAAAAGACGAGAAAATAGGCAATGGTTAAACTGTTCACAATAAGGAAAACATGACTACCCTGCAACAAAAGACAGGTCCAGCAACCCAAGAAGGCATGAATGGCAAGGGAAGTTACTCTAATTATGGACCTGGAAACATGAACAGGACCAGAAGAAGAACAGGCACTATATTTAGAACAAACTGAGAAAATACCCTCCAAAATGGTCAGTGTATCATTGGCTTCCTTCAGCGTCTTTTCAGCCTTCTCCACGGCCATCCTAGCCTCAGATCTGGCATAGTCCACCTCGGCCAGCAAGTCCGCAACATCCTGTACAAAAAAAAGGGAGAGAAAAACACATCAAATTCTCATAAATATATTGTTTCCTCTGCTAGTAATAATGTCACATTTTTGTTAAGGTTTTTTTATTTATATTTTTTTTTTTTCAAGTTTTTTTTGTTTTTGTTTTATTTTTATTTATTTGTTTTTTTCAAGTTTTTTTTTTTTTAATACATTTTTTTATTTTTTATTTTTAATTTAGTATCAATCTGCATTACAAACTTCAGTAATAGTGGCCATTTAAACATTATACTACTACTGTGTTTTGCATGCTGTTGAAAAAGTAGTTCTTTATTTACATTGCCTTTAGCGCCTTTTAAATCTTTTTCTTGACATTATATACAAACTGTGGGAGGAAGTTCTGGTTGTTCGTCTACTACTGGGCTCTGGTTTTGTTCCAAAACTCAAGATTCGCTTGCACATCCATTTTACAAATCCGGCTTGTATGCAGACTGTTGGTTCCTCACCTCACAAGCAGTTGCACTCCCACTTTGAAGTAAAAAACCCTAAATATTCACCTCCTTTCACACAACTGTTAAGGGAAAGTGTGTCTATTCTCTTCCCCTGGAAACCAGATTAGGGAAAAGTGTATCTATTATCTTTCCCTGGAAACCAGATTAGGGGAAAGTGTGTCTATTCTCTTTCCCTGGGAACCAGATTAGGGGAAAGTGTGTCTATTCTCTTTCCCTGGAAACCAGATTAGGGGAAAGTGTGTTTATTCTCTTTCCCTGGGAATCAGATTAGGGAAAAGTGTGTCTATTCTCTTTCCTTGAGAATCAGATTAGGGAAAAGTGTGTCTATTCTCTTTCCTTGGGAATCAGATTAGGGGAAGGTGTGTCTATTCTCTTCCCGTGGAAACCAGATTAGGGGAAAGTGTGTCTATTCTCTTCCCCTGGGAACCAGACAGGGTTTATCAAACAAACAAAAAGTAGTACATTATTAGACCCTTTTCTATGCCTTTAGGCATAATGGGCACATAGGGCTAGACCTATATTTCATAGACCAATCGGCACTTGGCGGGTGATGTGGTCAGCATCAGGCTGCGACAGGGTAAAAGCTAATAAAAACTGTATCCTTGTTTATCCAGTGTGTGACTGAGTGAGAAGTTTAATGTATGTGTGTGTGTATGTAAACAGGAAGCTCAACAACTGGTTCTCACCAAGTTCAAAGTGTCGCCCTCTTCGAGCAGCCGGTCGGCCGCCTGGCTCTGGTTCTTCACCTTCGCCAGGAGTTCCTGGTTCTCATCAATCAGCTTCCTGGCCCTGGTTTTGATGTCATTAGCCTGAGAAATATATCATCCATGAACTAAAACACTCACAGAAAAGTTAAACAACAAGCACAATACAGTCAAAGTTGAAAAGACAAACTTCACTCCACTGGGATATTTCCCAAGAATAGACCACTCAGCAGAAAGACTAATCACCTGCACAAAGCATAAACTTCACAGCTCCACTGATGAACATCTTTTTCATGAAGTTACCAACTCACACCCTTGTGTAGACACTTTTCTCATGAAGTAATGAAAGAAAGTGGGAAATATAGAATAAAAAAGGCTAGTAAAAGGGACAAATAGAAGAAAGAAAGAAAGAAAGAAAGAAAGAAAGAAAGAAAGAAAGAAAGAAAGAAAGAAAGAAAGAAAGAAAGAAAGAAAGAAAGAAAGAAAGAAAGAAAAGAAAGAAAGAAAGAAGAAAAAGAGAAAGTAGAAAGAAAGAAAAAGAAAGGAAACCCCCCCCCCCAAAAGGAAGAATTTAATAAACACTGAAAAGAAAGGAGGGAGGAGGGGGGAGAATAACAGAAAGAAAACAAAATAAAGAAACAAACAAAACAAGAGAAAAATAAAGAGAGAAAGAAAGAAAAAAGAAAGAAATAAATAAAGAAGGGAAATAATTAAATAATTAAAGAACGGTGGGGGGGGGGGGGGAATAACAGAAAGGGGAAAAATAAAGGGGGAAAAGAGGGATAAAGAAAGAAAGAAGAAACAAACAAAGCAAAAGAAAGAAAAAAAGCAGAGAAACAGCGAAAATATAAACCTCAGTTTTGATCTTCTCTGCCTCCTGCTTCAACATGTCCACATCGATGCTAGGCAGCTGTTCCTGGGCCAGCACGAGAAGGGAGAATGCCTCATCCTTGGCGGACACTGCCCTGGCAAGGGTGCTGTTAGCCACGGTTTTGGTGTTTTGGAACAACAGGCTGGCATCGTCATATCTGCAGAAAAAGCAATCAATTACCCGTGGTAATGAGAACAAGTATTTGTCCTGGCTGCATCAATTTATTTAAGCAACACAAATAAGAGGTCAGATTTTTGGGGGTTTATTTACAGACATTGGCTCACAGGCCAAACCAGCCTAAAATGGGTACCAGGTAATGTTCTGGGAAGTAAAGGCAGCTGCCGTGATGTAGACCACACTGCCTGAGAGATGACTGATTTATACAATTACGAGTCTAGCATAATATGCCTGCTCCGACACTGGCGTAAAAAGGGTGTCCTGGATAATGAGCAGGCTGATAGAGTGGCTGCTGTCCCTCCTCTGGCTCATAATGAGATCTATCCCACACAAAGATATCTATCATGCATAATCAGATCTATCACAAACAATGAGATCTACCACACACAATGAGATCTATCACACACAATGAGATCTATCACACACAATGAGATTTACCACACACAATGAGATCTACCACAGACAATGAGATCTGCCACCCACAATGAGATCTACCACACATAATGAGATCTATCACACACAATGAGATCTACCACACACAATGAGATCTATCACACACAATGAGATCTGCCACCCACAATGAGATCTACCACACATAGTGAGATCTACCACACACAATGAGATCTACCACACACAATGAGATCTATCACACACAATGAGATCTACCACAGACAGTGAGATCTGCCACCCACAATGAGATCTACCACAGACAATGAGATCTACCACCCACAATGAGATCTACCACAGACAATGAGATCTACCACAGACAATGAGATCTACCACCCACAATGAGATCTACCACAGACAATGAGATCTGCCACACATAATGAGATCTGCCACACATAATGAGATCTACCACCCACAATGAGATCTACCACATACAATGAAAGGTACACATCTGACTCACTCTCGTCGCAGCCTCTCAATGTCCTGCTGTGTCTTGAACGGCATGTTCAATGACTCGTTAGCCAATCGGTAAGCTTCCCTGGATGTCTCTAGAGCGATCTTTGATACATTTTCAATATTCTGAGCCTCTTCTTTCTGCCTGTAAATAAAAAAAATTAATAAAACAATCATTACCCACCACTGTTTGAGAGCTATTGTGGTGTAGTGATTAGTAACACTGCCTTACCAAAACGTAAGACTGATTGAATCCCCAGTAGTGGCAGGTGGCCCCTGTTCACACTCAGCACACAAGATTAAGACAAAGACAAAGCAGAGAAAAGGGACAAAGATGGGGGGGGGGGGGAGAAAACGGGGACACACACACACACCTGTGCACGCACGCACACAGAGACAGAGAGAGGTAGAGAGAGAGAGAGAGAGAGATTGAGAGAGAGAAACAGAGACAATAAGATACAGTGAGAAGCACATAGACAGGCAGAAACAGGAACAAACTAAAAGAGAAAGAGAGTGGAAGAGAGAGGCCCTGAAGATCAAAATGAAAAGTGAGAAAGTTTATGGTAGAAAAAACAAAACCCAGCAGTCACCTCTTGGCCTCCAGGGTAGCTCTCCTGGCAATCTCTGTCATCTGCTGCGAGTTCTGGCCAAAGTTCGACAAGGCATCCAAGGCCTGTTTCAGAGCCGTGCGACCCTCCTTGTCGATATAATTCTCGGCCATCCTCAGAGCGGCATCAGCATTGTCGATGGCCTTCTCCGCAGCAGCGATGTCATCCTGGCTGTCCCTAGTGGCTTTGGAAGCTGTAGCAATGTTCTGGGCAATCTCCCCAAGCTTCACAAGCACCTCGCTCAAGGAGCGCCTCAGCTCATTGATCTGTGCCCCAACAGTCCCATCTCCAGCTGAAAGTAACAACATGACAGTATCAAGTCATGGAAGACAGACACATAAAGAGAAATGTTGTGGGAAGTAAAGATGACTAAGGTGTTAAATCTCTATCAAGTTATGACTGGTCTTTTGAAACTGAGGCTTACAAGACTGGTAAGCTATGGTAAATTTATGCTATGGTAAGGGTATGCTATAGTACAGCATGGTACAATGTGATTAATGTATGCTATGGTAAAGGTATGTTATGCTAAAGGTAAGCTATGACATAGCATCGCATGGTATGATAAAGGTACTCTATGGTAAAGGTATGCTATAGTACAGCATGGTACAGTATGATAAGGGTAGGCTATGGTTAGGTATGTTATGTTTAGGTATGCTATGATAAAGGTATGCTATACATTACCCACAGAGTGCTGATGGTCTGTAAAAATATGGGACGCTCTGCCCATATGCCCGATGCGCCGAAAGGCGTGAAAAGGGAACTTTACTTTTTTTTTATAGTAAAAGTATGCTATGGTAAATGTATGCTATGGTAAATGTATGCTATGGTAAGAGGTATGCTATGGTAAAGGTATGCTATAGTACAGCATGGTACAGTATGATAAGGGTAGGCTATGGTTAGGTATGTTATGTTTAGGTGTGCTATGATAAAGGTATGCTATTGTAAAAGTATGCTATGGTAAATGTATGCTATGGTAAATGTATGCTATGGTAAATGTATGCTATGGTAAGAGGTATGCTATGGTAAATGTATGCTATGGTAAATGTATGCTATGGTAAATGTATGCTATGGTAAATGTATGCTATGGTAAATGTATGCTATGGTAAATGTATGCTATGGTAAATGTATGCTATGGTAAATGTATGCTATGGTAAGAGGTATGCTATGGTAAATGTATGCTATGGTAAGAGGTATGCTATGGTAAATGTATGCTATGTTATGTTAAAGCAGGGCATGCTAGGGTAAAGTATGTTGTGGTAAGAGTAGGATTCACTATGGTAATCAGTGGTTGAATGCCTTGGTGCAGCATGGTATGCCATGGTAAATGTATGCTATAAAGACTGGTAAGCTAAGGTGAAAATTGGATGCTATAGTACAGCACAGTATGCTCTGGTAAAGATGGGTATGCCAAGGTAAAACATGATATGCTGTTGTCAAAACTGGCACAGCATGGTATGCTATGGTGAAGACTAGTATGTTCTGGTACAGCATGGTATGCTATGGTAAAGACTGACATGTTGTGGTACAGCATGGTATGCTATGGTAAAGACTGACATGTTGTGGTACAGCATGGTATGCTATGGTAAAGACTGACATGTTGTTGTACAGCATGGTATGCTATGGTAAAGACTGACATGTTGTGGTACAGCATGGTATGCTATGGTAAAGACTGACATGTTGTGGTACAGCATGGTATGTTATGGTGAAAACTAGTATGTTCTGGTACAGCATGGTATGCTATGGTGAAGGACTGGTATCTTTTGGTTCAGCATGGCATGCTATGGTAAAGACTGGTATGTTTTGGTACAACATGGCATGCTATGGTGAAGGACTGGTATCTTTTGGTTCAGCATGGCATGCTATTGTCAAGACTGGTATGTTTTGGTACAGACTGGGGACTGTTAGGTTTTGGTAAAGTATGTATACCATGGTAAAGACTTGTATGTTTTGGTAAAATATGGTGACAAGTAGGACGCTTTGGTATAGCATGGTATGCTATGGTAGCAACCAGTAAGTTATGGTACAACATGGCAGGCTATCCAAAAAAACACTATTAACCCTCTTAGCACGGACGGGCCGATTATCGGCCGGCAGATGTCTGGCCAAAAACACGGAACGGCCGACGATCGGCCCGATCGTGTTTCGCCTCGAACCGCTAAGAAATCTCCTACTTTGAAACACTGAAAGTGATTCATTTATATTAACTGCGGTATCAGCTTTACACATGGCGACTTTCAAGTGTTTGGTATCGAAGTGAAAATTGTTGTTGAATTTTTTAGATAGTGACCTGAATCGATGAAAGTATGTCTGACTCGTATGTTTCTGCCCCTAAACTTGATGTTGATAAAACATTTGAATCAAGTGATGACACTAATTCTGTTGATACTGATGCAGGATTTAGTGTTAGTAGTAATAGTGGGAATCAGATGGGGACGCTGTTGTGTTCAGACCACAGCCCAACCATGGCTCAGGGTGTATCCACCCGAAGGTGTTGACACTCCGGCACATCCATTTCTAGTGCTGACTGATGGTGAAAAACACATGTCACCTAAAGATATTATTGCTGTTTCACATATATATACCTGTTTTTGACTATTGAATTGCTTACAACATTTGTAAAAAGGCCAAAGATCAATAAAAAGATTTCAAATTAAAAAAATTTTTGTTTTTAGTTTTATGTTTCAAGCATTGAAGTTGAAAATTCAAATTCATATTTTCTATTTTCAGATATGCAAATGAGATAATTTGCATATACATCAATTAATTTTAACGATATTGTGAAAATCACGAACTTCAATCTATATCCTTCAAATAGATATATTATTTCATAGGGGTCAGAATAACAGAAATCTGTCAAAAAAATTAAATAAAGTAATAACCAAATTCACTGAAAAAATGCTCCGTGTTTTTGGCTAGACCTCTGAAAAACTTCCCGTGCTAAAAGGGTTAATATTGAGTACATTATAATCTCTAAATGTAAGGGTGACCTACTTGAAGTGGCCCTGGCATCCCGCAGCAATACATTGACTGAAGTATTGACCTTCTGTAAATAGGAGATGAACTCGGAGTCATTGAACAAGCTCGGGTTGTCTGTGGTTTTTTCAATGAGGAGTATCAATTCTCGCAGCTTGGCCCTGTGAGTGTTGACCTGTCGCTGGACCAGGTTGTAGCACTGTGGGCAGTCTGTAGGGAGGACCAGTTCAGTTTACATTTGCTGGAAAAGGTGATTATCAAAGCAAAAAGACACTAGCCTCTCCTTCCCTTTCTCTTTTACTTTCCTCTTTTGTACTGAGGGAGAAGACATGTTTTGGTTCTTCTGACTGGCTGTTGTAGAATTCTCTGATGTTGTTAGAAGAATCAGGACTAAGAGCACTAAAAGAAACCAAATTTAAAAAAAAAAAAAAAAAAACGCCCACCGGAATCACCTCACAAAGAGAAACCAAATGAAAAATAGAAAAAGAAAACAACAATTAACAGCATATACAAATGAAACAAGAATAACAACGCGTTCGTGCGTGCGCGTGCGCACGCACGCACGCACACACACACTCACTCTCACACACACAACAACAACAACAAGCTTAACAGTACAAAAATAAAGAAAGAAGATTAACTGAATAAAAAAGAAACAAGATTAACAGCACAAAAAGGAAACAAGATTAACAGCGAGCACATGCACACACACACTAGAAAAGATAAAAGAAGAAACAAGATTAATAACACTAAAAGAAAAAAAATTTTAAAAAAAAAGGAAGCAAGACTAAGAGAAAAATAAAAATAAACCAAATTAACGAATGAAATCAAAGTAGTCAAGTGGTTTGAGATGTAGAGGGCATGTATGATAGTTACGGACGAAAATGGCAATAAAATGGAAAATATAAGGGGACGAAAATGAACCCCCCCCCCCCCCCCCCCCCCCCCCCCCCCCCCCCCCGAAACCCTAAAATGAATGTTGATGAGAGAGGCCAAAGATGCTTGACTGGATTCCATCCATGATATTAAACTGACTGCATAGGACAGAACAGAATGGAGGAATAGACTGCAAGCCTTATTTGGCATTTTATAGCACACCAGAATAATAAATAAATGAATGAATGAATGAATGAATGAATGAATGAATGAATGAATGAATGAATGAATGAATGAATGAATGAATGAATGAATGACCAAAGCAAGCTAAACAAATGTAATGAGGAGATTTTGTGAATTCATAATAAAATTATTTCTTACTTACCCAAACAGCCTGCAGCAATATTGTACTTTGTTCTCCATACATCTGTCGCAGCTCCGACCGTCAACATTTTCCTTACAAGGGCAATAACCATAGGGGTCACACTGAAGATCTGTCGACCCAATGGGGTCACAGTTACAAGCTGTGGACAGAAGAAATAACGAGTGTCAAGAGAGAAAACTGCTATATGATGACAATATTTTAGAAAAGACAATTGGACACACACTTGTCCTCCAGGCTGGGGGTTGAAGTGTGGTGTGAGGGGGTCTACACTATAATGGTGCTCTTTTCCATGCACCTGTTCTGTATTTATGTGTCTTCTGCTGTGGTGATATAAGCTTATCTAGAGTTCAAACATTTTGGGTGGGCATCATGCTTTATTAATTGGTCAGTACTGTGAAACATGAACTACACTGTACGGGTCAGATCAACTTCTTACAGCAGAACGCGGACTAATGCTAACGTTCTCTATAACTTCTCTGTATTAATGTAGTTTAACCTCACTTCTCATCAGGACAATCTCCTAATGTACATACTTTTCTAGCAATCAAAGTTAAACTATTTAACAACTCATTTACTCTATATTCAACGTATTTAACACTACACCTGTCCTCTTTGACTTCTGGTTCACAAATGACCTCAATTTCACATCCTGTTTTTTTATCACTGGTCTCTTCGGCCTTGGGTATTTCGTGCTGAATGTTATCTTGCACTGGCTTTCGGCCTAATTTGTTATGACCATGAGCTACAATCTGAAACATGGTCATCACAGACACAACCTGAGATATGTTTCTGTCGGCCAATGGACATCACCCATCGTGTGCTGACTGGTCTGTAAAATTATCTTCTGCTCCTCAAAGTCCATACCCTGTGGTATTGGTAGTCTTGTCTATCCACAACCTTCTGTCTCATGCACTTTCAATCAACTCTGACACAGATGATCCTCCATGCCGTGAAGTCAAACTGTCCAGCATATTCTCTCTCGGTCTCCCTCTGCCTCTCTTCCCTTCCAACTTTCCTACCGTCACGATGTGCTCCAGTTTTCTCCTTCTCATAGCATGGCCTTTATAGAGGTCAAGCATAATGTGCCCAATTGCGCTGCAGGCGGGAAAAAAGTCCTTCACCTATTCATGTTCCTGCACAGATGTAGCTAGAACCCATGAGACCACACATAGACTGACCGCAAGAGTTTCAACTCACCCGTGCAGCCAGAAGGTGAGAAGCCATAGTGGTACCGCTCACATTCGTCACATCTGCGCCCAGAGACCCCAGGTTTGCACGAACACCTGCCGCTGGCCTCCTCACAGGTGTAGTTCAGGGAGCCAACTTCGCTGCATTCACATGGAGAGCAACCTAGGATTTGTCAATGGTATGTCAGTGAGTCTATATGTCAATGGTGTGTACACATGTTAACAGTATGCCTACAGTACACCTATATATCTATGGTATGTCTATATGTCAATAATAATGATAAGCGACTTATATAACTTTATGGCTGAACAGGGTTTCTGCAGATAGCTGACCATTTCACCCACCAAGTGGTGATTGGTCTTTTAAAAATATAGGTCTGGCCCTATATACCCCCATATGCCTGAAGGCAAGGAAAAAGGTTCTTTACTTTAGTAAAGAAATTGTACGCCATTGGTATGTTAATTATACGATAATGGTGGGTGTATGTGTGTTCCCGCATAATTGTCTCTTACTGTATATGTTTATGGTATGCACATATGTCAATAGTGTCAAATATGCCAGGCAATAAACTAACTACAGAATATGCTATCTGTGTTCTCTTTATTCAAATTGAAAGTATAAACACTTTGACTCTCTGTATTTCTTTGGCTTTGTGGGTTCCAGCGTAAGTTAATTCTGGTTACAATATTAACAAATTGTCTCGATAAATGCCCCTTAACTCTTCCAGTCCCAGAAGGTCCCATCAAACTGATGAGGGAGGTAAGAATGACAGCATTAAACTCATGGGTATACTAATTCCAAATTACTAATTCTAAGATTTTGTGTAAATGATTCCTCTCCTAAACCTAAGACATGTTTGTTTGCATTCACCGGTTGTAAACTCCAGAAGAAAGACCTGGTTTCTTGTCCATTCCTCGACTTTGGCTTTGTTCAAGGACTTGAGTTTTGCATGTGCATCCATTTGATAGATCTGGCTTATAGGTATGCAGACTGCTGGTTCCTTGCCTCTCAGGCAGATGCACTCCAACTTTAAAGAAAGCCCCCAATTAGTCAACTCCTACGACTTGTGTGTTGGGGAGGCAGTGGGTCTAATCATGTTTTCACCATAATTGGACCCCAAATCCCACACGAGGAAATTAAGATATGAAACACAGATAACTTATTTAGTGGCATACACAAATAATATCCAGTCCCAAATGATGTGCTGCTTGGGAAAAAAACGTGTTGAGAGGCTGATAATTCACAAAACAACATACCCTCTCCGCTGGCGATGTTCCAATATCCCTGCTGGCACATCACACACTGTCGCCCAATCACATTAGGGAGACACAGGCACTGGCCAGTTCGCTGATCACACTCACTGGTGCCAGGCTGGCTGACGGTGCCGCTATGGAAGCAGCTGCAGGCCGTGCACACCCCGGCACTGTCATTGTAGAAGTTGGGCAGGCACTGGTCGCAGAAGAAGCCTCCAGTGTTACGAATACATTTGAGACACTCGCCAGTTGTGCTGGAGAATAAAACAAACAATTTTTTTAAAAAAAAGCAATACAATTAAAATGTTAAAAAACACCATACACAAAAAACAAAAGGACACAGTTCACAACCAGAAAATACATAATGACCTTGAAACTCAGGCTTTACAAATTTGAGCAGATCAGTCACAGTTATGATGGTCTGGACATGAATCTGATTGTGAGAGAAATGGCCACCATGGCAGGCCAAGAACCAGGAAACCAGACCACCAGGACGACCCAGGTTGGCTGGGAAGACAATATCTGACAATCCCTGACTGAAAGAGGACTGGAATGGAACAAAGCCAAAAATGACAACCACTGATAGAGAAGTCTGGCGATCTCTCTGGCAAACTTCTACACCCCCAGGTAGAAGAAAAGCGACTAAGTTAGTAATTAAGGTAAAAAGACGGAGAAAAGTCAGAATACTCTGACCTCCATATGCAGGTTCCAGAACCCCACTGTAAGGTAAACTTTAACAGATCCACTGCCTCCCCAACAGGAATGCTTTAAGAGGTGACTAACTGGGGGCTTCCTTTAAAGTCGGAGTGCAAATGTAAAACAGATGTGCACGTAAAACTCAGGTTCTGGAACAAGACCAAAGTACAGAGGTGGACAAACATCCAGAACTTTCCGCCAGAGTTTACAACCAGTGAACACGAAGAAAAAGACAATACTATGGAAAAAACGGAATACAGAACATGATGGTCACATTTTTTTTTTTTAAAGAAAATAAAGCTAAAGTTCCTTTTCTGCAAATGTGAGACACATTTCTATCCCAAAAACTGTATAGGCAAACTGGCACTTGATGAGTGATACGGTCAATATTATGCCAGTCATCGTTACTTTCCAGAACTTATCTGGTACGCATTTACAAGCAAAGTCAACCGAGCAGTCCCTGTCAATTTTTAAATTATTCTGGCCTACAATCCGCTCCATGTGATGAAAAACTGGTGATTCTTCTTTATCTTCACTTTCGCTGGCTGTAAATTTCAGCGGAGAGTTCTGGTTGTTCTTTCACTTCTGGATCTTAGTCTTGTTCCAAAATTTGAACTTTGCGTGCACATTCGTTTTACAAATCTAGCATTTCTGCTTGCAGACTGCTGGCTCCTTGCCTCTCAGAAAGATGCACTCTGACTTCGAAGAAAGCACACCTAATTAGTCAACTCTTACAACACGCTTATTAGGGAGGTTGTGCGCGCCCCCCCCCCCCCCCCCCCCCCCCCCCACCGCGCACCATGCACCAGTGCATGGGCACACACAAACACACACTGGGGTGCCAGAACCCATACATGAAAAACTCAGGTGAACGAAAACAATCTCAAGCTGTCTGTTGCTTTTTCTCCCTAAATAAATTCACAACTATGTCTGACAAAGTACGAAGAACAAGAAGAATAAAAAGAAGAAAGAGAAGAAAAAAAAGTAAGGAAAAAAACGATGCCTTCAAACTGACTAACATAATGATGATGATCTATGAAATATTTAAACTTAAATGTTCTACTCTTCACTTACGAATTGCAGTTTCCAACAGCATTTGGATCGATGTTGCCATTGCAGGTACAAGGCATACAGCTGCTGGGCTGGCCAGTAAACTGACCAGAAGGATCTCCAAAGTAACCATCCAAGCAGAGCTCACACAGATTTCCTAAAGGATGCCAGACAAACAAACAGCAGGGTTCATAGCCAAATTTACCAATCAATTTCAAGGCTTTTCAAGGTCTTTTTCAAGGTCTCGGTGTAATACTGAAACAACATCTTTGCCTTGTTCAAGGGTGTACAGAACACACAATGTACTTCATTCGTGCCACATGTGTTGGTATACCAGCACATATATCATCATCATCATGTAGCAGGTCCTCTGTCCTGGAAAAAACTCGGTCTCTCACCAGCTCTCCCATCTCATGTACTTTTTTTATACTCAAGGAGTCACTTATATCCTGTGCCCTTCTTTGTGTTGGTCTGCCCCTGCGCTTGATATAGTGTTTGAAAATTTTTTAAAGACTTGGTGGTAGAGGGCAGCAGGTGGTGTAGAAGGCTGAGATGGTAAGGGTGAGACAGAGGAGGTGAGAAAGGTGAGAGAACAAAGTTTAAGAAAATAAAGAGGGAACTGAGACAGGGAGAGAAAGAAGGTAGAAAGAAATAAGATGAGATATAGAGGGAAGAGGGTAGCAGGAAGGGGTGCACCCCCTCCCCCAGGTGTCAACAATGTGGGAGGAGAAAGGAAAAGAGGGGGGGGGGGTGACGGCAAATGTGTTTTTAAAAGTACACATATATTTAATGTGTGTGAGGGAGGGGGGAGTGATGGACATGAAATGTTCTGCACTAGGCAACACATAACCTTCTACACCAACTGAAGGTATGGAGAAAGAGAAGGAGAGAGGAGAGGGAGAGGGAAGTGAGGGAGAGCGGCAAATACAAAGAGAAAGAGAGAGGAAGGCAGTGACAGACAGGCAGAGAGTGAGGAACAGGTAGGACAAAATGTAAGGGGGGAGGAAGGAAGATGGACAGAGACTTAGGCCCACTAAGAAAACAAACACATCAAAAGAAAATATCCACTATGTTTTACGTTGAACGCCCCGCCCCCCCTTTTAACCATAACACAACTTCCTGTGTACTTGAGTTGCTAGGAAAAGAGTTATGGAGCCACACATTTACTAAACATTTAAACAACAAATAAAATAGGAAAAAGGGGGGGGGGGGGGGAGACAGGACATGAGAGAGTAAAAGGAAAGATAGAGAGAAAGAAAAGAAGATAAAGATCAGAGGGGAGGGTGAGAGACAATGCAGCAGACGGGAAGGAAGGAGCAATAGGTAGAAGAGTGAAAGAGGGAGGCAAGGGAGAGAAAAAGAGAGAGAGAGGGGTGAGACAACAGAAGAGGGAATCTCGGGCAGTCTTGTTGTTAACAGGCGCAACACAATTACACCCTAGGACAGTGGTTGTCAACCCACTTAGGGGTGGAACAACCCTTTCACATGAGTCGCCTAAGTCCATCAGCAGAAAACACATATTTACTGAAGTTAAGAAGCAGCATCAAAAATAATGTTATTCTTGGGGTTGCCACAACATAAGGAACTGTATCAAAGGATCACAGTATTAGGAAGGTTGAGAACCATTGCCCTGGGATGAAATGAGAAGAAGAAAAAAGAAGACCACATCCTACCTCCATGTCCAACTTGGCACTCAGTACAGACCACATCCTCGTTGGGCAGCTGAATGCATGGCCCACCATTTGGACAAGGACATGGCCTGCAGTCGCCTGGTGTACCCTGTGTCGCGTCACCATAGTAGCCCCGGGCGCATCGCTCGCAGAAGTCACCTTCAGTGTTGTGGCTGCATATGCAACGACCTTGAACATTAAAACAATACAATTCTTGCTGAAGTTAAACAACAATCTCTGCTCTCATGTTTAAAAAAAACATGTGAAAGAAATAAACAAATGAGTTTTATTCCTACACAACATTTCACAAGTGTTTATAACAGACTAACTAAAAACCGAAACTAAACCAAAACTTATTTAAACTTTCTCTGTACCTGAAGGTTTGTGTATATCTGTGCACATGTGTCACTTAAAAAACATCTAAACCAAACCAAACCAATCTAAACAAAACTCTCTCTGTACTTGAAGGTGTGTGTATATATCTGTGAACATATATTACTTGAAAGCATATCTAAATGAAACTCTCTCTGTACTTGAAGGTTTGTGTACATCTGTCCACATGTGACACTTGAAAACATATCTAAACAAAACTCTCTCTGCATTTGAAGGTTTGTGTATATCTGTGCACATGTGTCCCTTGAAAAAATATCTAAACAAAACTCTCTCTATACTTGAAGGTTTGTGTATATCTGTACACATGTGTCACTTAAAAACATCTAAACAAAACTCTCTCTGCACCTGAAGGTTTGTGTATATCTGTGCACATGTTTCACTTGAAAACACATCTAAACAAAACTCTCTCTGCACCTGAAGGTTTGTGAATATATGTGCACAAGTGTCACTTGAAAACATATCTAAACGAAGCTCTCTCTGTACTTGACGGTTTGTGTATATCTGTGCAAATGTCCCTTTAAAACATATCTAAACAAAACTCTCTCTGTACTTGAAGGTTTGTGTATATCTGTGCACATGTGTCACTTGAAAACATATCTAAACCAAACTATTTCTGTACTTGAAGGTTTGTGTATATCTGTGCACATGTGTCACTTGAAAACATATCTAAATCAAACTATCTGTGTACTTGAAGGTTTGTGTATATCTGTGCACATGTGTCACTTGAAAACATATCTAAACTAAACCAAACCAATATAAACTAAACCCAATCACTCTCTGCAATTGAAGGTCTGTGTATATTTGTCCACGTGTGAGTACACATCTGTGCATGCATGTGAATGCTTTGAATTTATTATTCTTTTCTTCTGCATTTGCACTTAAAAGGGCAGTTGGGAGAATGTGCTGTGGTTTACAGCTAGGCTGCGATATCTGCACCTTTTGGCAAAACTTTTAGGAAATCAGTTACGACATGCTTGTTCTGGTGGCATTGAGTCTAAGCTGTAAACCACAATGAAACATGCCAAATGCCTTCAAAAGGGTAAAAGGAAGGAAGGAAGGGAAGGAAGCGAAGGAAGGAAGGAAGAAAGAAGAAAGAATGAGGAGGATAATGAGAAGTAGAAGGAGGATGAGGAGTAGAAGGAGGAGAAGGAGGAGGAGAAGGAGATAGCAAAGTTAGTGCAGAAGTCCCATCCTACTTCTGTAAACCTGTACACACCTGTGTTGACATCACAACTGTCTGAGTGGCCGTTACATGTGCAGGGCACACATCTGGAGAAGGGTCCCCCGTTGGGAGGGTCTCTCTTGTAGCCCTGCAGGCAAGACTCACAGAACTGACCGATGTAGCCTTCTGGGCAGCTGCAGGACTCAACCCACGTGACATCATCTCCGCCATAGCCCTGACGGGCAGTTTGCAAATTAACATTGTCGATGAAGCCCACTCCTATTTAATGAAAGTCAAGCATACAAATTATCAGTTACAAACACATTTACAAATTATTTTTGTGGGGTCTGTTTACCCTTCTGCCTTCTTCTTCTTCAAGTTCACCAGCTGTACACTGTGGCGGAAAGTTCTGGTTCTGGTTGAACTGCAGTCCTGCTCCAGAACCTGAGTGTTGCGTGTGCATCAGTTTTACAGATCTCATTCTCTTGAATACAGACTGTTGGCTCCTTGCCTCTCCGGCAGATGCACTCCGACTTCAAAGGAAGCTCCCCAATTAGTCGACTCTTACGACATGCTTTTGAGGAGGCAGTGGGTCTATTCTTGTTTTCCCCACAATGGGGCCTCGGAACCCACACGGGATTCTGCCTTGAAAAGCCACGAAATCGACATTTCCGGCTGGAACTACTTCCCCGTAACAGCCTCTTTTCCGACTCACTATAGAAAAATGTGTACAAGATGTTTAACTAATGCAATAAATTGCACCTGTGTCTGCGCCAACTAAATTTTCTTCATTTTTTAAGGGGGAAAAGGGGGGGGGGGTGTAATACATTTTTAAATGGTCTAATTTATACCAGTTCCTACTTCATATTTTTCCCCATTGGTGATAGTGGGTTATCTCAGACAACCAGGTCACAGGGTCAAGTCAGTGTCCTCGTATAATTAATTTACAGGCCGCAAGAGATGTAAAACTGAGAATAAATCAGGCAAATGGTTATGTGGTTTCTCCTAATGGTATTCCACTCCGAGATGTGGAGTCGTACACCTATTTGGGCAGTAATGTAAATTTTTTTTTTTTAACAATGGGTCAACATCATGGCGCATGGGTAGTAACCCATAAGTGCTCCGTTCTTCTTCTAACTCAAGTCAGAGTCCGAAGAAGTTCAGCACAGTGCACAGGCTCTGTAGCACCGGCGAGGATCCTGAAATACTTTGGGTAGATTGCTAAATCTAAATTTTGCCCGGGCAGCACCATTGGGCTACTCTTTTCTATTTCTAACTGCCAAGGGATTTTTTACATGCACAACAATGCACACAGACGTCTGATCTTACTACCCAGAGACCAGGGGGAATTACTAGAAGTTCAAGTCCGCGTAAAAAAATCCCAGCCTTTACAGGGGATTGAACCCTGAACCTCTAGCACTCGAGGCGGACAGCATGCTTCGAAACCACGCAGCTCCCTAATGTAGATAAAGACAGGGGAAATTATAGAAATATAAAAAAAATAATACCAATGGCAAGAGGAGCTTTCATTGCACTAGGAAATGTGTGATAGTTACGAGAAATTTAATACTAAACTTAAAATATTTAATTCTAATATTAAATAGTACTGCTGTATGGAGCACAAACATGGAGAATAACTAAGGCAATTACTAATAAAACTAATAAACTACATACATTTATTAACTGTGCCTGCGCAGAACAGAGGGAATTAAATGTGTGAGAGAATCACTAATGTAGAGCTTTGGGAGAGATTATTCAGGTTCTAGTGGTGAAGAAAAGACACTGGCATCTCTAGGACACAAACTGAGAAAACCTGAGAAAAATATAACTAGAATGTCTTGGCAATGGAACCCTAGGGGCACAGAAATAAAGGCAGACATAAAAAAAACATAAGAAGATCCAAGCTCAAGAGTGAAGTTAAAAAGATACTGAGGACACTGCATGCAAGAGCGAAGGATAGAACAACTTGGGGTGAGTTAGTTGTAAACCATTTTATTCTAAGCTGCTTCTGTTTTTACTGATTACTTTCTTACTCGATACAGTATTTGTTTTTGTTTTGGATGACAAATTAATTTTGGGCAACTTTTTTGTGTGTGTGGTGAAATGTGTACACTGACGGTTTTTATAAGGAGTTTTATTTTCATGAATTTCACCCCACCCTAAAAAATGGAAAGTGCGAGAGCTTGGCTTTATTTGTTTTTTCTAGGTCGCTGGGGGAAAGGGTTTATTTTTTTTTAAAAACTTTTTTTACACACGGATATATCTATTTTTCCTGTCACAGATCACACACAGATAATTTCACCAAACTGCACAAACTCTGCAGTCCCAGCAAGGAACTAAATGTACGTACAACAGAATTATACATCACTGCAGTGTTTCCCCATTGTGAATTTGAACAAAGAAGACATGAAATACCTTATGTAATAATTCTACTTGTGTATAGCCAGCTTACTGTGCCCGACTACTTCTATCAACGACAAACTGATATTTGCATTTACTCATCAATTAGCAAACCCTTTACAGAATGTCGCTTTCTTCACGGCACGCCTAAAAGTATCCCTTTCCCTAGCCAGCTCTCCAAGCCACAAGTGCTTTCAATGCCAATGCATCTTCAATGTCCTGTATCCATCTTCGCGGTGGTCGACCCGTGCCTCGCCTTCCACAAACTGCACCCTTCATCATTCTCTTTTCCAAGCCACCATAACGCTTGATGTGGCCAAAATACTTCAACTTTCGGGACAGGATGTTTATGAGCCAGTTCTCCCTGATGTTCAACTCATTTAGAATGTCAATGTTTTTCATCTTCTTGATCCATGGTATTCTAAGAATTTTTCTTTAACATTTCAATTCAAAAGCTACAATCTGTTTCCTCCATGAGTGAGTGAGAGTCCAGGACTCGCAACCATAAGTTGCCACAGGAAATATTCATTATCTGAAGATGTGAAGATTTTTACTTTAACCAGTTTACTAGTGCTTTGCCATAGATTCTTAGCTGTTTAACCTCTGCATTGCTAATGCAAGTATGCCTTTACTAAGTCTGCATATTTCTAGATTGTACAGGGACTGATTGTTTGTTTGCCAGTTTCTCAAATGAGGTGGTGAGGGAAACTTCCTTTGGTTTTTACTAGCACAGGAAAGGAGCAAGTAGGGGTGACCTGACTGCAGTGAAGCTGAAACCAAGACTAAGTCTAAGGTGATCTTCCATGCATGTACAAGGTCTGTACAGATGTTGCTTATCTGTATGCATACTGTTGGTTCCTTGCCTCTCAGACAGATGCACTCCTGAAACCACTAATTAGTCGCCTCCAATTAATGTTTGTTTGAGGCTCTGAAATCAGACGGGGATAAACAATCTGAAATAGGTTATTAGCTATCTTTCTGAGTATATCTATGCCATCCACAGACTAAATAAGCTGACACAACTCACCTTTATCACTGTCAGACTAAATAAGCTGACACAATTCACCTTTATCTTTGTCAGACTAAATAAGCTGTCACAACTCACCTTTATCATTGTCAGACTAAATAAGCTGACACAATTCACCTTTATCACTGTCAGACTAAATAAGCTGACACAATTCACCTTTATCATTGTCAGACTAAATAAGCTGACACAATTCACCTTTATCATTGTCAGACTAAATAAGCTGACACAATTCACCGTTATCATTGTCAGACTAAATAAGCTGACACAATTCACCTTTATCACTGTCAGACTAAATAAGCTGACACAATTCACCTTTATCATTGTCAGACTAAATAAGCTGACACAATTCACCTTTATCATTGTCAGACTAAATAAGCTGACACAATTCACCTTTATCATTGTCAGACTAAATAAGCTGACACAATTCACCTTTATCACTGTCAGACTAAATAAGCTGTCACAATTCACCTTTATCACTGTCAGACTAAATAAGCTGACACAATTCACCGTTTATCTTTGTCAGACTAAATAAGCTGTCACAACTCACCTTTATCATTGTAGGTGCCCCTAATCTTGAGGTTGGTCACGTTGGATAGGACTCCAATAAAATCTGTAGCCTTAATCCTCGGGGCCCATTGGTACTGGGGGTTCTCGTGAAGCCTGAAGGCAAAAGATTTCTCATCGATACTGGGGATGGGGTTGGACTGGGCAAAGATGTGGGTGGAGAGTGACTGTCCTGAACCTTCTAGAATGATGTCGACAACTGAAGGCCGTGCCGTTTCTTCTCCGATCCGCAGGTCAAAGGTCAGGAACTGGTTGTAGCTAAAACGCTGGTCACCATGGTAACGAGCTAGGTGGAAGAATACAAATAATCATGCCAATAGCACAACAGGCATGTGATGTTAGACATGTTTTCACAGACCAATCTGCACAAAGTGGGTGATGTGGTCAAAATCTTGCCAGCTGCCTTTACTTCCCAGGATAATACATGATGCCCATTTAAGGCTGCACTGACCCGGGATCCAAATCTCTCCCAATGCTGATTCAAACCCAAAACCTTCAGGCCAGCAAGCAAGTGCTTCGCCAACTACACCACCATGGCTACTGCGTAAAATATAACTGTTTTATTTCTGTTTCACTTAACCTCTTAATTCGTTCTAGGACCCCCCCCCCCCCCCCCCCCCCCCCCCCCCCCTTTCCCCCAATCACAATATTACTTTCAAAAATAAAGATTATCATTCCGTGATGGCAATGCTTGATTTTTTTTTTTTTTTTTTTTTGCCAAAGGGAAAACAGAGTGGAGTTACTACCATGACGGTATAGTCTTTCATCATCAAGTGACAAGGTCATGTGACTTAATTTATTTAAAAGTTATTAAGATGCTGTCGAATAATGCCAAGAGTTCCCGCCCCTCCAGCTGGCATCCTGAATTTCATCTTGGATTTCTGAACAAGAGACAAAAGTCAAGTCGGGAGATGTGAACCAGCGTCACTGCACACAATTATAAACCATAAGTGCTCTGCCACCAGTAGGGACAGCTGATAATAAGAAACTGTCCGCCTGTGTCACCGTCCGAACGCAACTCGATAGCTACAGCGATGTTCCTCCATTTACCCCAGAGTGGTTAACTCTGGTACCCATTACCTAGAGGCTGGGTGAACCCCGGTAACCGCCCGGTTTCGAACATTGGCCATGGGCTGCAGCGAGTCGCAGCTAGATTTGAAAGTGAGTCTCCTTTCAACTGCACTAACACGGCCTCTGGTTTCTGAACAAGAGAATGGAGAGACAATAAAATATACAGGCATAGCTACAAACACTTGAAGTGACCAAGAGGAAAGAGAGGGCCAATCACAGAGACAAATGGAGGCGGGTGATATCCACAGCAATAATTTTCTTCTTCTTTGCGTTCACCGGCTGTTAACTCCAGTAAGAAGTTCTGGCTGTTCCTCCACCTTTGGACTTTAGTCTTGTTCCAGAACCTGAGTGTTGTGTGCACATCAACTTTACAGATCTGGCTTATCTGTATGCAGACTGTTGGTTCCTTGCCTCTCAGGCAGATGTATTCTGACTCTCAAGCAAGCCCCCAGCTTGCTGGGGAGGTAGTGGGTCCATTCTTGTTTTTTCCCTACAATGGGGCTCCGGAACCACAAGGGGAATGTCGAATGCTGAATTAAGAATCGACATCATAGTATTCAGGACACTCAATTTTTTTTTACGTATCCAGAAACCATGAGTTGTAAACCCTTTGGCTCGGTACTATGGATATCGCAACCCTTCGGTATTGATTCCATTATAGGTACCGTTAATCTGGGAGAAATGTGGCTTTTCTGCCTACCCCCGGGAGTGAGCCCGGACCACAAGGAGTTCGTCGGGCGGACACTCCAATAAGCGCTCCATCCCCAACTTCAGCAGCAAGCAAAGAGTTCCAATTCGAAAGGCACCAGTAAACCAGAAGAGGATATTAGTGACACAGGAAAGCACATTAAGAACAGCAGTACTCACACGGCGCTGTAAAGTATACAGCCTCGTTGCTCTCGGCCGACACCCCTAGGTTTTGGATGACCCCATTATATTGGGTCTCCACTTCTCGGTTGCTTCTGGTGAATGCCGTCCATCTTTGTTTGCCTGCAAAAGTACAATATCATGTCTAAAACAATCAAGGACCAAACACGTAATAAACGGAATATAACAATTTCTGCTAAAAATTTATCTTGAATTTAACAATTAATGACCAAAGCTTGCATATAACAATTAATGCCCAAAACAAAATGTTAGGAAAACAAAATGTTAGGAAGTCAAAATGTTAAATAGATTTAAACAGATTATGAATTTGGTTGACTCTTCCCTTCAAACGATCTTAGATTCGTCAGATTACACAAAATTTAGGAAGACAAAAAGTCTAAAGTCAGGAAGGTTTTTCCACGATGTGTGGAAGACAACCTCATGTTAGGAAGCCCAGATTCATGTCATCAGTTCTCTTATGCTAGTCTACTTGAGGCTTCAGCAGAGGACTTCCCAGCCCCTGAGCATTCATTGCTGCCCATATCACCCACCTCAGGTCACTTTCATCTTCGTCTCCAGGTTAGCCCCCTTCTCTTTCCCTCTGGTGACCCATGTGAGAGCTGTTTGCAGGTTTGCTTTGTGGTCTAGATGGCCAAGCCATTCATCTTCCTCATGGTAATATACTGTCTAAAGTTTCTTGGTTTGTGTCATACTGACATTCTTTCAATATATCCCAAAAATTTTAGTAATATACATAGCTCTGTGGTGAAGGTGCCAGCTTGTCAATGGTGATTTAAACAGATTGGCAAAATGATGAGATTTTCGTTCCTCTGCAGTAATCACTCTCCCTTCACTGCCTCATCCTTCCAAAAGCAGCTCTCGATTTGGTCCAAAGATGTCGTCGTAAGACCCTCCCAGTGACACAAAATGCCAAAGATAGGAAGTTCAAAATGTTCAAAAGTAAAATTAAGGCCTTTTTCCAGGCCTTCAGATTAGGAACCACCTCAGACAGGTGCATTCTGACTTCGAAGGAAGCCCCAGATTAGTTGACTCTTACAACATGCCTTTTGGAAGAGGCAGTGGGTCTGTTTTTGTTTTTTCCATATTGCGGTCCCGGAACCCACAAGGGGACAATCATGCTGCAATTAGGAGTTAGTTGGACAGTAAGATGCAGATATCACAACCTAGGATATTCACAGCAGTGTACTGCAGTGGATTCCAGGTCATGTGGCCTAGAAAGCAACGAAACAGCGGACAGACTGGCCAGAAGCAGCGATGACATGGCACAATCAAACTGTGTCTACTCTCAGCCATTGATCTAGAACAGTGGTTCCCAACCTTCCTATGAAGTTCTTTCTTCTTCTTCTTCGTCCTATAGTCAATGCCGTGTGGCAGTAGTTGCGTCTATCCACAACCTTCTGTCTCATGTACTTTCAATCACGCTGAGAGGAATAACTGTACAGCATCTTTTCTGCTGGTCTCCCTCTGCATCTCCTTCCCTCTAACTCCAACTTTCCTATGCTGAATTAGGAATCGACATCACAGCACTCAGGACACCCCCATAAGTTCTAGTTGTTCATCTACTTCTGGACTGCAGTCCTGTTCAAGAATCTGAGTGTAAGGTGTGCATCTGTTCTACTGATTCATTTGTATGCAGACTGCTGGTTCCATGCCTCTCAGTTCCTAATTAGTTTACTCCTATGATGTACTTTTGGGCAGGCAGTGGATCTATTCTTGTTTTCCCCATAATAGGGCCCCGGAACTCATATGGAGAAGAGTCAGAAGGATCAAAGAAGAGAAAAACGGCCCAATAAAATAAGTAAGTCAACAGATTATCCTCACTGCACACCCAACCATTGAGTCCATAAATGCTTTGATTCCCTGCTCACTAAATCCGGCTGCGTACAGCACCTGATGACACCAGCCCCGTGTTGGCTTCTTATTCTTCTTTGCTTCCAGCACAGTGCTCTTGTCTGGCCACACCCTGCTCAACTGGCTACTCCTGCAGTCTGGTCGTGGTTGCAGATTCTGACACCTGGTTCTCGCAAACATCTAACTCAGCAGTTCTCAACCGGCCGGTCGCGATCCTTTTTTGGGTTTAAACGACCCTTTCACAGAGGTCGTGAGACTATCAGAAAACACATATTCAATGAAGTTATGATGGAAAAATAATTGTTTGGGGGGTCCCCACAACATTAGGGAGCTGCATTAGGAAGGCTGAGAGCCTCAGATCTAACTAAAAACCACAACACAACATGCCAACCCCGCTTGTAAGGGCAAAAGAAGAAGAGGAAGAAGAAGAAAAATAAGAAGGATCTATCTTAGGACAGGAACAGAAAACAACCCACCTGTCTCAAAATTAGAAGTGATGTTGACAGCCTGGTATCCAGGGGCTGAGCTGCAAACAGTAGAATGTCCATAACAGAAACACGACACGCATCCATAGGGGTCAGCCTCGGTCAGGCCAAAGTAGCCTGCCTTACATCTGTTGGAGATTGGAGAAGAGTGAATTATCATCACCAACAGTCATCATTTAGCAGGTTCTTTGCAGAATGTTGCTCTCATTACGGTCTGCGGGAAAGAAATTCCCTCTCTCACCAGCTCTCAAGCCTCGTGCATGCTCCTACCTGATGAGTAACTTATATATCCTGTGCCCATCTTTGTGATGGTCAGCCCCTGCCCCTCTCTCCTTTTACCAGGCCTTCTGCTCTTTTTCTTTCCAAACCGTGTGGTGCTTGAGATGGCCAAAATATTTCATCACTAGTATCACTAATCTAGAACTTGAGTTCTGTGTGCGCATCCATGTTACAGATCTGATGCATCTGCATGCAGACAGTTTGTTGGTTCCCTGTTTTACAAACAGATGCACTCCGACTTTAAAGGAAACACCGCTAATTAGTTCCCCTCCCCACAACATACCTGTTAAGGTGGCAATGGGTCTATTCTTTTTCTTCAAAATGGATCCCCAGAACTCACACAGGGTCATTACACACCTAAACAAATAAACTGGCTTCCTGGTTGAATATAAGGAGATCCCCCCGTGTGGGTTCCGGGGATCCATTATAGGGAAAAACAAGAATAGACCCACTGCCTACCCACAAGCATGTCGTAAGAGTCGACTAACTGGGAGCTTCCTTCAAAGTCGGAGTGCATCTGCCTGAGAGGCAAGAAACCAGCAGCCTGCATACAAATGTCAGATTTGTAAAACAGATGCACACACAAAACTCGGGTGTTGGAACAGGGCTGCAGTCCAGAAGTGGATGAGCAAGCAGAACTTTCAGCCAGAGTTTACAGCTGGTGAACGCAAAGAAGAAGAATATAAAGAGACAGAAACAAAATGCTCACTGGTCACACTGCCTGCCCTCCACATTCTCTTTGCAGGCACACAGACCAGTTCTGGAGTCACATCTTGGCTCGTTGTTGATGCTTCCTGCAGGCACACAGTCACATGGCCTGAAAGAACAAAACCAATCCAGAAAAAAAATTAGCTCTAAAAACAGTCACAAATTATGCTGAAAACTAACACAATACAAAATATGTGTGAGAGGCTCAGAGAAGCTAAAGGAAACATACACACAGATACATAAAGGAAACATACACACAGATACATAAAGGAAACATACACACAGATACATAAAGGAAACATACACACAGATACATAAAGGAAACATACACACAGATACATAAAGGAAACATACACACAGATACATAAAGGAAACATACACACAGATACAACTTCTAATTCTGATTCTTCAGTTAGTCCAGCATTGTTGGAGTTTACTAAAAGTATTAGGAAACAAAAACCATAACAGTCATGTAAGAGTTAACTGAATGCTTTCAGGTATGCCACACATACCACTGATGTAAGACTTAACTAACTATACTCAGATACACCACACATACCACTTATGTAAGACTTAACTATGTTCAGATACACCACACATACCAGTCATGTTAGACTTAACTAAATGTACTGAGATACAAAATAAATACCATTTCTGTAGCATTAAACTAAATATACTCAGATACACTACACATATCAATCATGTAAGACTTAAAATCATGTAAGACTTAACTTAATGTACTGAGACACACCACACATACCATTTCTGTAACAATAAACTAACTATACTTAGATACACCTCCCACATCAATCAAACTGTACTCAGATATGCCACATATACCAGTCAGGTAAGAGGTAATTAAATGTAATCTGACACACCACACATACCAATCATGTCAGAGTCAACTATATGTCATAAGACACACCACACATACCAGTCATGTCAGAGTCAACTATATGTCATAAGACACACCATACATAACAGTCATGTCAGAGTCAACTATGTCATAAGACACACCACACATACCTGTCATGCCAGAGTTACCTATATGTCATAAGACACACCAACTTACCGACATCCTGCATCGCTGAAATCATAATAATTGGGCAGGCAGCGGTCACACCTCTGACCAGTAACCCCAGGCTTGCAGGGGCATTGACCACTCTCATCACACTGAAGGGAGAAAGAGCCTGCAACACAGACAGTCAGGTAAAATAAAACATATGTCTGGAGAATAATGAGTTGATGATAGTTATCATGACGATGATAATACCAGTGATGGTAGTAATGATACTAGTGATGGTAATGATGATAATTAGGAAACTAGTGATAATTACTAATGACAATGACGATGATCCAATAATGATGATACTAGTGAATGTAATGATGACACTAATGACGAGAATACTAGTGCTAATTATTAATGATGATAATGACACAGTGATGATGATTTTAATGATGATGATTGCAATGATGACACTAGAGATGGCTGTGATGATAAGACTGGTAATGATGACTGTAGTGAGAGTAATGATGATGATGTGGATGATGATAATGATGTGGATGCAGATGATGATTCTGACCATGACAGTGGCAGGTGTCAATGACAGCACTGATTCAGACAAGCTCCAAGAACACCCAGGCAGACACATGTCACTAAAACAAACACCTACTATTACAACTCAGTTCATAACAGAACCCTAAGCCAGCGACACACCCCACCACTCACCAACATGGTTACAATCACAGATCAATCACTGGTTCTCCCGACCATTCACCAACAAGGTTACAATCACACATCAAACACTGGTTGTCTCCCACCACTCACCAACATGGTTACAACCACAGTTCAAACACTGGTTCTCCCTCCGGTAGAAGTTGACCTCGCACAGTTCACAGTGTACACCAGCGGTGTGGTCCCGACAGTCTGTGCACCTGCCACCGCGGCCTGTCAGTCGGTAGAGGTTCTCATCAAACTCGCACGTTTCCGACAGTCCGTTGCAGGTACAAGCTGTAAAATGAGAGTTCTCATTACTCATTACAAAAACTGGGACTGAGTATACAAACCGATACACACACACAAAACTATAACATGTTGTAATGTAACAGTAGCAGAGGTTTAAGGAGAGAGAAAACAAGGAGGACATTGGCAAAATTATCAAATTAAGTCAATAGTGGTACAACTCTCAGCTAATTCACTCACAAGCAACATTGAAAGTAGGGGTCGGTAACCTTTCAGTAACATTTTTTTTTTAAAACTGTTGCAAAAATGTGCAGAGGCACCGGTAACTAGGACAGGCAAATCCAGCCTTATGTAAACAAGAGGATCACGGGACTGATCTAGATTTACATGCTGAGATGTACAGGGTGACAAAAGAAAATGTGATTTGTGTGTTTTAGTTAAGGGATTCCTGTCTTATGCTTCATTATATGGTAATAGCTTCTTCGTCATTTTCATGTTCATGGGACATAAACTCAAGGGGAAAGTTCTGTGGTCATGTTCCGGAATACATTAATTTTACAGATCATGGCTTATTTATTTATATGCACACTGCTGGTTCTTCATCTCTCAGGCAGATGCACTCTGACTTTTTAAAAAAAACATCTCTGATCAGTAAAAACTATGCTGTGCCGTAAGCGTAGGTCCGTCATGTTTGACCACCTCAAATGACAAAGAAAAGGTTACACATTTCAAATATCATATAATTCGAGACAGGCAGACAGATAGAGTGTGAGGTGAAAACTTTCGCACTGAAATCAGACATTAGTGACAAAACAAAAGTTTTAAAAAAGCAGGTCAGAAATCTGTGACGAAAAACTAACTAATAACTAACACACTCTCACTCTCCACCCCCCCCCCCTCCTCCCCCTTTTTTTTTCTACTACTTCTAAAGCAGAGAGGAGAAGGCAAGACAGTAGTAGGTGGACAAGAACTATACAAATGTACACAGACATACAGGGACAGGGAGAAATGATGCAATTTTTCTTCTTCTTGCCCTGAAAAAGGCAGTTAACATGTTGTGTTGTGGTTGACTGCTAGGCTGCAATATTTTCACCTTTCAGCTCAACAAATCTGATTTTGGCAAACCTTTAATTTGATGTCTTTTTCTTCTTCTTCTTCGCGTTCACCAGCTGTACACTCTGGCGTAAAGTTCTGGTTGTTCGTCCACTTCTGGACTGCAGTCCTGCTCCAGAACCTGAGTGTTGCGTGTGCATCAGTTTTACAGATCTGATTCAATTGAATGTAGACTGCTGGTTCCTTGAACTCTACAGGCAGAATGCACTCCGACTTCAAAGGAAGCTCCCCAGTTAGTCGAAAAAACGACAAAAACTTTTGGGGAGGCAGTGGGTCTATTCTTGTTTTCCCCACAAAAGGGCCCCGGAACCCACACGGGGGAATGTCTTTTTCAATAAGCATGCTTGGGAAAAAAAGGAAGAGTATGAACAAACAAACTTAATTTTCTCTTGCACACACAAACATACATATTCAGCATTTACAAATCACACATATATTGAACAAACAACAAAAAAATATCCTAAATCCTTCTTCAGATATCAACAGCTTAAAAAAAAATAACAATAAAAACCATAAGCCGACCAGGAAGGACAAGAGAATTATTAAGCAAGAGTACCTTACACCACAGCAAAACCTCATTAAATTGAACTCCATGAAGAAAAACACTAGGTTTACAGAAATAGAAAATGTTGGTCCGAGTAGGGATATATTTATCTTTCTACTTCTTAGCATTCACCGGCTGTGAACTGGTGGAAATTTCTGGTCGTTTGTCCAGTTCTGTACTTTAGTTTTCTTCCAGAACTTGAATTTTGCGTACAAATCAGTTTTACAGATCTGTATGCAAACTAATAGTTCCTTGCCTCTCGGGCTGATGTGCTCCGACTTCAGAGAGAGAAAATCATTCATTAGTTGCCTTTTAAGACATGCTTGTGAAAGGGCAACTGTAGGTCTACTCTTTATTTTCCCCTAAAATGGGACCCTGAAACCCACACACAGAGAATGTATAATTCTTATTTGAGCATAAATTGTTTAAAAAAAAAACTCATGTTGCTGTCGTTTATTGTTTTTTTGTGGGTCCTTTGAAATTCGTGTTAAAGGTTTTACTGTTTAAACAAATATCTTGGACAGTGATAAAACACAACTAAAATCATAATGGAAAGTAACAATAAACACTAATGGGCCCCTTCCCACAAAACACAGGGGGGGGGGGGAGAGAGAAACAACAGTAGAATTTCAGATTACTGAAGTTTTATTGGAAGGAACTCTCCTTCCACACAAGAACTATTCTCTTCATCCCTTCTCAAAAGTTTGAAGTTTGAACAATGGATCAACATCATGGCACACTGGTAGCAACCCATAAGTGCTCCATTCTTCTTCTAACTCAAGTCTGAGTCCGAAGAAGTTCAGCACATTGCACAGACTATGTAGCACCGGCGAGGATCCTGAAATACTTTGGGTAGATTTCTAACTCTAAATTTTAACCAGGCAGCACCGTTAGGCTACTCTTTTCAATTCCCAACTGTCAAGGGATTTGTATTACATGCGCAGCAATGCACACAGGCGTCCGATCTCACTACCCAGAGACCAGGGGCAATTACTAGAAGTCTACGTCCCCCTACCGGGGATTTAGCCCGGAACCTCGAGGCGGACACCCTGCAAGGTTAAAATTAAAATATATTTCATCTTACTGCTTTTGTACAAGTATTTATTCATTGTAGTATTAGGCACTGTTTCAATTATTTTATACAACTCCATCAACAGGATGGTTTCTTCATGGAAATGATTATTTATTTCTTCCTTTTTTCTCAACAACAACAACAAACAAATTAACTAAAACATTGGTTGGGGGAGGGGGGTGTTAGGAGAGGTAGCCCAACCCTCAGTCACACCTTCCTCGTCATCTTTTTTTGTCCCCTAACATTTCTATCTAAACACTTCACACCACAAACACACAAAAAACAAAAAACAGAATGCAAAAGAAAACCAAGGGAAAAAAAAAAAGAAAAGAAAAGAAAACACAGATGCTCTTGTATCTCTTACCTCATTCTCCGGGCTGCATGAAAATGAACGTGGTGTGTAAGTTTTGTGTGAAAAATGAAGAACAAATCTCAGTCAAATTATACTGTAAGTAATAGTGAGAGTATTTGTTGTTGCATTTGCCCTTAAAAAGAATGATTGACACATTGTGAATTACAGCTAGGCTGTGATATCTGCACCTTTTGACTCAACACATCTGATTTCAGCAAATGGTACTTTATTAATACCCTACCCCAGATGATGTCACAGGATAGTCCAACATTTTAGAGGGTAGTAAGACTGGGTTTCCCGGTTTCTGATGCTTCTAACAACCCCGAAACATAAAGAACTGGCCCTAACCCTAACCCACCTACCTTCCACGAGAGAGTGCAGCCTAGGTCCAATGACTACATGCAGCCTAGGTCCCACGACTGCATGCAGCCTATCTACCACCCCCTAAAATATTAGACTGTCCCGTGACCTGTGGATTTCCAATGTTTGGGGTAGGATAATTATAAAGTACTCAGCAAATCCTTCATTAGTCACTTTTCATGACATGCTTGTTGAGAAGCCGTGGGCCTATTCAGGGTTTTTTCACCAGAAATGTGGCTCCAGAAAATATAAGGGAAAACAAAGACATAACAAGTATTGAATAGGCAACCGTTTTTCCCTAGTGACCATGGGAGTTGTGCTGCTGCTGGGTTTGGAACAGCGCTAGCTATGACTGTTAAGTGACGCTGGAGTGATCTCTCCTGGGCATGTAGCAAGTATTACTGTTCATTTAAAAGATGATCACACATGACCATAAGTGCTCCGATTTCCTCCTGAGTGTGTCTCCAAGTGATTTTTTTTAGGCTAACAACTTCCATTCTGTTCTGGCTGATATAATGACGGGTGGCTTCCGTGTGGTTTACCTGTCTCGCTACTCCAACTGCTAGAACCGATGGCATGCAGTTTATTAAATCATTTTCTACGAAACAAACCACTTAGAAACAAGTAATTGTTAAATTTTTTTTTTTTTTTTTTTTAACAAGATCTCCGCCAGAGTGGGTTCCTAGGCCTCATTTTCGAAAAATAAAGACTAGACCCACTGCCCCCACCCCCAACAAGCAAGTCGCAAAACTGGACTTATTAGAGGTGCTTTTTTCACAACTCGACTGCATCTGCCTGAAAGGTGAAGACCAACAGCCTGCTTGCAAAAAAAAAAAATCCAGATCTATGAAATGGATTTGCATGCAAAACCAAAGTTCTAGAATAAGACTAAAGTCCACTGGGAAGGCTAACCCAGTCAACAAATGCCCGCAGAATTCGGATGTGTTGGCCGAAAGATGCAAATATCGTAAACAGATGCAACGCAATTACATCTTCGGATGAACGCAGAAGACAGAGAAGAAGAAGACTAAAGTCCAGAAGTGGGTGAACAATCAGAACTTTCCACCGGAGTTCACAGCCAGTGAATGCAAAGAAAAAGAAGAGCACACTGAGGTAAGCAAACTGGAACATCTGATAACTGGAAAGGTTTATGAAGAGAGGGGTAAGAGAAGGATCATGAGAAACAGTTCACAAGAGTCTTTTGTCATGGCAAAGAAAGGTGTCAGCAGATTAACAAATTAATGCAGTTGGAGATCATTAGTTGTCATAGCAAAGATAAGTGTCAGCAGATGAACAAATTAATGCAGTTGGAGATCATTAGTTGTCATGGCAAAGAAAGGTGTCAGCAGATGAACAAATTATTGTGGTTGGAGATTCCAGATGTGCAGAAGCATGATCACTCAGGACAGCGTCTTCAAGGTACTTCAAGAAAACAGCAAGAAACCTGAAAGAAGAAGTCTTGTGTTCACTCCAACAATTGTCCAGTCTCATTCCAACAACTGTCAAGTATCCACACACACAAAATGTAGCATCAGTCGAAGAAATTTCTAGTGTCCCTCTAACAAATGTCTAAAGTCAATCTAACAAAAGTCCAGTGTCACTCTAACAAAAGTCTAGTGTCACTCAAACAAACATCTAGTGTCACTTTAACAAAAGTCTAGTGTCACTTTAACGAAAGTCTAGAGTCCCTCTAACGAAAGTCTAGTGTCACTCTAACTAACGTCTAATGTCAATCTAACAAACGTCTAGTGTTACCTTGGCATTCGTTGGCATTGTTGTCAATGGCTCTGCCCCAAGGCCGGTCATTGTAAAAAGGCAGACACTTCTCGCAGTCCCTGCCTGTGGTGAAGTGCTCACACACGCATTCAAGATGGTCCTCCAGGTCCTGACCCCTGACCTCTCGACAAATGCGGGCATGGCCGTTACATTTGCACCTGGACATTAGTAGATATTGAAATCATAATGTGGGTAATGTGGGTAATGATGTAGGTAATGTGGGTAATGTGGGTAATGATGTGGGTAATGTTAATAAGAAAGCTCTGTGGTAAAGGTAAAGATGGGAGGAGTGACTTTGGTGCACTGGGTTTTACCCCATATGGCTCAGTCTCTCCGCAGAGCAGCTGGACAACTAGCTGTCTGCCGAGAGCATCGCACAGGACACAACCTCACAGCTACCCTAGGGATTTCTGTGAAAAACTGCACTCTTGAACTGAACGGCACCACCGCGAAATGAACCTACAACCCCCAGAGCACATGGCAAACGGATTGACAACTTCACCTCGAAATCCCCATTTTGAGGTTGTTGAAATGATTTCACAATGAAGACGAACAAGGAAGAATGAAGAAACAAAGAAGGCTGACTGTAGTGGATCTCCACCACACTCTATCTCTTGTCTTGGTTGTGAACTCTCTCAGACTGCTGTTAGTCCATCCCTTGATGTTGTCCTCACACTTGTATCGTTGTCTATTTCTTTGCTCTCTTGCATTTAACATTTCCCTCCAGTATGTTTTAAAAAAGACTGTTATGTTTTTAATGTGGACCAAATATTTAAACTATTATTTTTTTTTTATGTCTTATAGTAACTCTTTTTTCATTTGCAGTCTCTTCAGACCCCTATTTGAATTGTTTTTTTTTTCGTTTTTTTCCCCATAAAATATGAACCACTATTCTGTATTTCCACATTTATGGAGACTCAGTTCAATTTTCTGGTTGCTTGTTCACTGTCCTGCTTTCTGCACCACACATCAGGATTGAGAATATATCAAATCTGACTACTCTCCCCTATCTGTGTGGGTTCCAGGACCCCATTTTTGGGAAACAAAGGACAGATCCACTGCCTCTCTAACAAGCATGACCTAAGATATAACTAAGTAGGGGTATTTTCTTCCAAGTCAGAGTGCATCTCCCTGAGAGGCAAGGAACCAACAGTTTGCACACAAATAAACTAGATCTGTAAAACGCATCAGGATGCAAAACTCAGAAATGGATAGTGAAGCGGATAGTCCAGAAGTGGAGGAACAACCCAAACTTTCTGCTGGCGTTTACTGCCAGTGAACACAAAGAGCAAGACAACTCTTGTTGTTTTATAAATGTTTACGAGAGTTCAATTCCCACAGTGTAGAAAAAAGACGTGGTTTTCGACGTTTGCACAAAAGAGACGTTGTGGTTTTCACAGATAACGAGGATAAACAGGAGGACTTATGAGCTGCTTTGCACAGTGATATAAGAGACGGGCTTCACCTCACTACACGACAGTTGCCTCATATATCCCCTGACAGTTAACAGAGGATACATTGTAGCCAGCCTCTGTACTGAGAAGGCACCATCATTTATTAAAAAAACACCCTATTACCACAGAGAAAATTATAAATACGATCACCTTGGACATTAACAAAAGTGAGAAAGACTAACCACCTGTGAAATGATGTTGAGAATAGCGCGAATAAAACCAGAAGAAGAGATCGGTGTGTGAAATCCTTCTTCTTCTTCTTTGTTCAGCATCAAGGTGAAAATCGAAACAACAAGAACGGCAGGGGAAGACCTGGCTGTTCGTTCATCTGGACTTTGGCTTTGTGCCAGGGCCTGAGTTGTGCATGTACATCCATTTTACTGTTTTTTTGTGTGTGTGTGCAGTTAGTGCTTCCTTGCCGCTCGGGCAGATGCACACACTGTTGAAGGAATCAGTTCAATTAGTCAACCCCTAGGACATGCTTGTGAGGAAGGCATTTGGTCTAATCTCCCCCCCCCCTACCCCCACAGCCCTGAAACCCACACGGGAACCTCTGATTTTGAGAAGGCTCCATTTTCAAACAAAAAATGTTACAGAAAAAAACTAACCACCTGCAAAACTGTGATGTTTGTAAAGGGCCGTGAAACAAAACTAGAAGAGATTATGTGACAAACGAAGAAATTACAAGAATGACTGGAAGAGTTGATATAATTAAACTCATTGAAAAACAGAGACCAAAGTGATTGGTAAAAAAAAAAAAAGGTTGACAAATCCATTAGCATCCTGTCACTTACCTGGCGCCAACAGCTAAATCGGAGATAGCGTAGAAGTAAGACTTCAGTACTTGAGCATCACCAAACACTTCGTCACCAAATGTGTTCATGCGGGTCAGAACAATTCTGATATCTGTCGCTGTGACCCAGTCCTGTTACAATAAAGGGTTACAGTTATCAGGAATGTGAAGCATAATATCTTACTGTTCTTCTTCTACGTTCATCCGAAGATGTAAAAGCAACACAGCTGCAATATTTGCGCCAGTATATGATGGATAAATGGGGATCTGTTTCCTTTTTTTCTCCACTTTACGGTTTTTGAACTCAGCTTCACTAGGGACTACTAGCTCCGAGTTCCCCTACTAGAGTTTGGAACTTACGAATTTGCCTGCACGGCAAGAGTTCCTTTCCCTCCCATTCATGCTGCCGCCAGTCGCACGGCCTGTCTTATGTTGTGGGGGTGTTATGGGATGGCTTTACTATAATGTTTGTGGGAGCCTGTGTTGTCGTGAGTCTGTGTGAGAGGTCAGAAGTGCCGGTGTACAAGAAATACTGCAGGGGGAAAGTGTCGAAGGCTCGACTGATCGAAGGCTCGACTGATCGAAGGCTCGACTGATCGAAGGCTCGACTGATCGAAGGCTCGACTGATCGAAGGCTCGACTGATCGAAGGCTCGACTGATCGAAGGCTCGACTGATCGAAGGCTCGACTGATCGAAGGCTCGACTGATCGTGAGCAGGGAGACTGGGATTTTTGCGTCCTTGGGCGGTCGCTCCCCCCACCCCTTCCCCAACACCCAGAAAAAGAAGCGACTGACAAGGAAGGCAGAAATACAAAAACATTGCAGTTTTGATAGTCTAGAAACACAATGTGGAGATAATCAGTAAGTGCGGGGGTGACAAGATGAGAAAAGAGAGAACGTTTAAGTCGTTGAAAATAAGGAAAACATGACACCTTTAAACACAGGATAGGCTGTGCGACCTGCCACAGCATGAATGGAAGGGGAAGGAACTCTCACCATGCAGGTCAGTTTGTGATAAGTACCAGGATTTCCTCCTCTTACACCTTCAGATGTTAATGTGAATATATTTAAAGAAACCAGCAGTCAACCTGAGGTTGCTGATATCTCCTTAGAGTTTATCCTGAAAAGTAGCAGGTGCAAGCCAGAATTATTGTCTCTGTTCTGCATATGTTGGACTGTCTTGTAGCACATTTTTGACCGTCATGTTACCATTTCCACAGTTCAATGTTCAAGAAAGAAGCAGAAGTATGAGAAAATAAAACAAATGAAAATGAAGCACTAAAGCTGGAATTTTTGACATCAAACAAGACAACATTAAACCAGACATTTGGCCAGACATCAAGTCACACATCAAAACAGAAATATCTGAGTCTGTCTAACCAAGTCTGTAGTCCTCAAAATAAATTTAAGGGGTTTGTGATTATTTGAAAAAAAAATAATAAACCATCAAATTTTGAAAAAAAAATCATTTATATTATTCTAATATTTATAAACATAATGTACAAGGCAAACAATAAGAGAGGAGGGGGACATATAGCAACAGGCAGACCAAAAACAAAATGGAAAGATAACATCAACAAAACTCTAAAACAACAAGATGTGGCTATGGGCGAGGCGGCTGGAAAAGCAAGAATCGTAATCTTATATCTTCCTCGACACCCAAAGCAGCACAAAAAGATGTGAAGAAAGAAAAGAAAAACAAATTCTAATAAATTCTAAAGTATGACTTTTAAAAAGTATTTGGTCCGACACAGACTTCTTAAGTATGACTTTTAAAAAGTATTTGGTCCGACACAGACTTCTTAAGTATGACTTTTTAAAAGTATTTGGTCCGACACAGACTTCTTAAGTACGACTTTTAAAAAGTATTTGGTCCGACACAGACTTTAAAATAAGAGGTTGCCATTAGTTACCTATCTGGAAACAACTGTTCTAAGTACAAATTATTATCATTCAATAACCTCACCACATTAAAAAAAAAAAAACATTCCTCTTCTTCTTTTTCTTTCTAACTGCCAGCTGTAAACTCCAGTGGACAGTCTTTTGTTCCAGAACTCGAGTTTTGCATGCACATATATTTTACTAATCTGGTTTCTTTGTCCTTAAGAAAGAGAATAGGGGCTTTTGAGCTGAAATGCTACAGAAAGATTCTCAGAATATCTTGGACGAAAAAGAAATACTGACATCTTGAAAGATCTGAACATCAAGGAAGAGTGGCTAATAAACAGCATCTGTCTCGGAAGCTGAAATATTTTGGTCATATCAAGCCCCACGACGCATTGGAAACAATTACAGCAGAAGGCATGGTACCAGGAAGGAGGGGCAGGGGCTGACCTACACGAAGATGGGCACAGGATAAAAGTGACTTCTTGAGTGGGAAAGAACATGAGGCAGGAAAGCTGGCGAGAGACTGAGTTTCTCTTAGGCAGACCGTGATGAGAGCGACTTTCAGCATGATGATGATGATGGTTTCTTTGTATGCAGACTGTTGGTGCCTTGCCTCTCAGGCAGATGCACTCTGACTTAGAAGGAAGCCCTTAAATAATAAACTCTTACAACATGCTTGTTAGGGAGGCCCAGTGGATCCTTCCCCTTCCCCTTACCCACAATAGGGCTCTAGAACCCACGGCGAAAAGGAGGGGGAAGCAGTTACAGCAGAAGCATGGAAGCTAAAAATATAACCATTAAAGCTGGAATCTCAAAAAAAGCGCCAAATAAAACGTATCTTGTTATATGAAACCTTCATTCCATGACCTTTTTGTTTTTTAATATTAAAAAAAAAATCTGTAACAACAGACACAATTAAATTTCTTCCATTCACAAACCAAACTAGAGCTGGCACAAATTAATTAATTATTCTGACACATGCAGAAGTTACCAGTCTTTTCTGCCACCTGATGTGGGTTTTTTTTTTCCCACAGCCTTAGCTGGGGTGATAATAACACATTTGTATGCAGACACAGGCCCCACCAAATTCTGAGACTGAAACCCACAGACTTGTGGCAGTACCATGTTTTATCTTTGAGAATTTTGTAAGTTACAGCTAACTAGAACACTCTGGAACCTACTGGTGGAAGATATAAAGGAGGGCAGAAGCATAGGGACACAGATAAAACATCCGTAGGGGTGGGGGAGAGAAGGAACTGGGTTAAAAAACGGAGTGGGGTGTGTAAGAGGCTTATAAATTTTTTTGGACAAATGGGGAGGGGGGAGTGGTGTAAGCTCATTACTAATTTTCTGGAAGAGGGAGAGGGTTCAAGTAGCCTAAACCTTGTTTAAATGAGTAATAGGAATAATGTGCTGAATTGCAAATTTATAAAATAATACATATGAAATTATGTGAAATTATTAAACAAATATTTAGAAGAGCCTATACCCGGTTATTACTGCCCTTAAGCCTCCTCACACATTTTCTCTCTTTCTCTCTCTCTCTCTCTCTCTCTCTCTCTGTGTGTGTGTGTGTGTGCGTGCGTGCGTGTGTGTGTGTGGGGCACGCTCATGGTACTTTAACCCCCAAAGAAGGAACGAAAGAACAAACTGAGATGGGAAGGAAGGCCACAAAGTGCCAAAGATAAAACCCCTATTTAAAAAACACACAAGAGGGCTACACCTCTGGTAAACACTTTGACACGATGAATCAGGGGGCAGCACATGTTTTGTCATACAATTTATTTGAAGGGGAAAGCAGCCTGGGAGCACGGAGGTAGAGTGACAGATGACTAACAGACGTTCTACAGTCGTTCTTGTTTCATGTGTTGTCCAGGACAACAGCGACAGCCTCGGCATTCCTGCGTGAACTGAGATAAATGAGCAATTAAAGGGATTAATTACAGCGGCTGTGTGTTCTCATTAGTGGGAGGCGATGCCGGGGAAGAGGGAGGCGTGGTCCTCGCTGACTCAGGCGGGTGCTGGTCAAATACCAGATGCTGAGTCAGTCAACGGGAATTGAATGGTATGATGGAATCCCTCATGCAGAGCTTTGGGAAAACGAATTTAACAACTTCCACTGGACCATGAGGTGAAGAAAAGACGCTGGCGGTGGATAGGACACACGTTGGGAAAACCTGAGAACTATACAACTAGAATGTCTTTGAACTGGGACCCACCACACGGGGAAAGAAATAAATGAGGACAAAGATAAGAGCTAGATCGGGAAGTTAAAAACATGGGGAGGACATGGGGAGAGCTGCGTGCGATAGCAAAGGATAGAACAACTTGGCGTGACTTGGTTATAAATATAATTTATGCATAATATACAGACAGACAGCGCGTCCGTGGCTAAGGCGTTGCCAGTCTGACTCGTAATCCACCGAACGTACCGCGATCGAAACCCACTGCGGGCTGCATGGATTTTTATCGTGGTATGGGACGTCGCAGGTCGACCCAGCCTCAAATGGGTACCAGGATGGGCTATCATGGGAAAGTAAAGACGGCCGGCGTAATGCTGATCACATTACCCACCGAGTGCCGATTGGTCTGTAAAAATATGGGTGCTCTTCCCATATGCCCGATGCACCTAAAGGGCGTGTAAAGGGATCTTTGCTTTACTTTACTTCAGACAGACAGACAGCCAGCCAGACCAACAGAGGCAACAGCTCTAGTTGACAACCACCAAAGACCGACCATCCAACTACACACCGCATCCAGACAGACAGACAGACAGACAGACAGACAGACAGACAGACAGACAGACAGACAGACAGACAGACAGACAGACAGACAGACAGACAGACAGACAGACAGGCGGCCAGATGGACAGACAGGGAGATGATGTGCATTCTTGTTAGTGTTTATGGTATTGTATATTCATGTAATGCACTGACCAAGGCTCTCTAGCTGCTTGTGTCTGCGACAATGAGAAGCTGGCTGGTTCTACACTTCGACTAGTTTGGTATCGCTGTATGGACGGCAGGATGGGTGGGTCGTAGATAGCGAGAGACGGAAGGATGAACTGCGGGATGAAGAGCTGGATTCGAGACTAAGAGAGATGAGTGGGTGGATATATGGATAAATGAACGGGCTGGCAAGTAACTAGACAGGCAGACAAACGGATGGAGGGACTCTATCAAGAAATAGAAACAAGAATCAACACGTCCAGTCCCAACTGCTTTTTATTTCAGCAGTATATATGTTAAAGGTAAAATTCGTTTACAGCATTTACACAGATTATGGCTTTCGAATGTAGATACTATATACAAATTTTACGAATTCGTTATTCAGAACAAACATGTCATAGACAAAATAAACACATCTGCAGTTTAACAGAAGCCTCTCTTGGCAGTGGGAGGGAAACGTCGTAAGCTAGCTTGGTTTGGGCATGTGGTCAGACATGATTCGATTGCAAAGACTGTACTTCAAGGAATACTGGGAGGGGATGGAGGAGAGAAAAAAAGGAGGGGGGGGGGGGCAAAGAAGAACCTTGAGTGACAACATCAAGAAATAGACAGGACTAAGTTAGCATCGTCATCAGTTGCCTTGCCGACTGGCGTGGGCGATCATATCTCTCCACAATCTGCGATCTCCTGCAGCATGTATCAGTTGCCGACACACCTCCATACCATGCAACAAGACTGTCAAGATTCTTCTCTCGTTGTCTTCCTCTATCCCTCCTTCAACAGATCTTTCCAGTGGTCACAACATGTTCTATTTCCCTTCTTCTCATAACATGGCCGAAAAATGATGACTGTCTCCTTCTGGTGTCTGTGATAAGTTAGCATACACATGTTTAACGAGTGAAATACAGAAAGACGGCGGATTTTGTCTGCTAGTGCTCATAGGGACTGGCAGGTGCATTGCTGCCCTAGTGTCGACTCTGTCTGGACCAATGAAGCCCAGCTGGACCTGGGTGCGCATCAATGGCTCACGGTACGAGTTGTTGGCTGTTCATATGGACAGAGAATGTTATATGAAACACCTCTACGACCCAAACGGATCAAGGGTTATGTTATTGTATGCTAGAAGTTTGGTATCTTAAAGCAACGTTTTGTTAGTCCGGAAGGTTAGTTGCGTATCCTTTACAGGACGTTGCAAAACCAACCCCAACAGGCCCTGGCTGTTGTGTGGTTTTTCTAGGCAAATTTACGTCCAATAGTTTGCCATTGCTTTCTGGGCGGTCGGCTTTCTTGATACCACTGTCGAAACCAACGCAAGGCGCATGGCCCGCAGCTGGGATCGACCCCGGCATTCCAGCATTACCAAGCGTTCGCATCGACTTAGCCACAGAGCCGACTTGTTAGTCCTACTGAACTTAAAAATATAACTTTGGAACAGAATCCATTATAGTACCAACTGCAATAAAAGGGGTTAACCATACAGAAGAATGAGACAGGAACAATAAGGAAATGTATACTAAGCAAACAGTGACCAATGAACGCATAGTTCACTTGTACTGAAAGAGTTAATTTAAATATCCATTCACCCAACCAGCAGAGGCAACAGCTCTAGTCGACAACCACCCAAGACCGACCATCCAACTTACACAGCATCCACCTGGGACACATCTGAAACACACAGAAACACACACACACAGCCAGCAGTCAGTCAACGGCTGGCAGCTCGTTACAAGCAGATAAGCCAATCATGACTGCCTGTGGCCTCGCTGGGCCGCAACGTAAACACACTTGGGATGAGAAAATGCTGGCAATACTAACAGGAATAGACGGGTTGTGGTTCTGGAGCAGGGTTGCCAACACTTGGATTTTTCCCTAAGATCTGGATTTTTTTTTTGACGCCTTGGGTTCAGATTTAGGAATCTGGGGTTTGTTTTTTTTAATATAAAAAATATAAAAGTAGGTAAATAAAAAAAATTTTTACTTTTTATAATTCTAGGTTCTTGCTTGGTTTTTTTGTCAGACTAACTTGGGTTTTAATTTTTTTTAAATCTCATTGGCAGCCCTGGTTCTAGAAACGCATACTAAAATGGAGCAAGGCAGTGATAAGGGAAGCAGGTTTAAAACATCTTGTACGCTTGGTATCAGCTTAATGCCTGCTGCTGGGGTTCATAAAAAGTCGGGCGTTGCCGCTGCCTTCAACTATTGAATTATCGTTAGCAGAGCTTTCCAAACGTTTCGTGTTGATGACACACTTTCTTTGGTAAATTTCCGTCTTTCCGAAACCAAAAGGAGTTGGGAGTCTCTAAAGCGGTTGGGCTGACACAGATATCAGTTTCCTATTTGCGCCAGGACATGCAGGCGTGCAAGGAAATGATTAAGCTGATTGGCTTGCGGGTAAAGCTACTGAGAAGTATTGGTGAGCTAGGGACCATGCTGATATTCAGAATGTTCTAGGAGAAATAAGTAAGACGTTTGCGAGAACCAAGTGGTGACTGTAAATCTGCAACTATCACTAAACTGCAAAGAACAACATGTTAAAGGGGGTGTTGCCAGACAAGGCCATTATGCAGGAAGCCAAAGAGAGAATAAGAAACTAACACAGAACTGGTGTCGTAAGCAGCTACGCAGGGTTTACTAAGGGGTCTGAGCAACTGTGGTTCGATGCGCAATCTGTCGACTGACTGACTAAATAACTACTTTCGTCTTTCCAGACGACAGTTTTATACTGTGCTTACTGATTTAGGAATCGACATCATAGCACGCCGAGCATTCCCATATATGCTCCGTCTCCCGCAGCAAATGATGTAAGGTGGAGATGCTAACTGTTCCCGTAGCACACAGAAAATACACACACCGATCTCTTCCTCTCATCCGTTCCTCCTTGCCGGATCCACACTTAATTCTTCGTTCACACATTCTTGTCCATGTTATTTCATCTAATCTCGTGTCTTCTGTCAAAAGTCGTTCATATATGGTCTTCAGAATATCTCCCTTGTCCAATACGAGTGTTCCCGTGGCCTTCGCTTTTGTAGCCAGAAAATCAGCGCTTTCATTCCCTCGCACTCCTGCATATCTCAGACAGTAAATCCACGTGATTCCCTGCAATGTTGGCGTACTGATGCATGTATCCACTCATGCCTCAGTCCATGTTGAACCTTCCGCAATGCCGACTGAGGAATCAGACACAACAATTTCTTCTGGTATCTTCGTTTTCTGCTATCCACTTCAAAGCTGCAGTTATAGCCTCCATTTCCATTCCCATGTTTAAAGTTGTAGATTAAAAAGCTCCGTTTTGTTCTGCCACAATATTTCCCCTCATTCTAGCTGAAAATCCCCAGCCAGAATCTTACACCACGATGAACAGAACCATCGGTGTACACTGCTGCATTACTGTGCGATGAAATTACAGATAATGGCGAAGGCGAATGTGCCGCTTCTCAACAGAACAAGCCTGGGTGCTACTGTACAGACCATATGTTGCATGTGCATCATGGGCTCTCTTTCTCTTGGACTGCCTTGTTTATACTCCAAAGGAATTCAAACACCAATACGTTTAGAACAAAGCATGCAACAGAAGCGGCCGGATCAGAACAGCAGTTCCGTCTGCCTGCCTGCCTGAGATTCTCTCCTATACCAGCTGCTGGTCAAGTAAAGGTAAATGTGAGAGGATCGACTTCTTGCATCAAGTTTGAGCCCATTTGGCTCAGTATCTCTCCGCAGAACAGCTAGCTGTCTGCCGTGAGCGACACACAGAACGACGCCTGGGATCTCCTTAAAAACTGCACTCGTGAATTGACCGGCCTGCCGTAAAACGAACCCACACTCTTCATAGCCCGAGGAAAACGGCTTGACCAATTCGCAAAGGAGACACCCCCCCCCCCCTTTTCCGGGCCGGTTTAATGTGCATCATTTCCGAAATTAATATCAGTTTTATTAGTAATTCTTCTTCTTCGGCATTCGAGGTTCACTGCTGCAGATATAACCAGCCTCCGTGCATCTCTCTGGTTGGCACTCTCTCTCAAGTTTGCGACTTGCTAGTAACAATGGTAAAGCAAACTGAATAAGTTTGCAGTGTTGCGTGCCAATTGTTCTGTTCAGCGCTTTACCTTAGCGCGACACACCTTCACAATGCAGCCGATACACGAATGCGGCGAGACAGAGTTTTGAAAGCTCTGCTCTACTGTGAGAATAGATGTATAGGTGGGCAGATAATGAAAGGGTGGATGCAAGAAACCCAGACCAACCTAGAAAACGGTACAGCAGTACCCGGTGTGCAATGATAATAATATGATTAAGTTCCTAATGGCGAGTGCAAATGCAGGCTTTCGTGACCGGCTGCTTGCATCAACGGCCAGCTGCAAATTTGATGCCTTATTTATTTACCCTGCGTGTGCGAAACTCAAATTTTGCCTGGACTGATATATTTCACGTGTACGAACTTCGAGATTTTGCTAGGACTGCTATGTTTTTCCCACGTCCGACTGCATATATCCTCAAGATGGCCGTGGTTTTTCCCTAGTTTTTCAAATAAGACATTTAGTGTGATATCCACCCTCCGTCCACCCGAATAGGGCCCGGAACAAAAGCATAAATAAGAGTAACTTGTAAGAGGGTGCGACCAGGATGAGAGAGATGGAGTGGCGGAGGACCAGATGAGCCAACAGTTGAAAGAGAGTGTAATGAGAGAAAATGGTGGAGATATCTCCCAAAGGGCACCTACGACCAGTTCCGCATGTTTCGGGACCGCTGAAAACGTCACATCCTGTAATATAGAACACGCAGTATCGCCGGTCGGTGGCAACAACTAGTAAAATGATGCGTGTTGTTGTTCTACAGATCTCCTTAAAAATTGCACTCGTGAATTGACCGGCGCCGCCGTAAAACGAACCCACACCCTTCATAACGCGATGAAAACGGCTTGACCACTTCGCAATGTATGTGTGTATGTATGTGTGTATGTATGTATAAGTAATGTATACATGTGTGTATTCATCTCTTTCTCCTCCCCCCCCCCTTTTTTTTTTTCCAACTGTACCGCGGAAACACTTCTACGTTTCATATCCGGAATTTCCCGACAGTCACAAGTACCGTAAAACATATAAAAGTGCGTACACTATAGCTAACGTGTTCCCACGGGCTGACGTTCTCCAGTCTAATGAGCTTACGATCTTACCTACGTCAAAACATGTACATGAACTACCGTACTCATGCTACAAGGAACCGCTCCACTAAACTTTCACCCCGGAGTTCCTCCCGCATTACTTCTCGCTTTGTCTAAATTAGGGAGGAGAATGAGAGGTTTGCTCTAGCCTGTTTCCCCTGGCGTCAACGCCCCCCCCCCCCACCCCCCACCATTTTTGCTTTTATTTTAAATGATCAGTGATTCTAAAACAGGCACCTAGAGGAACCTGTTGAATTTCTGAGTCATGCTAGAGCAGCGGTTCTCAACCTATGGGTCGCGACCCGCTTTTGGGTCGAGCGACCCTTTCACATGGGTCGCCAAAAAGACCATCGCAAAACAAATATTCATTGAAGTTATGAAGAAGCGACGAAAATAATTGTTTGGTTGGAGGTCGCCACAACATGAAGAACTGTATTAAAGGCTGGCCACAACATAAGGAACTGTACTGAAGGGTCGCGGCATCATGTAGACTGAGAACCACTTTGTTAAAGTATGCCTCTGTCTATTACAACTCACTTTTTTTCGGGCACAGAAAGAGAGTGAATTCCCTTCCAATTCAGAAAATGCCGTGTCGCAGGGCTTGTCCTTTTTTACAGGGGTGTCAAGCTTAGTGACCGGCCAACAACAAGCCGTTTTCATCGCGTTATGAAGGGTGTGGGTTTGTTTTACGGCGACGCCGGTCAATTCACGAGTGCAGTTTTTAGATCTGTAGAACAACAACACGCATCGTTTTACTAGTTGTTGCCACTGACCGGCGATACTGCGTGTTCTATATTACAGGATGTGACGCTTTTAACGGTCCCGAAACATGCGGAACTGGGCATAGGCTGCACTCTCTCTTGGGACACAGGCTGCACTCTCTCGGGGTACGCAGTGGTGTGGGGGTGAGGAAATGTCAACAGGAATGTTTCCTTCTAACTCTGCCTGAGATCGAGGAAACAGCTGTCTGCATACAAATAAGCAACATATGTTACCACGAAAGCGCACCCAAAAAAAAAGTTCTGGACCAAGACTAAAGTCCAGAAGTGGACGAACAACCAGAACTTTCCGCAGAAGTTTACAGCAAAAGTCGACCACCAAGGCCATCCGTCCACAGCCTGACAAGCTGACAGCCAACCATGTTTGGCACAGATGTTCCTCCGCTCTGTGACATCAGAGACGCCAGACGTCTTCTCTGGTGGTATTTCCCCCGTCACTCTTCGCCTCTAACGTTCCTGCTATTGCGGCATACTCCAGTTTTCCCTTTTGTATGATGTGCCCAGGAAAACTGAATGTTTTTTCAAATGTGTGTCCATCCAACACCACCTCTTTCCATCACCTTCTTCTTCTGTATTCACCCTTTAAAAGATGACTGGCACATTGTGTTGTGCTTTACAGCTAGGCTGCAATATTTATGCCTCTTGGCCCAACACACAAGCAAACTCTTTATTAGTCATCTTTTAATTTGTTTAGTTCTCTCCTAAATTTCTACATCAGTGATTCCCTCCTGTTATTTAATTCCTTTATGGGTAGCAGGTACAGTCCTGGGAGGTAAAGGTGGTCGGCATGACACTGAACAAATAACGTATCCAGGCCCGATAGGTCTATTAAAAATATCAGTCTCACCACCATATGCCCGCGTGACATCAGAGTGAACATTTGTTTAATTCCTTCGATTCTGTGCATGTACCAATGATTGATCAGTGTTTGTGGTTTCGGCACTGTGAGCGTTCTTCATAATTCCAAAGTGCCCTGTTCAATTCCAGCTGCAGGAGATTTGGCTGCAGCCCACTTTACCTTGACTTCGACAGTGGTATCGAAGTCGACTGTTTATGAAGTAATGACAAACAATTGGACACAAAACTGACTGGAAAAATCACAAACGGCCACAAAATTCTGGGGTTGGTTCGACAACCCACCGTGTAGGATATGCAAGCACAGTTTTAAACCAGTGACGGGTAAATTCTGGTACATAAACAATATCATCTTTCAGAAACTAAAATGTTTTGTGCCACACTACACAACACGGAGAAAAAGCACATAGGGCATTCAAGACAATCTCTGGGTGTAGCTGCACAAGGCAGGAGAAGCTGACAAAGGAGAAAGAGTAATCTAATCTCTACAGGGTGTGATGGGAACACTCTTCTGTATTAGAGATATGATGATAAGCAGATGTATGCTATTGAAGATATAAAAATCAGTGACTGCAGTCTGGCTTATTTTTCCTTATGCGGGCTCCTGGGTCCCATTTTGGGGGAAACTGAACAGACCCACTGCCCCCGTAACAAAAATGTCCTAAAAGGCGATAATTAAGGGTGTTTTCTTTAAGTCCGAGGAGAGGTCAGGAACAGTCTGCATACAAATTAAAAGGATCTGTAAAACAGATAAGCAGACAAATTTCAGGTTCTGAAAAAAGACTAGAGTCCAGAAGTGGACAACAACACGATCAACCTTCAAGAGAAGGTACTGGCATAAAATGAGTATTTCCCCAATTAAAGGAGGCTTCACTAAACACGTAGCTAATAACAGTGCCTGGTCTGTTTCAAAGATGTGCCTTGTCCTGCACATGACTGTTTCACTTTCCTATACTAAGCACCCCACTCAAAACAGGCTGGAGCCTTTAGAGACCAACAGGAAGCAGTTTGCAAACCTCACTCAGTAACTTGCGCTACTAATCTTTCCTGCTGACATAATGTTCTCCGTAATATTGGGACAGCTAGCCACCCTCTTACAGCATAAGGCTATCCCAATCAGCACACAGAAAGAACTCATACAAAGCACTGACGTGGTCACCACAACAAAACATACAAGAAAATTAGTAACCATGGAAATTAGGTATCTGAGAAAGACTGTAGGAGTGACCAGAAGAGATAAAATCAGTAACGAGGTCATACGTGATAAAGTCGGCACAGAATCAATTCTAAATTACATACAAGACAGCAAATCAAATGGTCTTGCTCGACACCTCATGTGGTTAAAAAAAGGACGTGAGGAAGAAGAAGAAGAATTAATGTTCCCCAATGCCCCTATTCAGTTCACATGAAACTAATTATCCAAAAATCTTCAGACGTCTTCCGGTCAATATGGCAAATAAGAGGGCGTACTGTTTTTGGTCACGGCAAGCCTATGCTTCTGATGAATGGAGGCTGTTGCATTTTCCTCCTTATGTTAATTAAAGGGATATAGTTCTGTCACCCCACTACTGAATGGAGTGCTTGACACAACACCCTGAGCTGCCTATTTCAATTGCAATGCTTTTCAGCTGTGCACCACATGGTTGTACGGTGCACTGCATTAAATGGTGAGTGGTTGATGCCAGAGAACTTGTGGTGCCTTATGTGATTACCTGCATGTGCAACTACTGACTTTTTGTGACTGCTGCTTAAATCAAATGTAAACTGCATTTCTAGCGTCAAACTATTTGAGTTGGAACTTCCGACAGCTGCTTTATACATTTAATGCATGCTTTTCTGAGACTACAATCTGTGGCAATCATTTTACAAGGATCAGTGATGGACATATAAAAACTGCCTGCCCTCTGACAAGCATTTTAGGTTCTTTATTATTATCCTACCCCAGCTGACGTCACAGGACAGTCTGACATTTTAGAGGGTGGTAAGACTGTTTTTCCCGGCTTTCTGGTGCTTTTAACAACCCCAAAACATCTAGAACTGGCCCTAACCCCAACCCACCTACGTCCCACAAGGGAGTGCAGCCTAGGTCCCACAAATATAAGCCGTCTAGGTCCCACGACTGCATGCAGCCTATCTACCACCCCCTGAAATATTAGACTGTCCCGTGACCTGTGGATTTCCCCTGTTTGGGGTAGAATATTAATAAAGCACACAAGGATCAGTGGTGGACATAAAATAATTGACTCTCTGTCCTCTAACAAGCACTTTGTAAAAGGCGACGAATCAGGATTTTGCAGAAAGCTGACGTGTAGGGCCGAAAGGTGTAGACACTGCAGCACAGCTGTAAACTGCCAGTACTCTTTCAGGGATGAAACAAAAGAAGACAACCAGTACAACTTCTTCTTCCCATTCACCGGCTTTAAACTCTGGCAAAAAGTTTTGAATGTTCATCCACTGTTGAAATGCAGAACTGTTCCAGAACCTGAGTGTTGTGTGTGCATCCATTTTACAGATCTGACTCATCTGTATGCAGACTGCTGGTTCCTTGCCTCTCGGGCAGATGCACTCTTACGACATGCTTTTGGGTGGGCAGTGGGTCTATTCCCCCCCCCCCCCCCCCTCTAAAATAGGGCCCAGGAAGCCAAACAGGAAATTACAGTACAACAACAGAACCTCACCTGCAGTTGGGGGCTTTCGTTAAACTTGAACATGCTCGGCCGACCCTCAAGGGTACTAAACGCCACGCTGCCACCGGTGAGCGGACTGATATCACTGAACTCATTGGTGCAGATGGCCTGATTCTCGTTGCTGGCAGTGATGACCCCTCGCCGAGGCAGATTGTAGGTCTTCTCGCAAGAGGCGCTGTAGAACTGGTATGGTATCCATTCCCCGTCCTCAGTGGTTCGCTTGTAGATGGCAAAGCTTTCTGGTCGGGGTGAGTAGAAGCGCAGGTTGACGTACGTGATGTCAAATGCTTTCTCTGAAAATTGCAACATTTGACAATACCAGCAATTATATTAACAAAGAAAGACTCAAATTTAAACTGTCATCTAACACTGATGTCAGGGAACTAGGGACATGTGATGTCAGGGAACTAAGGACATGCCTAGATATGCTCAGTCTCTATCAAAAGGCAAAAAGTAGAGAAACTCATAGCTCTTTTGCGATAACTTATGTAGGCCTCTCTTTCATCCTCTACCCTGGTGCCCATTTAGGCAGGGTCAACAGGGTTTCCAAAAACAAAATGCCTCAAAGGGGATTTGAACCCTAGGCCAGTAAGCATCTAGCCTCTATGCAATTTCAGCTCCTATACCATGATCAAATGTGCTTATTAGCCCTTTGGCCATACATACACACACACACACACACACACACAAGATGACCATGTTAGAAGTTTTAAACAAATATTCGTAAAAATTTTAACAATTTTTAAACAGGACACTAAGTTCGTTAAAAATGTAATTATATATATATATATATATATATATATATAGGGCTGTACTGAATAGTGATTTTCACTATTCGGCCATTTACGAATAGATGGACCAACTATTCGGCCGAATATGAATACGAACAGTGAATCATCATCATCAGGTGCTTTTCCGACTGGCATGGGCGATTATGTCTCGCCACAATCTGCGATCTCCTGCAGTATGTATTAGTTCATGTGCTGACACACCTCTATGCCATGCAACAAGATTGTCAAGAATCTTCTCTTGTTGTCTTCCTCTAACCCTCCTTCCACAGATCTTTCCAGTGGTCACCACATGTTCCATTTTCCCTCATCTTATAACATGGCCGAAAAATTATGACTGTCTCCTTCTGGTGTCTGTGAGTAGCTGTCTTCGGGCTCCCAACTCTTTCAAAACCTCTTGGTTGCTTTTTTTTTTTTTTTTTTGGGGCTGTCCAAGGTATTTTAAGCATTGTTTTGTAAAACCACATCTCTGAGGCCTCAAACAATTGTTAGGCCTGCCTACCGATTGTCCAGGACTCACAGCCAAATGTTAAAACTGGATGTATGTAGCAAGCAAGAATTCTTTTCTTTTAACCTTCAATGACAAAGATATATTGCATGAGATGTTCTGTTTCTTATTTCAGTAATGCATCTTCCATTTGATGTTATCCATGTGCCCAGATACTTAAATTTCTGTACTTGTCCCAAAATAAAAACCTTTGACTTTTATTACACATTTATGAATAATTCTTTTCTTTAATATCACCATTATTTCTGTCTTCCCACTATTCAAACTGAGGCCCATTCTTCCGCTTTTGAATAGTGTATAAAATAGATCTAAAAAGACAAAAAACATCCATAATTTCAAATCTACGCTGAAATTTTACTTAACAAAATGTAGTACAGAATAGTAAACATTTAAAAACATTTCATGTTTTGCATCCTAGTCAGTCAGTCTGTGGTAACTAATACCAAGGAATGAAAGCATTCTTAGTTTTATAACAAGTAACTAAACTTGTAAATTGTCACTGACAGCTAAGTTAATCCATGAAAGTGATCTTCGTTCCATGTTGTCAGCATTAAGGCAGCTTCTTGTCTCACTGAAGGTATTTCCAGCTGTACTAAACAGACGTTCTCTTGGTACGCTCGTATGTAGTGCACAAAGATAACGCTTGACAGTATGAACCAAGGTGGGAAATCTTGATTTGATTATTTTCCACCAGTCCAGAAACGGGTGTAAGGTAACCACTATTCGTATTCGGCCCGACCACAACTATTCGGCTGAATACCAAATAGTTATTAGGTACACTTTTCAGCCCCAAAGCAAATATGAAGCGAATATTCGGTACAACCCTTATATATATATAAATATATATATATATATATATATATATATATATATATATATATATATATATATATATATATATATATATATATATATATATATATATATATATATATATATATAAACACTAACAGGGTGAAGCATGAAATGGAATACATCCACACGCAGCCTTGGAAAAAAAACCTGGTCACTTATGCTATGGCCTCATGACCTCTACCCACTGAGGTTTATGAGAAAATTTGACATCAACTTGGCTTTTAAAAAAGCCACTTAAAAAAAGAAAACCCTTTAAATGCTTTTGTTAGTAAATGTATTTATATCCTGACCTCATAAACGTCTGTGCAGGTGCAAACATAACCAACAGCATTAACTACCTGTCTCATAAACAGGTCACTATAGACAAGTCAGTAAAGTTACATTTACAAGGAATTTGACCCAACCGGAAGGGTCAGTTTTTTGGCTTCTCTCGATGAAAGGGTAAAACGGCCTCCAATTTCTTTTCTTTTCTATTGGCTGAGCTGAATGAACTAAAACCCAACACACATCACAAACTGGGTGTTACCAACAGGTAAGAAGAAACTCGAACTAGAATATCTGAAGTGAGAAGTGGCTAAGGAAGAGAACAATTATCAATTCAGACACATAGGAAGTGCCTCTTCAATCTCTCCTCTCACTCTCTTCCTTCACCCACTTAACGAGTTCATGTCTGAAGTGTTTAATTCAAGCTCACAGTAACTGTGTGTTCAGTGGTTGGTTAGTAATTGTTTTAGCTGTTCTCCACATTTCTGCTCTATAAAGTACTACTGATTTTTTTTTTTTTCAATTGTACACCATCAAATTTTACAGCACTGACAAGAACTTATATATAAATATATATATCATCATCATCATGTGCCTTGCCGACTGGCAATGACGATCATGCCTCTCCACAAAATGCGATCTTCTGCAGCATGTATCAGTTCGTGTGCCGACACACCTCCATGACTTGCAACAAGACTGTCAAGAATCTTCTCTCATTGTCTTCCTCTATCCATCCTTCTACAGATCTTTCCAGTGGTCACAACATGTTCTATTTTCCCTCTTCTCATAACATGGCCAAAAAATGATGAATGTCTCCTTCTGATGTCTGTGATAAGTTGTCTTCGGGCTCCTGCCTCCTTCAAAACCTCTTGGTTGCTCTTTTTGGCTGTTTAAGGTATTTTAAACATTCTTCTATAAAACCACATCTCTGGCACCTTGAGAAATTGTTTGGCCCGCCTACAGACTGTCTATGACTCACAGCCATATGATAAAACTGGATGTATGTAGCAAGCAATATATATATATATATATATATATATATATATATATATATATATATATATATATATATATATATATATATATATATATATATATATATATATATATATATATATATAATATTTCTACGGCCTCAAGGGTTTATAGGAATTACATGTAACAAAATGGAAGTAACCAATCAAATCTCTTTCTTAAATGTGTGTTGTATTCTAGACAGAGGGTTACGGTCCGATATGTTTGTAATGGTGTTGTGTTTGTTATTCGACTTACGCTAGGTTAATATAATTTTCTGCATCCTATGGTGCCATTTCAATGGTTTGAGATGAATTCTGTCCGTATTCCATAGTTGTGGATTTCAGGCTGTACCATAATAAGACACCATTTTAGGGTGCCTAGATGGTCATGTTCTTAGTACACTTGTTTCCTTAGCGAGGCTCACACAGCATCTGGAGGTGTCAGGTTCGATTCCCAACATGGTAATATAGCTATATATATATATATATATATAAAATGTGATTTGTGGAGACGAATGAGCGCCTACGCCAGTTAGCAGGGCACATGATTTTATATATATATATATATGTGTGTGTGTGTGTGTGTGATGTATATGTATATATATATATATATATATATATATATATATATATATATATATATATATATATATATATATATATATATATGTGACAAGAACTGCATATGCAACCAGTGCCACACTTAGGCACTTTCTTCTTCTTCTTCTAAGTTCGCCCTTAAAATAGCAGTTGGTACAATGTGTTGTTTACAGCTGGGCTGCGATATCTACGTCCTTGAGCCCAACACACTTAATTTCTGCAAGAGTAATTCATCACTTTTGTTAATGACGTACTTGTTAGGGGACAGTGAGCTTATTCTTTGTCCCTCCAAACTGAAGATCTGGAGCCCACACGGGGAAAAAAGTTAGTTGTGTACCCGTTACAGGACATAGCATAACCAATTCCAGCATGTTTTGGCTGTTTGCGATTTCACTTGGCAATTTTACGTTCAGCATATATGCTGCTGGGTTTTCTAAGACTGCAGTCTGTGTCAATTTTCTTTCCACAAAAGACCCTGATAGACATTCTGTGTGGTTTTAGTTGGCACAGAAACGGAGCAATGAAAGGATGATCCTTTTGCTATGTTGGAACTATGATCATTCGATTAACTGACTCTTCTGTCTCCAATTCTCTTCTTTTTTTGTTTAAGTCTCCCACTTCTTTTTTTCCCCTGCTGGTTCCAGTGTTCCACAGTAAAACCTCATTAACATGAACTCGCACGAGAAGAACAACCAGGTAACATGAACAAAACTATGGTCTCAGCAGGGATGTGTTACGTACTGAGAAGCACCAAAACTGAGAAGACCAAAACTGAGAAGCGTCAAAACTGAGAAGCACCAAAAACTGAGAGGCACTAAAACTGAGAAGCACCAAAACTGAGAAGCATCAAAACTGAGAAGACCAAAACTGAGAAGCCCCAAAACTGAGAAGCACCAAAAACTAAGAAGCACCAAAACTGAGAAGCACTAAAACTGAGAAGCACCAAAACTGAGAAGCACCAAAACTGAGAAGCACCAAAACTGAGAAGCACTAAAACTGAGAAGCACCCAAACCAGCACATCTTAGGATCCTCGCTAAGAACACTCTTCTGACTAAACCTGCGCAAATGTTAAATAGGTCCATCAATGGCTATAGTTCTTCTTCTTCTTCTTTACTTCTCCTCTTCCTCCTCTTCTTACACCATTTACCTCAGCGAGGTGTTGGGAGAAAATTAAGGTTCATCTGTGCCCTTTTTCAAATGCAAAGCTGGTGTTAATTTCTTTTAGGTTGCTCCTGACGGTGTCACTCCATCTCTTGTGTGGTCTTCCCCTTGCACTGTGTTCAATATATTTCTTCAGCGTGGCTCTCTGTGGCAGTTAGTACCAGAGTATTCTCATCAGTTGGCCAAACAATCTCAATTCTTGTTCTTTAATTAACTGTATGACTGGTTTCAGTCCTAGTCTTCTAATTTCTTTATTCCTGACATTATCTTTTCTATAATGGGTATAGTCACTCTTTAAAAAATTTTTGAAAAGTATTTGTGGGTGTTATTTGTGTGATAAACTGGCTTTATTTAAAGAAATTATGACGTCACGATTACCCATTAATCACAGTGGCCTGGTCACAGAGTCAACAATGAGTCATGATTTTAAATTTATTTGATTCTCTGCTGCTTTTGTGTTTACTGATCACCCCATTTCATCAGTGTACAATTTTTGTTTATATCCGACAATAAAATGTTTAGGAATTGGTGTAAAATGGTGCGTTCTTTTTTTTTTTTTTTTTTTTTTTTTTTAGCTAAATATTAGAAAGTTTTTTCTTCGGAAAACATGAAATTCTAAAAATATGGGTTCTTGTTCTAGGTCACCGAGGCAAAAGGGTTAAGATTTTATCGCATGGAAAAACAAAACTTATAACCACACGTGGAGGAGAAGGTTAAAGAAACAATGAGTATAGAGTAGTTCCAAGTATCAACTATCTCAGCCCAAATGAGTTAACGCTATGCTTATTGCAGGTGAGGGAAGGGGGTGTCTACTCTTTCTTCGTCAAAATATGGACCTGGAACCCACATGGGGAACAATAATTATAAATTTCATAATCAACTTCAACTACTTACTAAAATGTACAGTCAGATTAACTACCGTTGGATACTGTATCCCTCTCAACATCGTTTCACTCTGCCACCATGACAAATTATTACAATCTGACAAAGAGAGCTTGAGTTTTGCCTGCACATCCACATCGGTTTCACAAAACTGGCTTATTTGAATGCAGACTGTTGGTTCATTGACTCTTTGGAAGATGCACTCCGACTTCCAAGGATGCATCCTTAGACGCCTTGTACGACATGTTTTTGGGGGCAGTGAGTTAACTCCCACCCCCAAACAGTGGGTGGGGTGGGGCCCCAGAACCCACACAGGAAACAATATTTATAAATTACACAGTCAACTAGTTTGAACTACTTACTGAGATGAAGAGTCAGATTAACCACCGTTGGATACTGAATCCCTTCCAACATCGTTTCACTCTGCCACCACGTCCACCTTGTCAAATTATTAAAATCCGACAAATACGAAGCCGGGTGCCGCCTGTCGGGATCCCTATTATCGCAAATATAGCAGGACTTCTTGGCACCGGTGACCCCGGTCTGCAGGCAGTACTCCTGGGGTCCATTCATTCCACAAGTGTTGGTCGCATCCACGATCCTCCCAAAAGCGGCGTTCACAAACGGCGGTTGGCACCTCTGCGGTCGGTTTTGCTCGTCATAACATGGGACACTGTGCTCCCGCTGCAGACCTGATGCCAGAGGTAATCCAGCAAGGAGGAAGAGCAGAAGTACATCCATTTTCAGCTGCAACTTTGAGATTTTTGCGGCGATTCCGTTCCGGACCAATTCCGGAAACCGTTCTCTCCTTGCTCAACTACCAGACACCCGTGGGGAACTCTGGGATAGGGGTCAAAGGTCACGTTAGTTGGACAAGTTTTAACGGTTAACTCATGGTGGACCAAGACGTAGAATAACGTAATTAACCCATTGGAAGTAGGGTGACCATAATATCTTGAAAACCGGGCATCCTGCTAATATGTTGAGCTGGAAACGGGACATCCCATTAAGTAATCTATATATAGAAGAGTAACAAATACCGACGGCATCTTTGAAGAAGTTTCCCCTAAGGATAAAATCAAGGAGAATAATCAAGTTCATGGGGAAAGTAAAATTAAAAACAGTAAAATTGCTTTCCTGTCAGTCCTCCAGGCGACTCAAAGGGACTCACTAGACAATGTGGAGAAAGAACTGACCTGCCAGCTAAACAGACTCTCAGAAAACAGTCAAATCGTTCTCCAGTGGATCCTGGTTCACTGTGGAATAGCAGGAAACGAGTTGGCGGGCAGACTTGCCAAAATGCAACAAAGGGAAAATAACACACCCATTATTGTCATTACCATGAAACAAAACACTTACCAATTGAAAGTGCAAGAAATTGTGGGCAGAACAAACCAACAGAAAACATCCAAAAGACCCCATCAGCAAACTCAACAGAAAACAACATACAACAATTTCCCGTCCAAGAACAGGACACTGCAGGTTTAACTACAACATGCCCCCCCCCCCCCCCCCAAAAAAAAAAGACTGTATAGTCCATACAGCGTGCATGTCAGACGGGGCAACAAACACCTTAGCATGTTCGGCAGGTCTGCCAACTCTACCTACAAATTCGAAAAGAAACTTGGCCTCAAGAGCAAAGTGTGCAGAGCAAGCTATGGGGAACTATAAATGACCTTGCTGCTGACATGCGAGTTCATAGAGACAGTCCACCTAACAGTCTGACCTGAGCATACGAAACCGAACGCAAAGAAGAAAAAGAAGAAAATACATGCTATGGCAACAATAGTTCTAGAATCTCATGATCTATATTGTGGAGATGGGTATGCTCCGTGCAGAGCGGCAAACATCACTTCAGAGGTCCCGGGTAGTTAATATCCTTTGGATATTCTCTCTAGGTTATGCTGGTGTGCTGGGAAATTAGCAGATAGATAGACTTGCCGGTCCTGCACCACTTCGTGGGGAATTCATTTATGATAAGCTAGACTTTGTAAGAGCCCGCTGGAAGCAAGTGAACATCGTGGAAGCACATCATTACGGTCTGGGGAGAATGGCGCTGTGAGGAGTTACCAAGGGATCTGGCCGACGCTCAACACTGACGGGAAGAGCAAGACGGATATACAATCAGACAGTTACTGGTGCTATTGGAATGGGAACTCTTCGTGTGCTGCTGAAGATGGGGGACGGAGCGCTTGTGGGGGTGTCCAAGAGTGCTGTGAGGTCGATTCTTAATCCAACATTCAACATAATCTAATTGTGAAAGTCTTTTCTCAAAGTAAGGCGGTATTTCTAGTCACGCTCAGGATCGCCATGTGTTGCCAGTTGTGATTCCCATGTTTTCATGTAGAGCAGTGTGAATCTATCGTCTTGAAAGAGGGAAAGATGCCATTCATTTCCCGTTACTGTTGCTGTACTCACTATATTTGAACACTATCTTTTCTGTGGTCAGCACTTCTTGTTTGTGATCTATTAAAATAAATTTGAACAAAGGTCATATATAGATTTTCATAAAGAAATCTAATTTGAAAGCAAGTCACATTTCATCCAAGATTTAGAAATAAAAACAAAAAAGCGCCCAACGTGGGGCTCGAACCCACGACCCTGAGATTAAGAGTCTCATGCTCTACCGACTGAGCTAGCCAGGCTTGCGGTATTCATTCTAAGAAAAGCTCGCAGGAGCAGTCTTTCAGAATGCAGTTTAAAGGTGAAGTGTTTGAAGAGGGTAATCGAAAAGACATCGATACTGCCCAAATCTGCCAACTGCTGCTTATATTTACAACGCGTGTGTGTGTGTGTGTGTGTGTGGGGGGGGGGGGTTGCGCCTGAGGATTTAGGACAGCTACTCACAAAAGGTGACGAATATTCACGTTAAATGTTCAGTTGACAATAATAATATCTACAAAGTTTAATTCAAAAGTCACACTGGCAGCCAGGTTATTGTGCATTTCGTTCATTTGCTGTGACAGTCAGTAAAAGTGGCGAGACGGATGTACAATCAGACAGTTACTGATGCCATCAGAATTAGAACTCTTCGTTTGCTGCTGAGGATGAGGACGGAGCGCTTATGGGGGTGTCCCTAGTGCTATTATGTCGATTCTTAATTCAACATCACTTGAAGCAAATGAAACCATACGAATACACAAGATCACCTAAATGATGTATCCCGATGCAGCCACGTTGAAAAAGAAATAAAAAATTATGCACACCAAAAAAAAAAATAATAATAATAATAAATGATGTTAAACAATAGAGCTCAGTACAGACAAGTCTGAACGGGCACAAACAGATAGCAGCAGTTCTGGAAGGGTGGGACAGACGTGGTTGGTGACATCAGTGAACTTCGGTGAAACTATAAAAATTTAATGGAAAGATTTAAAACAGAAAGAAAAAAAGATTAGCGAGCTTCACAATATGACGAACACAAATGGAAAGTAAACGTTGCCGCAACAGAGCCTTTATAAGCACATTAATCAAACAAGACCACTCTCTAATTTCACCCCTCACTCCGAAAGGGTGCTAGGGTGGCGGTAGCGCTAAGAAGATCTGGTCTAGGACGCTCCGACCTCTATCTAACTCGGGCCCTTACTCACGGGCCAGCCACCACACCCTCTACAAATTTATTTACTAAAAAAAAAATTAAAAAATTATGTTGCGAGTCCGACTCGTAATTCCAACGGGCAGCAATCGAAACCCACTACTGACTGCGTGGATTGCTATCATGGTATTGGGTGTCGCAGGTCGACCCAGCCTAAATGGGCACCAGCATGCATGTCCTGGGAAAGTAAAGACGGCCAGCGTAATGCTGACCACTTCACCCGCCAGGTGCAGATTGGTATATAAAATATATAGGTCTAGCCCTATATTCCTATTACGCTTACGCCTATGATTTGATTAGTTTGATTCAAGAGCCGACAACACAGCACTCGGGACATTCCCATAAGCGCTCCGTCCCTATCTTCAGCAGCCAGCGAAGAGTTTCAATACTAATGGTGCCAGTAGCATTCTGATTAAACGTCCGTCTTGGCTTTCCTCTGAGCTCGAACATCTGCCAGAACCTCTCGTATCCACCCCCACCCCCTACATCAATCTCACCAGACTGTGGTGATCCTTCTGCTCCTCCGAACTGTACACGCTCTCCCACAAGGCACTAACCACGTCTGCCTTATCATATATCAGTATTCCACCAAGCTGTGCATAGCCAGCCAATCAGTCTGCCTGTTCAGACAATACATCCCACCCTTGTCCTCTGCAGCGAAGCATGCCACTCTGCATGAAGCATGCATTACGCCTAAAGGCATGGAAAAGGAACCTTAACTGGAAATGCATCGAAATGGGACGTTGGTAATTCTAGGAAAGGACGGCAACCAAGAGAAACTGAAAGACGAAAGCATCATGTTGTGTTCTCTCCTCCGTGGAATTACTACTACATGTACTGCAGTTTTGGAGACCAAGATGGGAAAAAAACTTTCTTTCATTGTCCCGGTTAAAATAAAAATAAAAAAATTCGCCCAACGTGGGGCTCGAACCCACGACCCTGAGATTAAGAGTCTCATGCTCTACCGACTGAGCTAGCCAGGCCTGGTGTGCAATTTTAGTTAGACACATGACTCCAAATCGTGGATTATGGTTTAGCATAACTGAAGATGGTCCTGTGGAAACTGTGAATCACGAAAATTGTGTGTGTTTGTTTAAACTGTTCGTTGGCTTTCGAGGAAGGAAGAGTTAACTGAGGCTTGTCCTGAATGATGTAATGTGACGTCAAAATTTATTCCAAAATGAACCTCAAGGGCTATAAATTCTGAAAAAGACGAATGTTTTTATCACAATTTAGTTTACAAGGACATATCGCTTTTTTTACTTTTATAATTTTGCTCTTTATAATTTAATAACTCCGTGGCTATTTGTCTCGCATTTTTTTGATGATTTTAACCGGAAACAGCTGTTTCAAATAACAATGGCGCAGTCTTTGCTGTTGTTGACATTCACAGTGACTTGATATTTGTTCGTTGTTTGTATTTTTAATATTTAATAGGAGGAACGGTTTCAGGTAAACGAACGTCTAGGCTAGTTAACACATGAGTAGACCGCATATTAGTACATTTGGCCTATTTAAATAAATAGCTTTTCGGGATACTTGATGGACTGAACTGAACTAAAAAAATTTTTTTAGTAAAACAGTAAAAGTCAAAACGAAAACCATCTAAACTAAAATGAAAATCCCTTATAGTCTGTAGTTTTGTGTGAATTTGATTTTTAAACTACAAAGAAACTTACTTGTTTTTGCTATCGTAGTTTTAGTTTGGGAAAGTACTGTTTTTAGTTTTGTAGTTTTTCCTCTTCCTTGCTTGCTTATCTTCAACCTTCTTCTCTCTCCTCCCCTTCTTTTTCTGTTTGCTCGTTCTGCACCCCCTTTCTTCCTCATCCCCGTTTAGCTAATATTAATATCCCAGCTACTTGTTTTCTAGCTACTATAGTTTATCATTTGTGTGGCCTTTCAGTTACTTTAATATTTTCCTTATAATGCTTATAAAAAGTTATAAATGTCTTGAATAACATTAATAAATCCCTTCCATATATGAAGCATTAATCTCCCCGATTGGTACCTGAGCCCTGGTTATAGGAAAATAAGAATGGACTGCCTGTGCCTTTCTCCCCAGTAAGCATGTCATTAAAGGCAACTAATTAGGGGCATTTCCTTAGAAGTCTGCCTGAGAGGTGAGGAACCAACTGTCTGCTTACAAATAAGATAGATCTGTAAAATGGGTGTGCACGCAAAACTGGAACAAAACCACAAAAGTCCAGAAGTGATCAAACAGCCAGAATTGCTAGTGTGCGCTGGAGTTTACCGCTGGTGAGCGATAAGAAAAAGAAACAGTAATCAAGGTAAAGTTAATAAACGTATGAAAATCCTGGAGATTATGTTTGTGCATTTTATTGGTGCATACTGTATTTCTTATTTCTTTTTTTAGGCCCACACAAGTACAGTTCGGAATGTATGTCTGATTTCTTTTTTGTCCCACAGAAGTACACTCCGAAACAGAATGGCATCCGAAGATGACATCAATATGGAAAACCTTGATGAGTTTCTGGTGACATTTGTTCAGGGGATGGACAGTGGCCATATGGATGTCATTGATAAGCTAATACAGATGAAGTTACAAGACCCCAGGTAATTGTAGTTTCTTCTCCTTGTCGATTTCAGGGCCCCGTTTGGGGAAAAGACCCATTGCAGCTTAATACACATGTAGCAGAAGGCAACTAATGAAGAGTTTGTTGAAATCGCGGAAAATACAAGGAATTGTGGAGAGAACAAACCAACAATAACTTCTGTAAGACCCCCATCAGCAGACTCAACAGAAAGCAATCAATCAATCCTCATCATGCACATAGGCACATAAGGCAGAGACAAACTGTCACCACGCAGTTCGATTCTGAGCCATCCTCTCTGTCTCCAGCTTTCTCCTTTCTGTAGCCTTGAGTTCAGACTCAAAGGTCTACTCCATGTTCAACTGAGCCTGCCTCTTGCTCACTGTCCTTGTGGTGTCCATTGCATTGCCTGTCTCGGCCATCTCTCTTTCTTTATTCTGAGGACATGACCTCCGTCTTCATTTTTTGATTTCTAAATTCACATGTTCTAAGTCTGGCATTTGTTGTAATCTAGAATTGCTGGTTTTATCTTCCCATATGAACCCAAACAAGCTTCTGAGAAGTCTTTTCTCAAAACATCTGAGCATGCTCCCTAACTTTCTGTCTGTTTTCCAAGTTTCTACACAATAGAGGAGAACTGTCCTAACGCGTGTTTTGTCTATCCTGAGTTTGGTTTTAGTGCTGTAGACACATATATTTTCCAACTTAAAACAGGACACTGCAGGCTCAACTACCACATGCATAAAATAAACACTATACAATCCCCACACTTTGCATGTCAGACAGGACTGCAAATACATGAGCACATTCTACAGGCCTGCCCACTCTACCTACAACTTCTAAAAGAAATCTGTCCTCAAGAGCTAAGTGTGCAGAGCACACTATGGGGAACCATGAAGGACCTGCAGGTGACATACGAGTTTATAGAGGCAACCCACCTGATGGTCAGACCTGAGCATTCGTAACCGAACGCCAAGAAGAAGAAGAAAGTGTTTTGCGTCAAAAGGTGCTTATATCACAGCCTAACTGTAAACAACAACACAATGTGTGAATGGCTTTTTTAAGCGCAAATGCAGATGAAGAAGAGTTCAGTTTCAACCTTTCCGTTAGAATGGCTGAAACAGTGAATATTTTTCATCTGTGAGTTCAACACAAACACTTTATCCAGATAATTCTTCATAACTCTACACTGGTGGTCTCCAACCAGGAATGGGTGCCTGCGAGGAGGTTTCAGGGGGAGGGGGGGGGGGCATGTTTTGAAACTGAGTGCTTTTGTATTTATAATAATCCTTTATATTCTTTTTAATTCCAGTTTAATTAATAATAAAATAAAGCAAAATCCTAAAAACTATTTAATTAAAAAGTCTGTTACATTTTGTCTGGGTTTTTTTAAGATGGGTACTGAGCGCTTACGGGGTTGTCCCGAGTGCTAGTGATATAGATACTTAATTCAACATTCATTCAAGCACTTTGTGTATCTACAGTTAAACATCTAAATAATTTAATAACACAGGAATTTATAGATTAGTAACACATTCTGACCAAAATGTGTCTCCATACTTTCTGTTTCACTTGTTGCAGAATCTGTTGACCTCCTCTTTTTAGTCACATTTTGTTATGTGGGGAATGGGGGGAGGGTCTTGCAGTATATTCAAGGGTGGGCATAGGGGTCCTACCATATACTCGAGAGGGGTTCGGGAGGTCTTTCTGTACTTGTCCTGAAATAGTTAACTCTACACAGGGAAGTAAAAAGGAGGAAATACTGCAGAAGGCAGACTTCATAATTGATGGATCAGTGAAACTACAATGGAATGTAAATTTTTTTTTTTCAGTCGTGTTCATTGCCAAGTTGGCTACAGTGTACCTACTAACATTTGTTGGAAATATTTTATAGTAAAGCCCTAGTCTGATGTTGGAAAGGGCACCCATTGAGAAAACTTGAGAACAATTATATAGAATGTCTTTGCACTGAAACCTACAAGGTCATAGAAATAAAGGCAGACCAAAAAATACATGGAGACAGGAGCTAGAGAGTGAAGTTAAACAGATGCAGAAGATGAAGGGGGAGCTGAATGCAGTAGCGAAAGATAGAACGTCTTGGCATCAGTTGGTTGAGGGCCTTTGCTTCGTTGGGGGATAAAAGGCAGAAGAAGAGCGTTCTAGACTTGGAATAGAATTGGCTGGTTCTAATGTCTGGCTGGCACCAAAAGGCAAAGCAGAGATTAGTAATCTGTCATGCTTACCATTGCTGCTGGTTGTGTAGATTTTTATCATTGTATGGGGCGTTGCAGGTCGACCCAGCCTAAAATGGGTACCAGGCTGTATGTCCTGGGGAAGTAAAGACGGCCGTTGTAATGTTGACCACATTACCCACCTAGTGTCGATTGGTCTGTAAAAATATGGGTGCTCTTCCCATCTGCCTGATGCGCCTAAATGCGTGAAAAGGTGTCTATACGTTACCTTTTTTTTATGCATACCATTAATGTAACTCATCATGAATTTCTACTTTTGTCTGTAAGTGTTGTGGGAAGGAGCAGTTTGGGATCCGTTGCTTGACAGGTAGCAATGGTTATTGTCATTCTGTGTCGATATTGCTCAATCCATTTCTCCTATGGTGACCCCTTGCTACCACATTAGATCTTCTCATGCGTAGCACTTGTGTTGGTAGTTCTTCTGGCTGCATTCTAGCAAAATCACTAAACTATTTGATCTTCTGTTTCTCATATTCCCGCAGTCTGTCTGGTAGTATAATTTTTCAGTTTCTTGGATGGCTAAGTTGGCAGCTTTCCTCAAGCATGTCATTTCACAGGTGTTAATTTTTCATAGGTTAGCCTTTGATAATGTTCATTCATTCCTGTTTGTTGGCTAGTTGTGTATCATTTACAGGATGTTGCAGAACCAGCCCCAGCAGCCCCTGGCTGTTGTGTGGTTTCTCTAGGCAAAGTTACGTCCAGTAGTTTGCCATTGCTTTCTGGACGGTCGACCCCCTTCCTGTGTGTAGCAGACCAGAAATTCTACTGACCTGCATTTCTTCTTCATCTTATCATATTTGTGTTGTTGTTATTCTTTATGTGTGTATTTATGCTTACTACTTTCTTACTTAGTCGATCCTCGTATGCCTTGGGGCATCGAGGTTTGTCAAAGAGGTCAGCAGACTTCTCTGTCAGCAGTTTCCCTTTCTCGCTTTATTCCCTTCCAGTCCTCTGTCAGTCATGTACTCTCGGATGTTGTCTTCCCAGCGGACCCTGGGTCGCCCTGGAGGTCTGGTTCCCTAGTTTTTAGCCTCCCATGCCTGCCACGGTGGCCGATTTTATCATAACTGTGACTGATCCACTGGAGTTTTTAAGGCCTGAGTTTTGAGATTTTGATGTATTGTCTGATTGTGAACTTTGTCCTTTCTTGTCACTTGGACCAACTTTCTCAGATATTTCATTTCTTAAGCCTGAAGCTGGCTTCTGTGAGCTGTTGTCATTGCCCATGACCTCCATCTGTAGGTCAGGTTTGGCATTTGGATAGAGCAGTAAACAGCCATTTTCATCCTCTTGCCAGTCTTTCTTTTGCTAAGAAACGCTCGGTTTATGGCCTGGAAGAGTCTCCCAGCGGCTGCTTTTTGAGTAGCCAGCTCTGTCTTAATGTCTCTATTTCGGTCTATTACAGCTCCAAGGTATTTGAACTGGTTGACCTGCTCCAGTGCATACTATCCCATCATGAAATGGTGTTTCTTTTCCTCTCTTGAGATCACCATGGTTTTTTGTTTTGGATATACTGATGGTCATCCCTCTCTTCTCAAGCTCTTCCTTCCAGACAAGTAAGTTGGATTGAAGATATGCCTCTGATTTATCTATCAGGGCCACATTATCATCTGCAAATGCCAGCTCTGATATACAGATTTTGTATGTATGAATGAGTGATTTTTAAATTTAGTTTACAAATGCCTTAAATTCTGGATTGTGTTTAGGTCACCCCTGGACATCAACCACTGTGCAATTCTGGCATCTATCAGAGGTAACACCGCAGTGCTAGCCAAAATCCTGGCTCTTAATCCTCGGATGGCCTTTGAGGACAAGCATGGCAGACGAGCCATCCACCATGCAGCCAAGAATGGACACCTTGAGTGTGTAAGGCTGCTGCTAAAGGCCGGAGCCATCAGTAACTGCTCCGATTTGTTTGGGAGGAGCCCTCTACACCTAGCCTGTTCTAGAGGTCATGTAGACATCGTGACGTGAGTATTCTTCGACGGTTCCGACTTTTTCTATTTCAGTCTTTTATTGGGTTGTTTACATGATTTATTCTTATCATCTTTGTCATTGCTATGTGCAGTTTTAAACCTAACTGTTGTATTCTGCCATTATGTTTATCTTGCATCTGATCTTATGACGGGTAGTTGAGGGATGAGGGTACCTGTAAGGCCAAGTTGAATATTTTCCTGTGAGCCTCGAAGGTCACGGGGTCACTGCTCAAGTCACTCAATACAATCTCTTTATTATTTTGTGTGTGTTTTGAATGTATTCCATTTAATGCTTACATGCTTTGTGTTTAATGGTTTTTCCTTTTATGTCTGTATATTTCTCTGAAATAATTCAAAAAGCGTAGATAAATATATTTTAAAGAAATTATCAGTGACAAAGAGTTTTTTCTCTCAGGAATTTCTGTGGATTCATGACCCATGTTTAGCAGGTTTTTTTTAGGGGGGGGGGGGGAGGGGGAGTTATAAAGGGCAGTTAACACACTGTATTATGGTTTATAGCTATGTCATGATATCTGTGCTTTTCGGCTACAACCACATCCAGTTTCACCAGATCTGTAATAAGTCAGCTCTTATTAAATGCTTGCAAAGGAGTCCCCACTGCAGCCTGGAACCCATGCTGGGTATCTGTGTAATCAGATCGTGGTTCCCCATGTGAATTCAAGGGCCCCATTGTTGGTTGCAGGAGTTGGGCCCATTGCTTCCCTAACATGCTTGTCGTTCAAGATGACTAGGGTTATTTCCCTCAGAGTCGGAGTGTATCTGCAGTGAACAAACAGTCTGCATATAAATAAGCCAGATTTGGGAAAACAGATGTGCAGGCAGACCTCAAGTTCAGGAGCAGGACCAATATCGAGAAGTGTACAAACAACCAGTTTACAGCCGCAAAACGCAAAGAAAAGACTAAGACTGTTTGGTTTAGCCTTCCTAGTTATATTCTCCTTAGCCTGCACAGGTTTCAGGAGACCCAGACAAAGATATATCAACTAAAAATAGCATTTAGACAGGTTTTCTTGCAAACCAAATGACTTTTGTAAAGACAAGTTGACCTTCACATTTCCCTGACAGCAGAGGTCACGGCATGAGTCACCCCAAAGATCCTTTTGCTTGTTAATAAATAGTTGGCCTATCCCTTCCCCTCCCATTCCTCCTCCCCCTCTTTTTACCCGCATATAGGGCCCTGGAAACCACCCAGTGAATCTGCGTAATCAAATCATGGTGTTGCATCTATAATTTCTCTGATGTGCAAAAATGTTTTTGTCCCCAGCCTCCTTGTTCAACAGTGTGCACACATCAACTCATGTCGATCAGAGACAGGAGAGAACGCCCTGCACGTGACTGCCACGACCAGCCACATTGACGTGATGCAGGTGCTCCTGGATAACGGTGGGGACATCAATGCCACCACCAAGCAGAACAAAGGAGGGGACACACCGCTGCATAAGGCTGTGGAGTCTGACCAGCCAGATATGGTATATGGTGTTACACAATCTGTTATATGTTATTTATTTAGCTCCCTTTTCCGTGTCTCTGTTATTGAGTGTTGAATGCACAATCTGTTATATGTTATTTATTTAGCTCCCTTTTCCGTGTCTCTGTTATTGAGTGTTGAATACACAATCTGTTATATGTTATTTATTTAGCTCCCTTTTCCATGTCTCTGTTATTGAATGTTGAATACACAATCTGTTATATGTTATTTATTTAGCCTCCTTTTCTGTGTCTCTGTTATTGAGTGTTGAATACACAATCTGTTATATGTTATTCATTTAGCCCCCTTTTCCGTGTCTCTGTTATTGAGTGTTGAATACACAATCTGTTATATGTTATTTATTTAGCCTCCTTTTCCGTGTCTCTGTTATTGAATGTTGAATACACAATCTGTTATATGTTATTTATTTAGCCCCCTTTTCCGTGTCTCTGTTATTGAGTGTTGAATACACAATCTGTTATATGTTATTTATTTAGCCTCCTTTTCTGTGTCTCTGTTATTGAGTGTTGAATACACAATCTGTTATATGTTATTTATTTAGCCTCCTTTTCCGTGTCTCTGTTTTTGAGTGTTGAATACACAATCTGTTATATGTTATTTATTTAGCCTCCTTTTCCGTGTCTCTGTTATTGAGTGTTGAATACACAATCTGTTATATGTTATTTATTTAGCCCTTTTTTCCATGTCTCTGTTATTGAGTGTTGAATACACAATCTGTTATATGTTATTTATTTAGCCCCCTTTTCCGTGTCTCTGTTATTGAATGTTGAATTCACAATCTGTTATATGTTATTTATTTAGCCTCCTTTTCCCTGTCTCTGCTATTGAGTGCTGAGCTAAGAACCTCAGGTTCAGTGGTGGACCTCAAAGGCTCGGAATGCTGAAGAAGAAGAAAATGGATTTAATTCTCCATTGTTTCGGTTTTTTTTTCCCTTTGACATCCACTTAAGCCGGTTCTTCAACTTGTTTAACTCTTTCAATCCTAAACAATGTTTGATGTGTTGCTGGCTATTCTCTGCACGTCTCAAACATCACATCACTTATTTTTAAACTTAAATTTAAGTAAAGTTAAGGAATGGCTGGCCGAATGGCTAGAATGCTGGGCTGCCAGGTGGGAGACTTGGGTTTGAATCCTTGGTGAGGTTGGGGATATTTTTTTATGTCAGAGGCTAAACTAAAATCCTGCGCAGCACAGTCTATGGCGACAGCACCTAGCCATACAGCCTTAACTCTTTGAGTCCTAGGGGGTTTAGCATCACAGGCCCAAGGGGTGGTCAAGAGAGACGTAAAATCAGTGCATCTTGTGTTCATTGGGCTTGTAGGTAGGAATCTATGAACGTATGATGCGTTCCTTGGGACTCGGAGAGTTAAATCCTCAGCTTGCAAGACCTCCCTGCCTACACCTTGGAAGTGGTAATATAGGTGGTAATGGCAGTTTAAGTTTTTGTTCACAGTAGACTAAATAAATCTTGCAACCACAGGAGCTTCATTCATTCATTTTTATTCCTTCAACCAAGTTGTTAGCATTTTCATGCACTTTGTTATGAAAAAAATAATGATATTTGTACAAAACCTTATGAGACGGAAAGAGTTGGAAATGCTGTTCTGTATGTGTTGAACATATTTTAAGACAACCCACTTCTTGTGCATGTTAATCATTTGTTAATCTGTCGATTCATATCAAACTTCAGGTTGAGTACCTCTGCCAGCGTGGAGCACAGCTAAACGTGTCTAACCTCCTTGGAAAATGCCCAATCCACATTGCTTCTGAGAAGGGTTTCCTGCTCTCCGTTTCCATCCTCATCCATTATGGGGCATCCTTGGAGGTCACTGATGCTCATATTCGGACTCCTCTGCACTCTGCCATTGTGGAAAATCAGACCAGTGTGGTGAAGCTCCTTGTGGATGAGGGTGCCAATCTCCGTGCTATGGATAAGTGTGGGTACACACCATTGCATTCAGCCAGTCTCCGGGTAAGTTGTTTTGATTTATTGTTGAATCAACAAGTATAAAGGTGAAGTGGTTAGAGTGATTGTTGTATTGAGCAGCATACAGATAAGTTTGTAAGAGTGATCGTTGCATTCATTTAATATAACGGCGAGTTGGTTAGAGTGATTGATGAATCAGAAAGGGTTAGTGTTAGTTGTTTAAGGTGATTGTGACATTCATCTAATATAAGGGTAAATTGGTTAGAGTGATTGTTGCATTCATTTAGTCTAAGGGTAAGTTGGTTAGAGTGATTGCTTAATCAGCAAGTTTAAGGGTAAGTTGGTTAGAGTGATTGTTGTATTCATTTAGTACAAGGGTGAGTTGGTTAGAGTGGTTGTTGCATTCAGTTAGTATAAGAGTAAATTGGTTAGATTGGTTGTTGCATTTATTTAGCATAAGGGTAAATTGGTTTTGTGTGCAGATTATTGGTTGCTAGTCTGTCAGGCAGATGCTGTTAACTTTGAAAGAAATGTTGATTCTGTCTACATTGCATATCATACAGATACCACATTACAAATGAAAAGGGTTGCCATATAATTATACAGCCCCCCCGTGTGGGTTCCGGGGCCCCATTGTGGGGAAAACAAGAATAGACCCACTGCCTCACCAAAAAGCATGTCGTAAGAGTCGACTAATTGGGGAGCTTCCTTTGAAGTCGGAGTGCATCTGCCGGAGAGGCAAGGAACCAACAGTCTGTATTCAAGAGAATGAGATCTGTAAAACTGATGCACACGCAAGACTCAGGTTCTGGAGCAGGACTGCAGTTCAGTAGTGGACGAGCAATTAGAACTTTCCGCCAGAGTGTACAGCTGGTGAATGCGAAGAAGAAGAAGAAGAAGAATTATACAGCACATTAGCAACTATGAACCTCTTTTAACTACAGTGAAAAGACGAAAAATGCAATGTTATGGACATGTGATCAGATCTAACGGCCTCTCAAAAATAATACTACCGGGCTTAGTAGAGGGAAAGAGGAGAAGAGGCAGAGCAAGAAAGACCTGGTTGCAGAACCTGACTGACTGGACAGGTCTTAGGCTATGAAGTCCATCGCAACTGACTGCTAAAGTTGGAGAGAGCTGATCAGACAGTCAACAGAAACTGGTGACCCAACGACACATGGTGTTGCGGGATGATGATGATGATGATCTACATTGTTCAGGCCCCTGTTAACCTGAGATGACAGCGGGGAGGTGGAGGCAGGTCTTGACCAATATGAGCCACTGTCATGATGTACCTCCACATGTGGTCCAACACCTCTGTTGTCCGTTATAGATAGCCTTGTGGGAGAGCATCTACGATTCTGAGGAACAAATGGATGACCACTGTCCGGGGAGACTGATGGAGCGGGGAGTGACAAGGGGTTCTGGCCTTTACTCAACGCTCAGAGGAAGAGCAAGATGGGCTTATAATGAGAATGCCACTTGCACTATTAGTATTGGAACTCTGTGCTGGCTGCTGAAGATGTTGGCGGAGCATTTATGGGAATGCTCTGAGTGCTGTGATGTCAGTTTGCAAATTAATTCAACTCATAGCTGAGACAGAATAAACAAATTTGCAGGACATCAGGAACCTCTTTTAGCAGTGGTGAAACGTTTGCAAGATAGCTTGGTTCAGGCACGGGGTGAGACTTGATTCAGTTGCAAAGACTGTCCTTCAAGGAACATTGGGGGGAGGTCAAAGGAAAGGACATCCAGAAATAGACAGGACTTGGTCATCATACACTTATTCAACAAGAGGAAGACAGAGAAAGATGGTGGGTTTTATGTGACAAGGAGACGTCATAACTTGTTTGTCAGGAGTTAGGATATTGCATATTAGTTGATGGGACGAAAGTCAACAGGTCTTAGCAATCTTGACATTCCTTTCTAAAACTATGTTTTTTTTTTAAGCAGAGAAATATTTTGGAAATAAATAATGTATAAATAGTATACGATGTCATTGTTGGCGTGCCCTATCAAAGTGAATGCAATAGTACTGGCTTTCTGGAAGTCTCCCTGAGGTTAGCTGTCAATTTAATTAGTATATTTAGGTGCAGAACAAGATGATGTAATGGAGATATAATTAGAAAATCTCACATGAGAATGCACATAGTAAACCTGTTAAGACATACTAGAAATTTCTAGAAGACTAGAAAACACATTCAGTGCATTCCAGCACCTCAGTAGAAATAATGGAAAGAAACCACTTGGGTGATCCTTCAGTCAACTAGACTTAGAAGTGGAGGGACTAGTAACATTGACCCTCAAAGGAAACCTACAGCCATTGAGACAGGACAAGGGAGTAGTCTCATGGATTCTCGCAGTTGTGGAGATGAAACAGAGGAGCCATGACACACGGAGCCCTAAAGATAGACACTAGATAAGAGATATGAAACAAGACATCGAACTACAGAGACGACATACAATATACATGCATCCATTGTTAACAAAAAATACATAAGATAGAAACCCTATTGAGATGTTAGAATCGACGATTAAGCCGTTAGTACCAGACAGCACTAGAAGCCAGGTGGCAGTTACAGACACTAGAGCCAGTTAACAAAGTAATTAAAGATAAAAAACACAATCTGAGCCTAAGAGTATGTTACCATAGAGCGAAAAGAGCTGCTATTCAGTATATCATTGATGTTACTTGTGACATTACTGAGGTATCACAATATAGTAGAGTTGTTTCCAGACATTTTATAAATACAAGCATCAGTCACGTGAGAAGCATGCAGCAAGCAAGACATCATCATCACCACCACCATCGACATGACCATCTTTTACCTTGTCTGTATTCTCCAATCAACTCCTCCTGTAGCAAACTAAAGACAAACCTGGGTGTGACATCAACAAATGCAAAAAACAAAGCTGTGCTACATTTGTGTGTTAGTGCTTTCATCGATACACCTCCATAACTCTTAACAGGTCAAGGGTTATGTAGTTTTATATAGTTCATATCTAATTTTATAAATCCTAGATGTAAACTGATATGAAGGTACCAGTTACCTTACACACAGTTCTAGTGTTAAAAGTCTTACATTTTTATAATGAAGTGAAGGATTCTTTTTTATGCCTTTAGGCTATTGGGCATATAGGGTTAAACCTATATTTTATAGACCAATTGGCACTCAATAGGCATATTAAGAAGAAGATAAAGAGATAATGTCAAGACAGACCTGCAAACACTTGGTATCACCAACTGGAAAGAGAAAGCCAACCAGAGAGATGAATGAAGGCGGGTGATATCTGCAGCAATAAATCTCGGAATGCTGAAGAAGAAGGTCAACCAGAGAGATAAATGGAGGCGAGTGATATCTGCAGCAATGAACCTCAAGGGCTCGAATGCTAAAGAAGAAGGCCAACCAGAAAGGTGAATGGAGACGGGTGATATCTGCAGTAATGAATGGAGCTGGGTGATATCTGCAGCAATGAACCTCAAGGGCTCGGAATGCTGAAGAAAAAGAAAAACCAGTGAGATGAATGAAGGCAGGTGTTATTTGCAGCAATGAACCTCAAGTGCTCAGAATGCTGAAGAAGAAGGCCAACCAGAGAGATGAATGGAGGCAGGTGATATCTGCAGCAATGAACCTCAAGGGCTTAGAATGCTGAAGAAGAAGCCAACCAGAGAGATGAATGGAGGCAGGTGATATCTGCAGCAATGAACCTCAAGGGCTTAGAATGCTGAAGAAGAAGAAGAAGAAGATTGGCACTCAATAGGTGATGTGGTTAACATCACACCGGCCGCCTAAACTTCCCATGACCTTACCTGGTACCCACTCAAGGCTGGGTCGACCTGGAAGCCAAAGTCTTTAAAAGAAAAAATCAGGCTTCATCAGGACCTGAACCCACAGGCCTTTTAATCCGCAGGTGAGCATCTAGCCACCATGGTGGTTATCCACTTTTAAAAAAAGTGTATAATTGTTTTTTTCTCTCCTTCTATTTATTTTTCAGGAAAGAGAATTAGATAGATTCTGTTTGTTACTCAGCTGTGATTGATTGGTTTTTCTTAGTTATTTTTTGTGTGTGGTTTTTTTTCTTGTTATTTTCCTGGAAAACTTAGAACTTATCAATTACTTTGTTGCTGTTGGTGTGAGAATGCCAATCACACACCGCTGATTGATTTTTTCATTGTCTCTTTGTTTTTATTTGTAGGGAAATGTAGAACTGATTGATTACTTTGTGACTGTTGGGGCTGACATTAATGTGAGAACACCAGTGTCCTTGCACACACCTCTGATGTCGGCTATCACGCTTGGTCGTCTGGATGCCATTCACACCCTGATTGCTCTGGGTGCTGATGTCACCCTGCCAGATTCCAAGGGACACACTCCTCTTCACCTGGTTCACATGAAATTAGGTATCCATTTTAGCTCATTTTGTAGAAAAAAAATTCTCCTTTGCTGTTATTCATATTCACCGGGCTGTAAACTCCGGTGGGAAGTTATGGTTGTTTACTCTCTTCTAGACTTTAGTCTTGCTTCTAAAGATGTAACCCATGGTGAATGAGATGTTCAGTGTATGGAAGTGAGGTTAAACAGTCATGAGCAGGACGTGACGATTCCTTGGGTGAGCCCACTACCAGAACACCAATTATTGGCTCTGCATTTATTTAAGTCTCTCCCCCCCCCCCCCATCCCCCAACTTAAAAAAAAAAAATTTTGACGGCAAAAACAGCTTTGGGTTTTTGTTTTATAAAGTTTCAGAATGTTACTTTAGCAATACAAATGCAAATGTGCTCAGTTTCACAGTTAGGTGCTTGAGGCGCCCCCACCCCCATAGAAACTTCCGTGCAACTTCCCTCAGGTTGAACTACACAATCACAGCAGATAATCTTTGCACTGAATAGGTAGACAGCATTTAAAAAGTGCACTTCTGCTTCCTCACACAGAACAACACGCCCGGGCACATCTCAAATACTGTCTAGTAATAAGTTTTTAGAATTAGATTGTGAAGTCTAAAGGAAACAAGATGTTATAAATTAACCGAGCCCCATGCGGGTTCTGAGGTCCCGTTGTGAGGGAAAAGAGAATACATTCACTGCCTCCATAACAGGCATGTCATAAAAATCAACTAATTAGGGGTGGTTTCTTCGAAGTCTGAGTGTATCTGTCTGAGAGATTAAGAACCAGTAGCCTGCATACAAATAAGCTGTAAAATGGATGTGCATGCAAAACTCAAAGTCTGGAACAAGACAAAAATCCAGAAATGGATAAAAAATCAGAATTTTTTTCTGGAGTTTACAGCTGGTGAGCATGAAGAAGAAGAAGAAGAAGAAGGGTTAAAGCTAAAGTCTCATGAGGTACAACGACCTGAGAGAAGCGTAGCTTACTGATTCTAATAAACACATGATGAGTTGCTTCGTACTCAGAGAGTTAAACTCCACTGTCATTTCAGGTGGTGCCCCAGCTGATGAAATCATAAGAGCTTTGCTCGAAGGAGGTGGCCGCTTGGACGTCAGAGACAGTGGACATTTGACCCCACTACAGCGGGGGATTGTGGTCTCGGTGATCAGGAAGGCACCGATTCTGCCGTGGCTGCAGCTGGTGTGTCAGGCAGGGGCTATGCTAGGCCCTGACCAGCACACTTTGGGCAAGTGAGTGTCCAGTTTATGTCCCTCTGCATATGACCAATCATGTGAGCAATGAATTTGAGAGAAAGTTGATTATGTAGTTCATTCATATTCTCCTTTTATTTCTGCTTTTATTTCTGCTTCATATTCTCCTTTTATTTGTGCTTCATATTCTCCTTTTATTTGTGCTTCATATTCTCTTTTTATTTGTGCTTCATATTCTCTTTTTATTTGTGCTTCATATTCTCTTTTTATTTGTGCTTCATATTCTCTTTTTATTTCTCCTTTTATTTCAGCTTCATAGTCTCCTTTTATTTCTGCTTCATATTTTTCTTTTATTTCAGCTTTATATTCTCCTTTTATTTCTCCTTCATATTCTCCTTCTTTCCTTCAGGAAAGACTCACATTCCATGTACCAACAGATAAATATGTTAACAGGAAAGATGACACATAAAAGAAATCAAAAGATTGTGACTTATTAATGGGACATAGTAATATAATTAACAGATGGACAGAGTATATAGGGGAATTGTATGATGATAATAGACCAGATGTAGAACTGCAGACCAACAATGATGGTCCACCAATAATGACTGCAGAAGTTGAGGATGCAATACATTATATGAAGAAAGTAAAAGCACCTAGGCCAGACAACGTCTGACTGGAAGAAATCGAAGCACTGGGAAATTTTGGAATTGAAATAATAACTAAACTTTTAAATGATATTTATAATAGTGGGTAAATTCCAAATGACCTTTTAAAATCCATATTTATAGCTCTGCCAAAGAAACCAGGCACTTTAAAATGTGAAGACCATCGCACAATAAGTCTTATGAGTCACGTGACTAAAATTTTACTGAGAATAATTATGAGAAGAATAAGAAACAAAATTAAACCAGAAATCAGCGATGAACAATGTGGATTTGTAGAAGGAAAAGGTACGAACAATGCCATATACATCCTAAGGACATTGTCAGAAAGAGCTATAGAAGTAAAGACTGATTTGTACTTGTGCTTCATAGACTATACAAAAACATTTGACTGTGTGAAGCATGAAGTAATCAAACTGTTAGAAGAATATAACATTGATGGGAAAGATCTACGAATAATAAAGAATATGTATTGGCAGCAAACAGCAGCTATAAGAATTAACAACTGTTTAGATACATTTCAAAGCATAAAGAGGGGCGTACGACAAGGGTGTGTACTATCACCTGATTTGTTTTCCAAAATACAGTGAATAAATAATGAGATCTTTAATTAATAATGCCTGGAATTGTGGTTGGTGGGCACAATATAAACAGTTTACGTTATGCTGATGACACAGTCTTGATAGCAACAAGTCAGAAAGAACTACAAGAAATGATAGACATTGTGGTGTTAGAAAGTGGAAGAATGGGCCTCAGTTTGAATAATGGGAAGACAGAAGTAATGGTGGTATCAAAGAAACGAATCATTCCTAAATATGTAATAAAAGTCGATGGTGTTATTTTAGGACAAGTACAGAAATTTAAGTATCTGGGCACATGGATAACATCAGATGGAAGATGCATAACTGAGATAAGAAACAGAATAGAACAGGCAAAAACTGCATTTTATAAAATGAAAAACATCTTATGCAATATTTCCTTTTCATTGAGAGTTAGAAAAAGAATTCTTGCTTGCTACATACATCCAGTTTTAACATATGGCTGTGAATCCTGGACAATCGGTAGGCAGGCCAAACAATTTCTAGAGGCCTCAAAAATGTGGTTTTACAGAAGAATGCTTAGAATACCTTGGACAGCCAAAAAGAGCAACCAAGAGGTTTTGAAAGAGACGAGAGCCCAAAGACAACTTATCACTGACATCAGAAGGAGACAGTCATCATTTTCATTTTTCGGCCATGTTATGAGAAGAGGGAAAATAGAACATGTTGTGACCACTGGAATGATCTGTGGAAGGAGGGATAGAGGAAGACAACGAGAGAAAATGCTTGACAGTCTTGTTGCATGGCATGGAGGTGTGTCGGCAATCAAACTGATACATGCTGCAGGCGATTGCAGATTATGGAGAGGATTGATCGCCCACGCCAGTCTGCAAGGCACCTGATGATGATGATGATGATTCTCCTTTTATTTCTGCTACATATTTTTCTTTTTATTTCTGCTACATATTCTCCTTCTATTTCTGCTTCATATTCTCCTCCTATCTCTGCTTCATATTCTTCTTCTATTTCTGCTTCATATTCTCCTTCTATTTCTGCTTCAAATTCTCCTTCTATTTCTGCTTCATATTCTCCTTCTATTTCTGCTTCATATTCTCATTCTATTTCTGCTTTATATTCTCCTTCTATTTCTGCTTCATATTCTCCTTCTCTTTCTGCTTCATATTCTCCTTCTCTTTCTGCTTCATATTCTCCTTCTTATCCCCCACCAAAACCCCTTTTACGCTTTAAAAAACAAAATCCTCCTGCTTGTTTTAATTCATTCTTTCCAACCCCCTGCCCTCACTCGCTTTCTTCCCACCCCCCCTTTTTTAATTTTCCTATCCTTTCAACCCCTATCCTCCCTCTTCCACTTCTTCTTCATACACCTTTCAGATGCCAACCTGAGTATATTTAAAAAAAAACAGTTTACAGAATTCGAAGAAGAAATAGCATTCTTGTACATTTACATACACTCTCAAATACTTGAACATTTACATACACTCTCAAATACTTGAACATTTACACACACTCTCAAATACCTGAACATTTACAGACACTCTTAAATACCTGAACATTCACAGACACTCTTAAATACCTGAACATTCACAGACACTCTTAAATACCTGAACATTTACATACACTGTTAAATACATGAACATTAACAGACACTCTTAAATACCTGAACATTTACAGACACTGTTAAATACCTGAACATTTACAGACACTCTTGAATACTTGTACATGTGCAGTCACTCTTGAATACTTGTACATTCAGACACTCTCCACTCTTCTGGTTGGCTTACTCTGGGTTGCTGAAGGAGGCCTTGTATTTGGCCAGAGCTGGCTGGGACCTGAACGAGGAGACTTGGATTGTACTTCCAGGTCGGGATGATACCCAAGATCGACTTCACAGATTTATGATCACATCATTTAAGACTGTCCCATCCTTGTTGGCAAGCTGCAGGAAGGTTGGTCATTTATGCTCATATCAGTGTTTTTTCTTTCTTTTGGTTAGTTTTTCTAGCCATAATTTTATGTTAATTTAGTTTACAAATTACAAAGAAAAATCAGAACAACAAAAATGAAATATCTGCGATGAATCATACAGAAGAGACAGAACCATAAATGATGATATTAGTTAAAAAAAAATGTTTTTTTAAAATGTTTATACAATGGATCAACATCATAGCACACATGTGTAACCCATAAGTGCTCCGTTCTACTTCTAACTCAAGCCTGAGTCAGAAGAATCTCAGCTCAGTGCACGAACTCCGTTGCACCGGCGAGGATCCTGAAATACTTTGGGTAGATTTTTAACTCCAAATTTTGCCCAGGCAGCGCTGTTAGTCTAATCTGTTTGATTTCCAACTGCCAAGGGATTTTTTTTTTACGTGCGCAAGAATACACATGGGCATCCGATCCTACTACCCAGAGACTAGGAAAAATTACTAGAAGTCCACGTGAAAAAATCCCAGCCTTTACCGGGGCTTGAACCCAGGACCTTCACAACTCAAGGTGTACACCATACCTTGTTTGGGACGGAACCAGTACTAAACTACATCAAGAGGCAACAGATCAGATGGTTCAGACATGTATCAAGACTACCACCAGACAGTGCAGCAAAGAGAACCCTGTTAGACACAATGAAAGCAGAACTAGAGGTAGACTACATACGCTATGGATAGAAAGAATATCCTAGGCCGCTAATATGAACATCTACATAACACACACCAAGGCTTGCACCTGATGCCTCTTCAAAACTTGATGCTGACAGGAAGAACAGGACTAGAGCAGAAGAAGAAGTTTACAGATTAAATTTAGAAAAGCTGAAGCAAAATCAGCATTTCACAATATGAAGAAAATTATATGCTGTCTTTTTACGTCGTTTGGGGTGAGGTGGAGAATTCTAGAGAGCTTTATAATTCCCATCCTGAAATATCAGCGTGAATCATGGACAGTTAATCACTTAGTTAAAAAATTGCGTGGAGGTGGTGGATAGTTGGTTTTATAAAAGGTTAGTTGCGTATCCTTTACAGGTCGTTGCAGAACCAACCCTAGCAGCCCCTGGCTGTTGTGTGGTTTCTCTAGGCAAATTTATGTCCAGTAGTTTGCCATTGCTTTTTGGACGGTTGGTCCCCTGATACCTCTGTCAAAATGCAAGGCGCATGGCCCGTGGCTGGGATCGAACCCGGCACCCTGGCATTACGAAGCGTTTGCATCGACTTAGCCACAGAGCCGACTTGGTTTTATAAATGATATAAACACCATGGGCAGATAAAAGAGTAATAAAGATATCATTACATAAATAGAGTCATGAAGAAAACTGATTACCTTCACCAGAAAGAGACTGTCTACATTCTTTGGTCACATCATGACAAAGAGAAAACTGGAATACATCGTGAAAGTAAGAAAGGTTAGAGGAGGAAGAGAGGCAGAAGGAAAGTGAGAGAAGATACTGGAGAATTTGACATCGTGGCTGAAAAATTGTCTGTATCAGAATTGATTGAAAGTCCATGAAACAGAAGGTTGTAGATAAATTTGATTAGTCTGGGTGGCAGACCAGAAAGGCAGATCCCGGATACCTCGTTCAACTTCCAGAGAAGTTATAATTAGGGTATTCTTAGCAGATACACCAGCCAGGTGTGACCTGCAGTCTTATAAGTTTAAGGGTGTGTACTTATGTCTTTGGCATTTGGTCTTGTAAAGGTGGTTGACACATGGAGTTTCATTCACCAATTTGATCTTCTTTCTTCTTTGCGTTTACCGGCTTTAAACTCCAGTGAAAAGTTCTGGTTGTTCATCCACTTCTGGACTCTAGTCTTTTCCAGAAATTGAGTGTCGCATGCACATCTGTTCCGAAGATCTGACTCATTTGCATGCAGACTGTTGGTTCCTTGTCTCACAGGCAGATGTAGTCCGACTTCACAGGAAACGTTCATTTAATCAACTCTTACAACATGCTTTTAGGCAGGCATTGGGTCTGTTTTTGTTTTCTCCCCATTAGAGTCCACACGGGGAATCAATTAGATCCTAAATATTCTACGTTAGATATTTTATTTTGTTTTCCCCAGTTAGATTCTGCGGCTGAATTTTGAGAAACACGAACCAGCATTTTGAAGAACATCGACCCCCTTCCCTCCCCCAGCAATCAACTAATAAAGCGCATTTCCTAAAGAGTTGAAGTGCATGAGGGGCAAGGAACCACCAGCCTGCATACAAATTAGCCAGATCTGTACGATGGATGTGCACACAAAACTCAGGTTCTGGAACAGGATCAAAGTCCAGAATGGGATGAACAACCAAGAACTTTCTACCGGAGTTTACTGCCGATGATTGTGAAGAAGAAGACTGAGAATTAGAACTTCCCTGTGTGGGTGCCGAGGCCCCTTTGTGGGAGGAAACAAGTATAGACCCACTGCTTCCCAAACAAGCATGTCATAAGAGTCGACTAATTGGGGGCTTCCTTCATAGTAAGAGTGCATCTGCCTTAGAGGCAAGGAACCAACAGCCTGCATACAAAAAAAAGTCATATCTGTAAAACGAAAGTGCATGTAACACTCAGATTCTGGAACAAGACTAAAATCCAAGGTTGGACAAACGCCCAGCTGGAGTTTACAGCCAGTCAATGTGCAGAAGAAGAAGAAGAGGAAGAAGAATTGTAACTCTGCACTGGCTGCTGAAGATGGGGACTGAACCTTCTGAGAATGTTCCAAATGATATAATGTTGGTTCATAGCTCAGCTCTGTTCTGACTGTTCTTGAGAACCTCCGTGGAACAGACACTGAAATTTGTCCGGGATATTTCTGTTTCTAGGTTTTACGATCCCATCTCATCACTGTCAGGGAGCATCGAGAGATTATAAGTACGGTGAACTCGCTGCCAATACCTGACCCTCTGAAGTCTTTCCTGAAACTGTTTGATGTTGATGCTGAGGATGTTTCTGTCTTGGATCCAGAGATGTAGCTTGAGATGAATCTCAGCATTCCCAAGGAATACTACATTGGCAGACACAAGTTTATGACAGACTGTGCTCAAGAAAACCCTCTCTTTGCTGCCTTTTATCTCCTGCTATAGCACCAGCACTTGGTCAGTCCATAGCAAGCTGGTTTTTGTTTGTAAGACCTGTTCTGAGTTGGCTGTTCTTCTTCTTCTTCCTTCTTTACCTTCTTCTTCCTCCTTCTCCTTATTCTTCCCCCCATCTTCTCCTCCTTCTTCTTCTTCCTCCATCTTCCTTCTTCTTCTGTCTATTCATCCTTCTTCCTCCAACTCCTCCTTCTTCTTCCTCCTGATCCTTCTTCTTCCTCCTGTTTCTCCTCCTCGTTCTTCCTTTTTCCTTCTCCTTCTCATTCTTCTCCTCATACCTCTTCCTCCCTCTCATCCTTCTTCCTCTTCCTCTTTGGCGAACACCGAAGAAGAATAAGTTATTGATATGATTAACTGTAAAAAAAAATTAAAATTTAGGGTTTACATTACACAATAGTTTAGATCCGCAGAGAAGACCAGCCACACAGAACACACTGCTTAAGACTGGTAGCGTTCATTTGACCTATCAGCAGTTAGTGATTTGAATGTCCACTTGCACAATTGTTAGTGATTTGAATGTCCACTTGCACAATTGTTAGTGATTTGAATGTCCACTTGCACAATTGTTAGTGATTTGAATGTTAAGTTGCACAATTGTTAGTGATTTGAATGTTAAGTTGCACAATTGTTAGTGATTTGAATGTTAAGTTGCACAATTGTTAGTGATTTGAATGTTAAGTTGCACAATTGTTAGTGATTTGAATGTTAAGTTGCACAATTGTTAGTGATTTGAATGTTAAGTTGCACAATTGTTAGTGATTTGAATGTTAAGTTGCACAATTGTTAGTGATTTTGAATGTTAAGTTGCACAATTGTTAGTGATTTGAATGTTAAGTTGCACAATTGTTAGTGATTTGAATGTTAAGTTGCACAATTGTTAGTGATTTGAATGTTAAGTTGCACAATTGTTAGTGATTTGAATGTTAAGTTGCACAATTGAGGAGTTTTATGTCATTTAAATCAAGGTGACCTTTCGTCCCCCGTTTTTTGGGAACAGTCCTGGGATTTTTTCTTATGTTGCAGACTATTGTCAAGAGCTCATTGTACTCTTGAGAAAAATGGTAATGAACTCTTTAAACTCTAATGGTTGTCCACGAAAACAACCAGAGAAAACTGGCAGTGATCTCTTTAAACTCTAATGGTTGTCCCCGAAAACAACCAGAGAAAACTGGCAATGAGCTTATTTTACTCTGATGGTTGTGACGAAAACTAGACCCCCCGAATTCCCCCCCCCCCTTTTCCGAATTTTTTTTCTCACTTTAATGTAGATTTGATCATTCATGTTAATACACATATTATCAGTATGATTTTCAGTGTTGTGGTCTTGTCATAGTCATGTTTGCTCTTTGTTGTTTTTTAAGTGTGGAAACTGTCGTGGTGTAGTGGCTAGTCTGCAACTTGTGGGGGTTTAAGGTCAGTTGATCAAATCTACGTCGAGCTGAATTTCGATATGTTTTGAAAAAATGACTTAAGCTGCCAGGTCAACCCAGCCTAAAATAAGTAGCAGGTAAAGGCCAGGGAAGTAAAGGTGGTCGGCGTGATGTTGATCACATGACCCATTGAGTGTTAATGGGTCTGGAAACATATATATGTATAGAGCACTGTAGTGCAGATCACTCAAAGTTGTGCCAATCAGCCTATCCTTTACAGAACGTCACTGTCTTCACTGCACGCCTAAATGTCTTTTGTTTCTCTCTAGCAAGTTCTTCAGCTCTGTATGCTTTTATAGCCAGTACATCTTCACTATCATGCATTTACCTTCACAGTAAATTCGCCTTCACACTTCCAGGAGAGGCGGATTGGAAAGAAGAGTGACAGAAGGCTTGGTGCAAGAAAAGAGGGGCAGGAGCCGACCAGTAAGAAGATGGGCAGAGAATACAATTGACACCTTGGGTAGGAAAGTGGATGTGGTGAGAGACAGAGTTTCTTTAGGCAGGCTGTGATGAGAGTAATGTTCTTTAAATGAACTGCACACTGTGATAAGAGTGATGTTCTTAAAATCACCTGCAGGCTGTGATAAGAGTGATGTTCTTAAAATCACCTGCAGGCTGTGATAAGAGTGATGTTCTTAAAATCACCTGCAGGCTGTGATAAGAGTGATGTTCTTAAAATCACCTGCAGGCTGTGATAAGAGTGATGTTCTTTAAAATCACCTGCAGGCTGTGATAAGAGTGATGTTCTTTAAAATCACCTGCAGGCTGTGATAAGAGTGATGTTCTTAAAAGGACCTGCAGGCTGTGATGAGAGCGATGTTCTTAAAAGGACCTGCAGGCTGTGATAAGAGTGATGTTCTTAAAAGGACCTGCAGGCTGTGATAAGAGTGATGTTCTTTAAAATCACCTGCAGGCTGTGATAAGAGTGATGTTCTTAAAAGGACCTGCAGGCTGTGATGAGAGCGATGTTCTTAAAAGGACCTGCAGGCTGTGATGAGAGCGATGTTCTTAAAATGACCTGCAGGCTGTGATGAGAGCGATGTTCTTAAAAGGACCTGCAGGCTGTGATAAGAGTGATGTTCTTAAAAGGACTTGTAGGCTGTGATGAGAGCGATGTTCTTAAAAGGACCTGCAGGCTGTGCTGAGACCTGCTATGTGATAATGAGAAAGGTGAACTTGAGTGGCTGAAGCATAATTACTTTGTTCATTTTGAAAATGAGGCAAACATTCCCTTTTTATGTTGTGACTATGATGATACCGCTGGTCTGCCCCGAGATCTCGCATGGTTACAGCTCTTGACATCCGTGACAGCAGTATTGATAGGTTACAATACAGTGGCATGGTTATTTTAATTTCTTTCACACCTTTACGGTTTTCACTTAAAGCACACAGACGCAAAAACATCACTGAGGTAGCTGGGCGAAGAAAAGGATGATGAAAGAATAAAAAGTATCCGTAACCTTGACTAGTAAAGATCTAGTGAGAAATCTCTCTGAATGTCATCATCATCAACGTCATCATCATCATCATCATCATCATCTTCTTCTCCATCTTCTTCTCCTCCTCCTCCCCTCTTCCTCCTACCCTTCTTCTTTTTCTTCATCTTTTTTTTTCTTCCACCTTGTACCTCAGCGAAGTGTCGGGGTCAGATGTAACGTTTGTTGATGAGATCTGTCAAGAGCACTATTAGGACTGATGTTCATTTCTGTAAGGCTGTTCTTAATACCATCAATCCATAATTTCCGAGGTCTTCCACTCGCTCTATACCCGTTGTAACTTTTTAGTGTGGCTCGCTGTGGTAACTAGTACCAGAGCATTCTTGTTAGAAACCACTTCATATGTTGTTCTTTGATGACCTGTAAGACTGGCTTTATTCCTAGCGTTTGTCTGATTTCGTATTCTGCCGAGTGTCGTCAGACGTTGCTAATCTCCTTAATACCCAACACGTGGAAGACCCACGGCACTGTGGTGACTTTAGGAACTTGCAGCCGTCACCACAAACATGTCCCCTCGTCAGCGGGTAGCCGAGAAACCGATAACAGCTGCGAGACACACCTGGATGGTCGGAGTTCCTATCGTTTTTGTCTGCTTGTTGTTTTGTGGTCTGCAAATGGCGTTCACTTGTTGCCCCTTATTGTACAGTTGTCTAGTATTTGGTCTATCTATCTAGCCTATCTATCTATCTAGCTATCTATCTTATACTATCTATCTATCTATCTATTCTATCGATTCGATCTATCGTATCGATCTAATCTAAGTACTATCTATTTCTATCTATCTATCTATCTATCTATCTATCTATCTCTCTGGCTGTCTGTCTGTCTGTCCTGTCTGTCCGTCTGTTCTGGTCTGTATGTCTGTCTGTCTGTCGTCTGTCTGTCTGTCTGTCTGTCTATCTTTCCTATCTATTCTACTATCTATTTACCGACCTATCTATCGTTTTACCTTACCATCTATGTATCATCATCTATCTTGGGGGCCATTAGCGTAGTCGATAAACTCGCTTTCAAATTCCGCTCAACTTGCTGCAGCCCACGGTTTGGGGTTTCAAACCGGGCGGCTTCCGGGTTCACCCAGCCTTTGGAAATGGGTACCCATGATATGGGGAATGAGGAACGTCGCTGTTCTCAGATTTCGTGGAAAGGCGACACAGGTGGGCAATTCTTTTCAGGCCCCCGGG